>JAJJMB010010315.1:2843920-2942106 GCA_023531105.1 Papaver atlanticum | reverse complement strand
AAAATTGTTGAGAATAAATAAGTGAACCTTATGTTATGAAGATTGGCCAAATCCTTAGTCCAAGTACCTCTTGCACCAATTGTAATATTATTGTATATTTTTATTAAATTTAAAAACTCGAATCTTCACAAGTCTCAACGAACCTTTTACTACAACAAAGTTGAAATCACATCAACCCACATCCATAATCTTCCTGGTAGTGTCATTCTGATTAGAGAGCCAAGAATTATGCACAACATTGATAAAAGCAGGGTGATCAATCCAGTAGTACTCAAATATATTAGCATGCTTCCTTTCCCTCTTGTTTTCCCTGTGAGTATTCACTAGAATGCGTGCATCATCACTACTAATTCTAGTAAGGTGAGGGACTCAATTATCCTTAAACATAAAGAACCACTCAGTAGTACATAAAGCTCTGTCGAGTATTTCAAATATAAGAGTATCTACCACAACACCATTCGAACAAGTAAAAGCAGGACTAATAAATCATGTACCAATTAAGCCGCTGCTTTTGATGAAAATTTTAAATTCATTATTAGTATGATTCAAATTCTAATTTCCACCTTGTTTTCCCACTTATTGAATTGATAGCATTGAGATCTCCTACCAAATACCAAGGGTTAAACAACTGAGCAGCAAATTGAGATAAACCATGCCAGAACATATTCCGACGGTGATTCTGCGGAGGTCCATACACACAAAGAAGATCTTAGTCCTTATCATCCAACTGATGGATACGACAACAAATAACATTTTTATCAGCACTCAACACTTCTAAATACACGTCATCCTTCCATAACACAACATTACATATACTTCTACCAATAAAAAGAACATTCTTAAAGTTATCAAACCCAAGCAATTAAATAATCTAATTAAATTATACTCACCAATTAAAGTCTCGGATAAAAATGCAAATTAAGGATTGCAAGCCCTGAGAAACGCCTTCAAGTTGCGGACAGTCGAGATGTTTCTTAATTCTTGACAGTTCTAAGAGAAGATTAACATTGACCATGTTACTGATTTTGGTCAACCATCATACCCATTCGAGAGGGGTATATTCGATTAATCTTCTTGACTGGTAAATCAATTTCCATGGGATATATAACTCTCTCTTATCCACTCGTGGATTCTCCATTTGATGTTATCTTGTTTTGGATTTCTTGAATTCCTTGCAGATCTCTTCTACTCCCTTTTCTCCTTCTTCAAAATTGTCTCAGCAGTCGACGTTGAAGAACAAGAAACTCCATCCTCAGAACAAGTAACATAGAAATTATGCTTAAATTGAATTAGAGGATAAATTGGGTGTGTAATTTGTATTCTCCAAGAGACAAGAAAAATCTTGAGTATTCCATATGGGGTTTTCCTAATCTGAACTATCCACATCGCCCCCATTTTGGGCTTGTTTCTCTAATTGAATATCCCTGCTAAGGGTATGTAAATATAACCCACTACCTACCACATCCTTGTTAGGTGATGCATTATTAATATCAATTATATTCTTTGACAATCTCTTCTCCACCTTATAATCAACTTACAACATTTTATCTTTTTTAACAGGTAGTTTTCTTGGATCTGCTGGCATCTTGTTATTAACGTTAGCCTGCTTAACAACATTGTCAGCACCCATTCTGATGTTTTCAGAGTTTTTTATTTTCCCAGCTACCCTTTTGTTTTTATCTTGATCCAAACAAACAATAATCTCAGACTCTTTACACTTTTCTTGAGATTATTAGATCCTTCTTTTTATCTTTAGGCCTGTCTATACTACCATTACCAAAAGCTTTATTTCTAACCAGATGCACTTGAATCACTTTCCATATTCCTATCATTTTCTTCACCATTAGAGCCGTTTATCCTTAATGCCTTCATATCCATCTGTAAGTGATGTGTGTTATCCATCTCTTTTTCCAATCTTCTACCTCTATTCAACGACCCTTGAGCGTTTTCATTAAACCTCTTCACTACAACTATATTCTGGTTAGGATTGAAAATACCAGGATCATTTGTTTTGTTATAAGCATAAATTTATTTGTTATATCCATCCAATGATTTATCATCAATCTTCGCTGATATCTCCTCATAGCTAAGATTTTGATCTTCTTCCGAATTTTTTGATAAGTGAGGACATTGTTCTATCAGATGACCAAAATAATAGAAATACAGTCATGATAGTTTTTCATGTCTAAAAATGATCTTTACCTGCTTCTTTAATTTTAGAGTTATCACCATATCTTTTGGGAGAAACTGGGTAATATCTAATCTGACTCGGACCTTAGCATACTTCCCATATTTCGCTGCTATCAAAGTATCAATAGGCCCAGGAAAACCTATTGTGTTAACAATATTAAAAACTTTAGTAGCATTCATCATACTCAGAGGCATCCTATAGACATGAATCCATAAATCTACAAATTTGAACTCATAGTCTTCTAACAGTAAATCTTCTTGACTCCTTTCCAATAACATCATATCATCTTTAACATACCAAGGATTACTCTGCAGAGTGGCTTCAAAATCACACATAAGAGAAAATGATATTGTAATGACCACTACTCATATCAGTTATGGTCAGAATCCCATATGACCTCCAAGTTGAAAAAGCGGGGGTCTAACAACCACACCAAATATTTCGTTAGGCAATCTATATGGACTAAGAGCAACTGCAATGGTGCGACCATAACCAAAGACCAAAAACAAAAAAAAACAAAAAAATTGGGTTTAGTCAGTGGTGCTACGCTACGGTAGTGGAGTATATTTAGTCGAGCGGGAATATAACGTTCGTTTTGCTGTGAAGCGAAATTATAACGTTCTTTTTGCTGTATGAGGCGTACATTTAAATTACGCCTGTCGTGGGGCGTTGATAGAACAAACGCCTGTTGTGGGGAATACATATAATTCACGTACAAATAATAGACGGAAATATTACTTACGCCTGATGGGGCGGAAATTGTGTCCACGCCTGAAATCAGGCGAACATTATAGGTTCGCCCATTGTACACACGTACACCACATGTGTGAGGCATTAAAACCTATCCTTCTCGGGTCTTCTCCTATTTTCTACTTCTTCATTTCTATCGCCTCATCAAAACAGCACTTCTCCTATCCAATTCTCAAACAGTAACAAGCAAAAAAAAAAAGAAAAAAAAAGAGAGAGAAATTAACCTTAGTATTTCGGTTCCATGAGAGGTATGTTTCTTCTCTTTATCTCTTCAGTTTTCTCTATATTGTAGTATAATTTATAATTTAGTTTTAGTTTTTAAAAATTAGGTTTTACAAAGTTGGGTTTTAAAGAATTGATATGAATATGGAATTGGTTTATTTTTGGTGTTTGAGAAGTGATTAATTTGAGTTGTTTTTTGGTTTATTTTTGGTGCTTATGTAAATTAGAGCAACTGCAATGGTGCGAACGTTCCAAACAATTTTCAAAACCGGTTTAAAAATGGTTGATTACCAGACGGAGGTATAAAGTTCGCTCAAGGTTAGGCGTGAGCATTATATTATGCACGCTTGTATGGGGCGAACTTATACCTTACGCCTGAAAGATGCATTTGTATACACTTCGTCTGAGTGGGGCGTGCTTTAAATGTGCGCCTGTAGTCACGCGGACATTTTACCTACGCCTCTTAAGGCGTACTTTATATCAACGCCTAGCTGAAGCGTGACTTATATGGATGCCTCACCAACGGCACGGGAAATATACATCCGCTTCAACTGGAACGTAAGGTAAATGCTCGCCTATTAATAAACGTACTTTTAAATTACGCTCGACCAAATTTGGTTTTGGTCAAGCTTTCATACCAAATATACTCTAGTTTTTAGTTTTACTCTAGTTTTTAGTCTTTAGTCCGTTCGACTGTGATTGATTTCTGGACCAAATATTTGGTTTTGGTCGTCCACTGTGGTTGCTCTAACTCCAATATAATTCCAAGAGAATCAACTAGACAGTCATACTCAATCAAAAAAATATATCCAAGAGTTATATATTTGTTTCTCAATGTAATCAGCAAATCAAACAGATAGAATCTGTGAGCCTGATTATTATGAGAAACAACTTGAACGGTACCAAAGACCAATGTTCAAGTGTCAATCAACAAAAGGTTGGATTTACCAATTGATAGAACTACGCACAACCTGTGATATTTCAATTATATAAACAAATATAATGCGGAAAAGAAATAACATAGACACCACACTGTATTAAGCTGCTATAGTCTCTAGCCTACCACAAGTTAACTTCAGACTGGAATGTAGTTGAGTCCTAACCAATCTCACACTGATCAAGGTACAGTTGCGTTCCTTACGTCTCTGAATCCCAGCAGGACTCTATGCACTTGATTCCCTTAGCTGATCTCATCCACAACTAAGAGTTGCTACGACCCAAAGTCGAAGACTTTATAAACAAATCTGTCTCCCACAGAAAAGTCAATTATGATAGATAAATCTGTCTCCCAGAGAAATACCTATGAAGTTTTGTTCCGTCTTTTGATAAATCAAGGTGAACATGAACCAAATGATAATCTGGTCTTATATTCCCGAATAACAGCCTAGAAATATCAATCACCTCACAATAACTTAACTATATGGTAGTAGAACAAGTTATTGTGGAATCACAAAGAATGAGACGAAGAGCTTTGTGATTACTTTTTATATCTTACCTATCGGAGATAAATCTCGAGCAAATCTTAGAGAAGATAGTACTCAATACGATTGAACAAGTAAGATCAGAACACGCAACTATAGAGAAAATAGTTGGGTCTGTCTTAGGAATCCAAATGAAGTCTTTAATTCGTTAACCTATAATGGTTTTAAGGAAAACCTAGGTTAAAGGAGAATCGACTCTAGTCGCAACTAGTATCACACAGGAAGTTAGCCATATGAACACTTTTGTGTTAACCATATTCATCTTAACACTTCTAGATCAAATGATAATCAAATGAATCTAATTGTGTTACTCATAGAGTTGTTCAATTGTTTATATTCTCATAGAAGTATACAAGACACAATTGAAGCAAAATCGGATTGATTCAAAAGAATCAGTTCATGAACACTTTAGCCAAGGTTTGCAAAGATTGCATTCCTTAATATATAAATGTATTTGTTCATGAGTATGAAATCATACTTAACCAATTTTAGAACTTAACCACATAAGTTTGCAAACGGATATGCAAACTTAAGTCCTGGACTTTGATCTTTTCCGACAGTTCGCAAATGGGTATGCGTATTGTCGTTCCGGACCGAACTCAGGTTAAACATTTTCAAATGGGTACGCAAACTTGGTTCCTGGACTTTAACAGTTAAAACCGTTCGCATACGGGTATGCATACTTGGTTCCCGGACCTGAATTATTCTTACAACAGTTTGCATACTGGTATGCATACTGTGCTATATCCAGACAATGATTAATTGTTCTAAATTCCCATTTCAATACTTGAAACATTGTTTGAAGATGACAATAGATGTCTCACACAAACTATTAGGTTATAAGAAATTTTCAAGTGATCGAATGATCAATACGAAACATTCCGAGTCTACATCAAATGGCTGTCTCACACAAATCATGTAAGATGTTACAAGGCGATTTTCACATAATCATCTTTTGACTTTCGTCAAGAATAATGATGAATGTAGTTAAAGCAAAAAGCTTTCCAACACATATTTCGAGAAACATATAAGTGAGTTAAACTCAGCTTGAAATATTGAATGTGTATAATGTTAAGTCTAATTGCTATACGACTTAGTCGCAATAGGAGATAGAATAGAATAGACTTCTGAGTGATGGATGAGTTCAAGTCTCCACATACCTTTTGTTGATGAAGTTCCTCCAAGCTCCCCTTAGTAGATCTTCGTCTTCAATCGATGAATGCCGTGAAGTCTAAAGCTCAACTACACATTCTATCTTAATCCGAGATATAGCTATAAGTAGACTAGAAATCAAGACTTATAGTTTTGACAACTAAACTTGACAAACAAGCTTGAGATAGCAACACTTGTGAGTTCGTCCGAGCAGTGCTCTAATAACACAAGTTTTAAAAATTACTTCATTCAAAATGTTAAGATTGTAATCACCTTCTAAGATAAACTCGAATATATATAGTGTTTCTATTGTGTTCTATAATAGTTTCAGAAGAGTCCTCATTATCTTCATAAACATGGGTATGCGGCTCTTTAGTGATGTTGTTCATTTGGTGAAGAGTACCTATAGCATCACCATTGTCGTTTTATGTTGAAGCCATGACACCCAAGAGCAAGCAAGGAAATTAAGAAAAAAACAAGGTAGAAAGCTGAGCAAGCAAACCACACAAGAGAGAAAAAAACGAAAAGCTTAGGAAAACGAGAGGGATAAATCATTAAGTAGTAACAGACAAAACACCCTTATTAGGAAGATACCACCGTCATGAAGATGAACATGGAACCTTGGCAAAGGAAGAAGAGCAATGGGCAAACTTAACCGCAAGAAAAGACTTTTAATAAGAACTTCTAATAACGCCCTTACTACTATATAGTTTCTTAAAGTGCAAACTATTTTCTATTAATTTTGTTTTATTAAAAATCATATATGAGCTCCTAGAAAACTAGTATCACTCTCTTGTTAGTATCTTGCTCACTCTTCTAGTCTTTCAGTGGATGCATATCCGTCGTTCTTTGCATCTATGAGAATTCATCGGCCTAGGGCTGTGATAGAAAAAACTTGCCTTATACATTAGAGTTCATAAAGAGAACATTGTCAAAAATATTAAATATTTTGACTAGATTTTTTAGTAGCTCAAACTGCCTCCATAAAACGAATTAAATGAATATATGTTGTTTATCATTGCTGTCACCAAAATATGCCGCTGCAAAAAGTAGTACTACCTCCGTTTTTGGAAAAAAGTTATATATTAAATTGAAATTGAAAAAGTAATAACAATTCTTTTCCAGAAACAGAGAGTATCATATAGGTTCTTACTTACTGGACCAAAAACATCTACAATGGTAAAATATATAAGCTATCCTAAAATCGTAAATTTAACAACTCAAAATGATTATTTCGTTTGTGATCACGGTGGACAAAGGTCACAAAGCCTATAGTAAAAGGGAAAAAAACGGTTTAGTCCAAAACCGCCTCCAAAAAAACGGAGTAGTCCACCCCGATCCGACTAGGAACAGTTTAGTCCAAAAATTATTTGAAAATGTGTAAAGACACTGCTATCCTTCGCACGTGTCTCATAAAGCACACATGCAACGAATAAAAATTGTTTTGTAACTGACACAGTTAATGTGGAAGAGACACGTTGGTTCGAAAAATAAAACTGAAATTAAAAACTGAAGAAAAAAACGGAAATGTTAGTATTTCATTTAGCAGAGAGAAGATAAAAAAACTCATAGAAAAACTTTAACCTAAAATCCAAAATCGAAAATCCAAACCCTAAAGCTTCATAATCAAACCTTAAATCTTCGTAGAATTGATGAATACAGTAGTATTAACATCATGGTGATTGCTAAAAAACCAGTTGCAAAGCGGAAATCAACTGAAATATCTTCTAATACAACAACAATAGTTGAAGAAGTAAGTTCAAAATCGCAAGGACCGAAGATGAGATCAAAATCTACAGCAGTTTCAACATCAACTGTAGCAGAAGATACTTCAAAATCACCACCACCTAAAAAGAAATCAAAATCTACAACAGTTTCAACATCAATTGTAGAAGAAGATACTTCAAAATCACCACCACCTAAGAATACATCAAAAATTTCAAAAAAATTATCAAAAACTTCAAAGAAATCAACATCTGGTCAAGCAAAAAAGGGTAATGCTACTTCATATACTGGCAAGTTTTTTTGTGTTTTCAAACTGTTGTACATCTCTTGTGTTTACCAGTGTACAAATATGTACACCGGTATGCTATATCATGTTTATATGTACTGTTGTGTATGTTTTCAAACTGTTATACATCTCTTGTGTTTACCAATGTACAAATCTGTACACCGGCATGTTATTTCACTTTTATTTGGCATGTTGTGTGTGTTTTCAAACTGTTGTACATCTCTTGTGTTTACCAGTGTACAGATCTGTACACCGGCATACTATTTCACCTTTATTTGGCCTGTTGTGTGTGTTTTCAGCCTGTTATCCCATCACTTGTGGTTCCGGTGTACACATCTTTGCACCAGCATGCTATTTCACCTTTATTTGGCATGTTGTGTGTGTTTTCAGCCTGTTATCCCATCACTTGTGGTTCCGGTGTACACATCTTTGCACCAGCATGCTATTTCACCTTTATTTGGCCTGATGTGTGTGTTTTCAACATGTTATCCCATCATTTGTGGTGCTGGTGTACACATCTGTGCACCCTCATACAATTTCATCTTCATATGGCCTGATGTATGTGTTTTAAAGCTGTTTTTGATAGATTTTTGTATGAGTGTAAAGATTTGTACACCAACATTGATTTATGGCATGTTGTGTGGGAATAAATGTTGCTTTAGTTAGTTCTATGTAGGAGTGTACACGGCTATACACCTGTATGATATGGTCCTATTTGTGCGTATAATGATATGATTTTTTTTTGTAGTTATGAGTATAATGTATTATTCTTCTTAGTTTATTTTCGTAGATACCAACAAACCTTATAGATCAAGTTTCTATGCAATCAGTGACTTTGTGAATAAAAACTTTGAGGAAGATGAAACAAAAAGAGGAGGAAAAGTATGGTTCACCGATTATCAATTAGAGAAGCAAAAGGAAGGACCATTCTGACCTGTTGTAGATATCTTTGTCCACAAAAAAAAAGATCAGAAAGATGAGAAAGATCCAAGTAAAAAGATAGATGATATATGGACTAAGAACCCAAACTCAATCATGAAAATTATGAGACAGTACCGCCATGAAATTTGTGACACAGGGGGACATTATTTCGTGTTTGATACTCCCAAGAAGAACAATAGAGTGGCAGTAAAGAGTGAACCTGAGGATTTGTTTCTAATTTATGGGCTTGAGATGGTGGCAACGGAACTTAAAAAAGGAGAAGATGTAAAAACTGCAGCTGAAAAAAAATACGGTCCGCTGATAAACAGATTGACTCTTAAGAAACGAAATGAGCTGGGGAAAAAGATGTGGAGGATGAAATCGTACGTATCATGAAGCTAAAACCAAAGTCGCAATTGGATATTGAAAGAAACGCTGAAGACTTAGTGGTGCTATTTACTATGTACTTGTGTATCACGGTCTTTTTTTACCCAGGCAAACGGAAGTATGATTAGCAAGAACCAGTATGCACACTTTTTTGAGTCTTTAGATAGGATGAAGAAAACTTTCTGGTCAGTTCATATACATGAGTATCTCATAGCGAGCATTAAGAAACATATCCATTCACCACTTAAAGTTAATGGTTGTGTGATTTATCTGTTGGTGAGTTTACATGTGCACACAGTTGTACACCTGATATATCCATTCAGCATTTTAAATAATTCTGTTCATTGTGTTTGTTACTTTTTATTACATTTCTAACTATTCACCTATTTGTTAATGCAGCATTGGTTTGCTGAACACAACAAAGGCATTGCGGCTGAGCAATGAGGAAGGTGCGCCAAGGCTTCTCAGGTGGATCATCAGCGACGCCAGTAATACAATCGAGAAAGACCTGAATGAGGCCATGAAAAAGGTATCTCAAAAAACTTTCTTACGATAGTATATGTACATTGATATACACCTTTAATAAGGTGTACATGATTGTGCATTGTTGATAGATTTTGAGAGATTTGTCTTGTGTACAACAATGTACACTTTTAACACATGTATAAAAAATTGTACACCTGTGATCAATGTTGATACTTTGTCATGTTTTTAGATGCAACCAGGATGGGTAAAGGCTTATAGTGATGAAGAGCGATTGCTTTTGGATGAGTACCGGAAGCTGAAACAAGAAAATAGCATAGATGCAGTGAAGGAAAAGCTGCGCATATCAGATATGCAAAGAAAGAAGTTGCATGAGGAGCTTACTGAAGTTCAGGATAGGTAAGAAAGGCTTCTTAATTTCATTGAAGAGAAAATCCTAAAAGTTAATGAAGTTGGTCTGATGAACTTGACAGAAAGAAGTGAATGATTTTCGTAATTACACTTTGGAGGAAATATTTAAATTTGCAAAGAAAATATGGCTTGAAACTGAGGAGGATGAGGAGATTGAGGAGGAGGAGGATGAGGAGGAGGATGATAAGGTTGAAGAGGATGTGGAGGAGCACAAGGAAGATAAGGAGATTGAGGAGGAGGAGGAGGAATATGGTGATATGCATGGTGATGACAATGACAAGGAGGGTAGCAAAGGTGGTGATATGCATGATGATAATGGTGATGATGATGATGAGAAGGGTGGCAAAGGTGGTGATATGCATGGTGATGACAATGACAAGGAGGGTAGCAAAGGTGGTGGTGACGAGCATGGAACTGAATCTGAAAAGAATGAAGTTCCGTCCGAAACTCCTGAAAAGCGAAGGTATAAAATCACTTTTATTAAATGTGGCAGTCATTTCTTTTTATGTGTGTAGATAGTTGTACACCAGTATGCTAAACTAAAACTCATACCTTTTCTCAAAACTTGAATGTTTTAGCACTCCTCTGTCAAAGACAAATGAAGAAAAAGATGGCAAGGATGGAACAAGGCAAGGTGTTGAGTCTGGAACTGCTAACAAGCCGAGGTATGAAGAAAATGATCTCAACTCGTATTTCTTTTCATTTTCTGTATATGTGTACCAAGATGTACACCTTAGTGATTTGTTCTGTGTGTGTGTGCACGAAGATGTACACATTTGTACCAACCTAACAAAAAATGCATTGTTGTACACCTTAGTGATTTCTTCTGTGTGTGTACGAAGATGTACACCTTAAAATAGTCAGTCATTGCTTTTCATCTTCTCTATCTGTGTGCATTGTTGTACACTAGTGTGCTGAAACTCATGCTTTTACTCAAAACTTGCTTTATTTAGCACTCCTTCACCAAAAACTAGTGAGGAAAATGAAGAAAATGATGGAAGTGAATCTGACAAAGGAGTTGAGCATCAAACTGCTAACAAGCCGAGGTACAATGATCCAAGCTTACGTTTCTTTTTATTTTATGTATGTGTACATACTTCTACACTAGTGCTAAAAAATGTATATAATTCATACACTTGTGTACCATTTTCTATACCCTTAACAATTTCGTACATAATGCAATCATATATAATTGCATTTTTCAGAAAAGAAGATAAGGAATATGGAACAAGCCGAGGAGATGAGGCTCAAACTGACAAAGTAGCTAGCTGTGAAACTGCTAACATGCCAAGGTATGATCTTAGCTTACATTTATTTTTGTTTTCAGTATGTGTGTACAAGGATGTACACCTTTATGATTTATTATGTATTTGTGTACATACCTGCACATTAGTGTACAAATCTGTACACCATTGATAATTCTCATAAAAAAATAGCATTTTTTCAGCGCTTCTCTACCGAAGACAAATGAAATCGCTGAAGATCAAGAAGACCAGGTGAACCTTGAAGACCAGAATGTGATGGATACCACTCAAACTGCTGAAATTGATGAAACTACGATAATCGCAGATCAAGCCATATCTCAGCTGGACCCTAAAGGCATGTTGCCATTTGAAGAATATGTCCTTTTACTCACACGGGAAAACACCCAGAGGAGGAGCCTTATACCTCAATTGATGACCTTTTAGATAACTTGTCTGAAACTGTGTTCGTAAAGCTTGAAAAAGGTTGTTACAGAACGGCACCATATGAAGTGAAGGAAAAGATGGCAACCCTGATCCACGATTGTCCAATCTTTTCATTGTTGATCCAAGAACATCAAAAAGAAGAGTCGTCGCAAAAATCATTATACAATGAAGATGTACGAGAAAGGATCATTGCTGAAGCAGTGCAGTTCATCCAACAAAATCATAGTGAATTTTTTAGCAGTCAAGAGGTAGAAGAAGAGAAGACGACACCAGTGAGGACAAGAGCAGGGAAGATGAAGGAAGCATAGATGTTGAAGACAAAAGCGGTTGGCAAGTTGTCCAAGACACCTCAAAAGAGAGTTGCAAAGAAAAAGATTGATCCAGAGTTCACCGCCGAAGGTAAAACCAGACCAGTAAAGATAAAAGACAGACAAGAACCAGGCTATCCTGCGCCACTAAAGAGAAAGGCAGAGGAGTATCGTCCTGCTCTTCCATTGCCAGATATTCGTCAATCTCCACTATACCATGTGATGGAACCAGGAGACGCCAAAAGAAGGATACGGAAGTTCTTTGACTATGCAAACCCGAAGTAAGTTCACAAAACACTACCTCGCACTATCCACATAATTGAATCTTATAAAAAAAGATATGTGCACCACTATGTACACCATGTTAACATTTCCTTTATGATTCCGCAGCTCTGTAGCTTGGGAACTAACAAGACTGGAAGATCCAATAGTCAAGGAAGATATTATGATTGTGGGAGTAGTACTTTGTGAACTGATGTTCAACAAATATCTGGACCAAGAGGTACTGCAGTTCTACATCAATCGACGTAGAAGGGCGCTTGTCAGAGATAGCTTTCGTCATCCAGATGATAAAAATTACTTGAGCTATGAAATAATGAGTCCTACTGCATGTGTAAGTCAACACAAATCAAAATGTCATATATGGATATACTTTAATGTTGTGTACATAGTTGTACACCTGATTAACATGACATGTTCTATGTGTTTGTATATTTATTTAGCTGTGTACATAGATGTATACCTATATCATATGTCATGGATATACGGTCTGTTAAGTGTTGGCATGGATGGTTGATTGTTAGATTTAGGTGTGTACATAGTTGTACACCTATATCATATATCATGAATATAAGGTCTGTTTTCATGCCTAAAATGTTTGATTTGTTAGTTTTCTGGTCTGATTAAGGTGAACCTAATTCATTTTATTTTATTGATTGCAGTACTATGTCAAGAATAGTATCATGAGCACGGTACAAAAGCTTCTGGTTGATTTCGTACGGGACATGCCTGAGAATATGGAAGTTCTTGTGATCCCCATCAATCACTCTACAGAACAAATGATGGTAGGACAGCACTGCTCGCTTTTGAAGTTTGATTTCGAATCTAAAGTGGAAATGGTACAACTCGTTGCAGACAGAAAATGTTGAGGACTATAAAAAAGATGCACAACAAATGGCAGATGCGGTGCAATTAGAACTTAACAAGAAGAGAGCATTAATGGGTGATGCACCTATAGAAGCGCACGAAATAAACGTCATGCCATGTGCTTCACAAGGAATCAACCCAGACTGCCTCATATACACTTGCTACTTTGTGAAACGAAGTTTGAAGAAAACAAAGAGTATCGAAAGAGATCAGCAGACGGCCGAAGACATTTGTCAGCAAATGAGATCAAAACTGGTGGCCAAGATGCTGAAAAAAGTCGGAAGTTATGAAAAAGTGTGGGATATAGCAGAGGATGAAGAGCACAAGGCGTGGCGTGTGAGTAAAGGAATGCAACCATTAAAGAAGAAGATGAGTTTTTAAGCTTCATATACAAGATCACTTTCTGAATTGATTCTAAATATTTTCTATCTTTAGACAACTTTTCAAATTTCATTTTTTAACTCTTTGTTTATGACTTATCACTACTATAAAGACCTTGCATTAATCTTTTTATTAGTTTCAATATTGATGTTTTGAAAGTAGACTTGTGTCAGTACTAAGGTGTATATTACAGGTTAGGAAATATTAAGGTGTACTTGATTGTGCACAGTTACTGACAGAGCAGAAAATTATCACAATAATGGTACAGGACGGTGTACATTGTGTGGTTGGTTCATACTTAAATTTAACAGACATTACTTGGTGAGACTGTTTAGTTAAGACTTCAAAATAGTATGAAGTAAATTTTAAGTCATAAAGAGTAGTTCTAGACTTCAAGTGTCATGCATGCCATCATCACCACCATTTATTACTAAAATTTACTAAAAAATATCAATTATTACAATGGTACACATGTACTGACAGATTTTTATACTTATCAAGGCTTGCAGAACTGAAAACATAAAAATTGAACATAGCAAAAGTAATTATACAGATCTGAAAACATAGAATATTACTAAATAAAATAAACTAGTAGCATCCATTGTACAACAAGGTGTACATAATGGTACACATGTAAAAAGACAGGTAAGAAAACTGAAGTGCATAGGAAGGTGTACATAATGGTACACATGTACTGGCACTAATTATCCACGCAAAAAAATTTGAAAAGACATTACCAAACACATAGAATCTTTTGAACAAATCACATAGAATCTTTTGAACAAATCAAACATATAAAAAAACATCAAGGCATGGGGCAGGTAGCTCTGTTGTGGTGACCAAGGGTGAAGCACTTTGTACACATCATATGCCTCTTTTGCTTCTCCCAAGCATTCTTGGTACGCTGTGTTCTTCGTCTACCAGGTGGAGGAACAGGAATAAGAACAATAACCCTATCACTAGGATCATAAGCCTGCGGCTTGTCATAATTGGGGATGTGAAAGATAATCTCCTGGTATGTCCTATTGTACCATTCGGTGGTGAAGTATGGCTCAACAAATGAATAGATGTCCTCTCTCGTAGCTTGAATGGCATCACAAGCATGTGCACAAGGAAAACCATTAACTCGCCACCTGTGACACGTACAAGTTTTCTGCAATAGATCTACAGAATGAGACCGGGGAAACCTGACTTCATACAATCTTTCTATGGACTCAACAACAGTCCAAGTACGACCAATGTCGATGTTTTCCTTTAGTAAAGCCTCAAATATCGTAGTGAGCCTAGTGTTGAAAGTTTCTAGACCTTCTACCCTTCTCGTAGAATTCATCTTCATAACCTTCAAACTAAAATAATAAAAACACAAAACATAAATAAAAAAATGATCTAAAAGGAATACAGATAAAACATGTGTACAACAATGTACACATTAAGGAAATCCATGTGTACAACAATGTACACATAGTTGCAGAATCACAGATAAACACATGTGTACAAGTATGTACACATCAAGCAAATCCACATGTACGACAATGTATACAGATAAACATGTGTACAAGGGGAGATGTACACATCAAAAAACATAAATGAATGAAACACTAAACATAAAACTCACCGTATCGCATCGAGAAGAGCAAAAGCAGGAAACTTTTTGAAATCAAGAATCCAGTTGTTGAAAGACTCGGAAAGAGTTGTAGAGTGAGCACTATATCTGCATACAGGGAAAAATGCATTTGCCCATTTATCCTTTGGAATAGTCCTGAGATAATTAGCAACATGTCCAGATCCAATTGCATGCATGCCCCGCAAAGCTTCTTCAAAGTTAGCTGCTGTGTAAGAGTAAGCAGCTTTATAAAACAAATCAATAACGGCCTTGAAATTCGCATCACCTGATCCAATAGGGAGATTGCACTTGATGTGGTAAAAGAAATAGATGTGATATGAATCAGGAAATACTTTTAGAATGCCCTGTAAAAGTCCTTCTCCACGATCACTAAGGAAAACAATCTGACGACCATCCATCACTTGTTTAAGATTATCCAGAAACTAAAACCAATTTTCTTTGTTTTCAGCAGAAACAAAAGCAAAAGCAAATGGGTAAAAACCATTGTTTCCATTGACACATGTTGCATCCATCAAAGCACCCCTGAATCTACCAGTAAGGAAAGTAGCGTCCAAGTAAATCATGGGCCTAAGATACTTATAGCTATGCTTGCAAGCACTGAAACAAATGAAAATCCTATGAAATCTTATAGTTGCATGATCAACTTCAAAATTCACATAGCTATCAGGATTAGTTTGCTCAATGGCTTTGACATACCAAGATAAATCGTTATACGACTTCTCGTCATCACCAAATTGTTGTTCAAGTACGGCTTCTTTCCCTCTACGGGCATGGTGATACTTAATATTGGACCCATAAGTCTTCTTAAAAAGTGACACGATCTGTTTGGGTTTTAAACTAGGGTCCCCATATATATTGCCAGCGATCAAATGCTTGACTAACTTGGTTGTCATTGCAGGACTCTTCAACCTCAAACCAACACCACAACTACAAAAAAAAAAAGATGCAATAAGTAATGTGTACCAGAATGTACACCACTATGGACATACATATAAAAAGCCTAAAAATAAGGTGCACAACTATGTACACCACTATGGACATACACATAAAAAACCTAAAAATGAGTAACGTGGATCACAAAAACAAGAATTAGTAACGTGGACTAATATGAACACCACTAACCTGTGAAGAACATTAGCATCTTTCATCACGAACCGAGAAATGTCACCATTCACGGTCCCAAAGTGAATCCTCCAACAACAACCATCTTCTTGGCACTTTGCAGTAAAATGAGTATTGTCATTTTTAAGAATACTAATCTTGTGACCAGTAGCCATCTTGTACTTATCAACAGCAATTCTAACAGCTTTAACACCACCCATAAATTCTCTACCAATCTTGTCAAAAATATAAACCCATTCATCAATAATCAGAGGCTTGGCCTTGTCTGCATCATGATCTACCACCCTTACAAGGTTAGGACTTTCAGTTACACAAGAATTTGCAGTACTAGAACTAGTGCTACTACCAGACTTAGAACGAGAAGTATGATTCGGAATCACGTCCACATTCAAATAAAAATCTTCATTCTTAATAACAATAACAAGAGCAATTAAACCTTGCAGTTGTATATCACCTTGTACAAAAACTACTTGATCATTATCCAAATAGCTGAAACGTATACTCCCAGGAGACAAAGACCTCCATTGCTTGCACGCGAAATGCTTCAATTCATCTACGGTTGTCGAAGTATTAACACAAAAAGCAGCAGAATGCTCACCATGATTCAAAACATCATGAATAACCTTCTCAGACATGTTTGATACCCCTACATATTACAAAAGAAATAATAATAAACATTTGAAGCTTCAAATAACAATTTCAGATTTGAATAACCTAAAACGTAAACAGCAGGAAACTACACATTTAATCGAAGCCAAAACATCAAATAACAGTAAACCTAAATCAAATACTCCATCGATTAATCGAAGATATAAGCATCAGAAGCCTGCGATCTAATATCAGTTCGATTTCATATCATGCATCATAAAACTAAAATCATCATCAAACAATAGTAAAAAAAAAAATCGTTTCACGAGAATCAAAAGCTAAGATATAACAAAAATCAAATCAAGATCATATAAAAAATAAGATGTAACAGATCGTTTTCATATCATCAACTCATAAACTTATAAAAAACTAAAAATCAGAAACAAACCTAAAAATTAGATGTAACAGATCGTACAACCAAAACTAACCTGAGGTTGAATTCTGCTGCATAAACAATCAAATCCAACCTAACCTCTATGAGTCTCACCTCCGAAATTTATATCTGGATCGATCTATCTCCAAATCTGTCGTGAATCCAAATCTGAGATCAAACAAATCGATTTCAGAACACTTTCAAACTAACCTGGAGATGAATTCCACTGGAGAAACGATTGAAATCAGATTCATGGCTTTCTCTATCTGTCTCGCTCTCTCTCGGTCTCTCTCTCTCTCACTCACAGTTTCAATCTCAGATCCGGAAAAAAAACGAATTCAAAAAGCAGTGTTTATATAAAGAATCGATGGAAGGTCAGTACTGGTATTAAGAAAACTCGGAAATCGCTGGAACGGTCCAGATTTGGACTAACTCGTAAACATTTGGACGAGACTGTAAAACACGAGACATTTTTGGATTAAACCGTCCCGGGCTTTGGGTGGATGGACTAGAGAGTCCAAATCCCACTAAAAATGGGACTAAATGTTAATTTCTACATAGTAAAATGGAAAAAATTAAGACGAGGCCAAAAGATGTACATCTTCGGGGAAAATCTCTGTTGCCAAATAAGCTTTGGGTTAGCATTTAATCACAACTCCATTGTAGTCCAGCCCAGTTAGGATACGTGGCTTTCACCCAGGCGACCCGGGTTCAAATCCCGGCAATGGAACTTTTTTCTTTTTTTGAAACTTCCCGGCAATGAAACTTTTTGAAACTTCTTTTTGGTGTCCAAACAGTTCAATTAGTTCGTTTACGAACCCGGCAATGGAACTTTTTGAAACTTCTTTTTGGTGTCCAAACAGTTCAATTAGTTCGTTTACGAACTAGATAAAATCTTAATACTCAAATTAAGAGACTCGGTCAAGAAACTTTCACCAGTTCAGTCCGTATGTCCATGATGATCATGGACTGGGAATTACTGCCAACAATGCCTATCGCGTTCAAGCATGCATGGAGAGGACTGCAGGATTGGATTGAATTGGAACGTAAGTGCAGCCTGTGCAGGCTATAAGTAGATCATACAAAAAATTCCACACCATAACTCAATATAACACCAACATCAATATAGCAACACTGTACTCATACACAAAGTCATTCTGCCGAGCTCTTTATTAACCACAAATATTCTATTTTTAACCAATTGCAAAATTTCTCAAGTATAAAAATTTACATCTCCTCCTAAACACTTAAACCTGTTGAGAAAGCAGAACTAGAATCCCTTGCGGACCGAGCAAAATTTCATTCAAAAAACTGATTAGTGCAAACCAAACCACAGGTGTTACATCAACTCCGCCAAGGGGTGGAATCACTTTCCTCGTCGGATTCAATATCGGTTCTGTTGGTGCATAAACTAAAACATATGGGAATTTTCCTACCGGAAGTTTTGGGTACCATGACATAACTATTCTTATGATAAATAGAAACCCAAAACCTGATAAGAATGGTCCTAAGATTCCTATTGCCACTTTTGCTGTTGCAGGGTCCAAATCTCCTAATAACACCAATCGCTGCATATATTCAGATATTGCATGTGGTACTTGAGTTTCGACATTTGGTGTAATTCCTGATGAACTTAATGAGTTTCGTAAGCTTTCCAAGTATGGGAATGCGACTTCGGCGCTGTTGGATGCTTCTGTAATACCCAAAAAACAGTACGTACCATATCTGGCTGTTAAACCACTACATGGTCTGCTTTTGGTAATACACTTTGAGTTTTCCTGAGAAGAAATATAAGCATTCAACGTTAGTCATACATGAAAAATCTTGGTATACAATCACAAAGTTCGAATACTATATTGTAGTGTCAGCCACAACCCAGCCCAGGATAGTATAAACCGAGTTTCAGATGCTACAGAATTAACTGAGTTTCAGATACTACATGCCAACATCCAACTGTAATTAAGGCTCCAGGTTTGAATCATGAATTCAGTTTTCCACTCATCTCTATCTAGACCCTGTTACCCATGTCCACTAAAAATTACCTCCCACACTACACTAGACCCTTTTCCTTTAATCGCAAAACGCAATAAACATTTCTGTTTCTCTAGCATACGATAAATGCACAGGGTAAATAGTGCAACTACAGCACTTTGTATCCCATGACAATTCGCACAATACAGATGCAAAATTTTCTTTTTGCATTTCACATAATGCTAATTGAAGAAATTGCAAGCAGCGTGCAGTTTCAGTTTAGAATTAGAGGGGTGCATTAACGAAGTAACTGGTTCTATACAGAGTTAAATTGTAGGAATAACAATTGAAGACTTACAGAGATACTGAAACTCCTTTGTCTTGATAATGAAGCTGCAGGGAGTCCTAAAGAATAACAAAATTAGGAAAAAGAAAAAACGAAATTATATGAAAATAGATGAATAAGTGGGTATCCTGCATGTATATACCTTTTATTTGAAGACGACTAAGAAGGAACGAAGAAGAGGTCGCCATTTCTGCTGCTTCTGTATGAAATGGAAAAAATGAGAGAACAATCAACTTTATCCTAATAGGCTAATTCGTCTTCCATATTTCTGACACGTGGAGGAGTTCCTTGGATTTTTGGCTGGTGGGCTGGGCTTAGAGAAAATAGCATGTTCCTTATTTCGTTTTTGACAACTCCAAATTCACAGCATCACCTTTACAACATAGTTGTTGCAAGGGTTTCTATGATCATACAAATTTTGAGATGCAACAAAACATCTTATTCGCATCTGTAGTTGTACATTTATATATCATTGAATAGCTCTTGAAACTAAGGATCACTTCAAGTATTCAACTGAAAGTCCTAGAAACAAAACTTTGTTGCATTGCACTAATTTTTTCGGCGAGTCAAAAATTGTATTTTACAGAAGGATTACATAATAGTAAACAAGAAAGAAGGCTACAGTAGCCTCGAAAAAATGTTTACTATCTAAAACGAAAATAAGAAACAGCAGGCATCTCTAGATTAATAATAAAGTTAGGCCTACACGTAAAGCTTATTGTTTCACCTTGAGACAGATTGCAGAACTATGTTTACCCAGTCCCAAGTTTGTACTCTAGGGAATAAGTGGATTCTGCACTTGGACCTTGAAACAAATGAAAGTCTTGTAGAGTTATTTGGTAGCCGTTTTTGAAGAGCTGGAGCGAATCTGGGAACCCATCTGAAGTACCTACATGAGTGCAGATAAAGCCATTAGTCAGACAAATGATAATATCGACTGTAATGAAGACCATTGGTAAAAACAACACAGGTTTAGTGCGAGGTGCACCCGAAAATCAATAGACATTTCTTGATTTCTTGTTCACCTTAATATAAGCATTATGATGGCAACTTCACACCTATTTTTTGTGCATTTGCAATATTGTGCCCTGTAGATATCAAAAAAAATCAAAAATATGAGATGTTTACTTAACCTAAACCTAACACTTCGCAGAAATATCGCGTAGCAATACAAAGCATACCTGAATTTCTGTTTGCTTATATTGCTGTAATATCTCTAATTTAAGCTGCAAAACTTTAACACCGTGTTTCTTCTGCTCGCTTGGCATCTCTACGTCAAACTGATGCACATAACAGGAATACTGAAAGGTCTGGCACTCGAGGAACATGGTAAAAAGCACCATATCATGCTAGGTGGGGTCAACAGCATGCTAGCTCCTCCAATTGTTGAGTTGTTTTTATTTGCAATGTAGACCTCCTGATGTTTCCTAATAGATGAGGTTGATGCATAAAAAAAGATGTCTCCTCGTCTTTTGTTAGGTCTTTTTGCTTCCCATCATCCATATTTGGTGCAGGAACACATAAAGCTTTGGTTGTCCAATGGATCCATTTTCAAAACTCTTTACCTCCGTACTACCTCAATCACTTCCCTGATCCAAACAAAACTTACCAGTTACTACATGTAACAGACAGTAAGAAGCCAAAATAGTTAATATATAAACACTATTTTAGGATAAACCCATCAAATGGTTCTTTGTTCTTGAACATCTATTCTACATATTGTCTAATAACATTATTCTGTATGGCTATGCCTGATCCAGTTTTGTTTAAATTTGAGTTTCATCTACCCTATTAAGCAGTTCTAATTATCTTTAAAATGTATTTCAAATGGGAATAAAAAATTAGATAGGCTTCACTTCAGAGAAACATTTGCTACCTTGGTTTATCGAGAACCGGTCTCAAATGCGAATGAGAAAATACCTTGACCTAAAAGAAGAAGAAAGAATTGAAGATGGTCAGCGATGCTGTAGTTAAAGCTCGAGGACATTATCCGATACTGAACATACAATTCAACATATAAATTTCTTAAGCATGTAGAAAACAGATTTGGAAGCACTGCCATAACACTTGGGATGAATTAAGCAGGGATGAGTTGAGCAGAGAATGAACTAAAATTGAACACAATGAATGAAAATTTAGAAGTTTGGGAATGAAGTGCTGAAATGATATAAACAATTAAACGGCAAAGGACTGCTTGCTAAAAAGTGAAGCAAACAGCAATTAGTCAACAACTTACCCAAGTTAACATCATAGAGGCAAATAGTAGTATATCTTAGTTGCAGCATAATCTAAGTCACGATGATAGAATCCATAGATAGTTCAAAAAAAAGAACATTATTAAACATGGTTCCAGAATCCAAAAAACCCAACATCACTAAGGATTCCCAGAGTGAAGATTAAAACTCAGGGCTTTCAAATATCACGGTTTAGTTGTTTGAACATTTCTAGATAGAATACAGACAAATAATCCTAACTCGAAGACTTGTAGAAGGAAACTCACCTCCAGCTTTTTGTTCCATAAGCAACGGTTCAGAAATTTAGGGTGAAAAAGCAGAAACCTATCTCAGAATGGATTGAAATAGAGTGAAAATGAGCTTTATGATTCACAAACCAGTTTCAATTCAACATTGATTACTCAAGAGTAATGGGAAGGAAAATAGAAATGGTCAGAAGTTGAATGCGTAGGGTAATGGGATGAGTAATTCGGGAAAAGGTCTAGGGCGACTGTTATTGGAGTGTCAGAATATTTAGCTCGTCCGGACCCTTTTTTATCTGCCTAAAATGTAGATCACCGTACAATTCTAACGCGACAGACACCATTTGTGCTTATAGTATGGATTTCCGAAATTTACCCAAATTTCAAAAACCAAAAAGCTTTCACTGAGATACATTGATAAACTTCTAGTGATGAGAAAAAACGAACGAAAAAACCAACATATAACCAACTAAAAAAAAGGTCAAATTTTCCATCACTTTGACGATGTAATTTAGTCTTCACAACTCCTGCCAAAAAATTATCAAGGAGCCTTTTTTTTATTCCTGAATCACATATATTTTATTAATATTGAAAAAATGATACAATTCGAATACAAGAGCTAAATAAAAGGCATCTTACATGAACATCTGGATAACAAGACTAAACCTGACTCAAGAATTGAAAAATCTTCAGCTCAACAAAATCTGAAATAATCAACATCTGGCATTTCAATCCTTGGTAGCCAATGAGGTCTGCCAATATGAAGTTGTCTTTCACCTGCTGCAAGTAATGCACCTTTCTTAGCTGTGCAATCAACAAAGAAATTGACTTCTCTGTAGCAGTGTTTGTATCTGATTTCAGAGAATTTTCTCATAGCAGTCTTCCATCTTCCTTTAAGAAACCAAGGCACTTTCCCTTGAGCAAATTCTGCAAGCACAATTTGTGAATCTGACACTATAATGATTTTAAACATACTCCATTGAATTGCCAGCTCCAAGGCACACATAACCCTATAAGTTTCTGCTAAGTAATTTGAAGCAACACCAATACCACCAGTTAGAGTTCCAATTACCTGACATTGTGAGCCTCTAACAACAACTCCAAATCCTGCAGAACCAGGATTTTCAAAAAAAGAGCCATCACAACACATCATTATGAAACCCCGCTCAGGTGGAAGCCAATTGTTTTTCTTAATACACTGAAACCTGGACATTCTAATACCCAAATGAAATCTAGCAATTATTTCTTGGTCATAGTTTTGACACCATTTGGTTCCTGTGATTCTCAGCCCTCCTTCATGTACTAATTTTAGTATTCTGCATTTAAATCTCTGCATATTTGGCTTAATATCTTCAAAATATCTTTTATTCTTCTGAAACCATAATTCCTTTAAAATGACACAAGCTGCAGTAATCCATACCTGTTTAACCAGAAGACTCTTGTTTGAAGCACTCTTCCATACATCAGCAAAAGATTTTGGCAGATTAAAATTAAATATGCTGCATATCCATCTCCAAACATCTACACTGAATTTGCATTCCCATAACAAGTGATTCATATATCTTTTTCTGTCTCACAGATACAACATCTGGAGACTATCTCATAGCCATTTCTAATCATGATAGTGTCATCTATATATATCCCCTGAATAAGCTTCCATACATTGCTTGCTACTGAAGGATGAAGAAAGGGTTTCCATATATACCTGGACCAGCTTACTGACAATTCTTTGTGCCTCAGTTTATTCACGGCTTCAGGAATTGAGAATTCTCCTTTTAAGTTGCCTGTCCATAATAAAATATCTTCACCTCCAAGGACCTCTGGCATTTTGAGATTTTGTATCAGCTGTTGAAGATCATCATCTAAAGACCATTTTCCATCTATCAAAATATCAGAAACTTTCAAGTTAATATTTTCAGATATGTAGGGAATATTTCCAAATCTGTCAATGAGACTGCAATCTTCAATCCACAAGTCAAACTAGAAAGAGATTTTTGCACCATCACCAACATTCCATCTGATATCACCTTTAAGTGCCTCCCAAGCCCATTTTAAACCTGGCCACACACTAGATTTTTGTCATTTTGTACTCCATTGGCCATTCTTGTCCTTGTATTTTGCTTGAAAAAACAAAGCCCAATTATTAATCTTCCACAACATTTTCATAAGAAAGGCTTTGTTAATAACCTCTAGTCTTGAGATACCTAAACCTCCTTCACTCAATGGTGTACAAACTCTTTTCCATGAAAATTTGTTGTACTATCTTATATCACCATCACCTGACCAGAGAAAGTTTCTCATGATTCTTTCACAAGTTTTAATGATAGATGCTGGCCACTTGTAAACTGCCATATTGTAAACTGGGATGCTACATAAAACATATTTAATTAGTACCAATCTTTCTTGAAACGATAATAACTTGCCTTTCCAAGTAGCAAGCTTCTTTTGCATCATCTCAACCATAGGCCAAACTGTGGATACTTTCACTCTGCCAACAATGAGAATCACTCCAAGATATTTATCAGGAAAATAACTCATTTCCATTTGAATCATATCTTTAATTTGATTTTTCCTCAATTCAGAAGTACCATCAATGGACATTTTGCTTTTGTGTTTATTAATAGTTTGCCCTGAACATTTCTGATAATCTTCAAGTAGCTTCATGAGATTTAAAATGCTCTTTTTAGCTCCATTGAAGAAAATGAATACATCATCATCAAAGAATAAATGAGTTGGATGTATACCTTTCCTTTCAACCATTGGATAGATTAGGCCTTCATTCACCATTTGAGTTATTCTTCTAATCAAAGCTTCTTCCATTAGTACAAAAAGAATGGGAAACAAGGGATCACCCTGTCTTAATCCTCTTCCAACTGAAAAGAAGCCACAAGGACCACCATTTACCATAACTGAAATTTTTGCAGATTTGAATAAGATATGAATCCATTCACACCAATTCTTGGAGAAACCAAATTTCTGCAAAACTTGAAATAAAAACTCCCAGCTGACAGAATCATAGGCTTGAGATATGTCTAACTTAAGAGCTACATTTCCACATCTTCTTTTCTTTGAAATTTCATTTACCAATTAAGAAGCAAGTAAGATATGATCTTGAATACATCTACCCTTCACATAAGCTACTTGTTGAGGAGAAACCAATTTGTGCATAAGTTGACCAATTCTTGTAGACAGAATCTTAGTAAAAATTTTGAACATGACATTGCTCAGACCAATTGGCCTGAACTGATTAGGATTCCTAGTACCAGCAGATTTTGGAAGAAGAACTAAGAAGTTGGAGTTAAGTCCTTAAGGAATGAACTTCCTTTTCCAACAAAATTGAATGGCTTCAACTACATCTTGATTAATAATATTCCAACATGCCCTGTAAAAACAACCTGAAAAACCATCTGGACCTGAAGCACTGTCCTGATCCATAGTAAAGATTGTTACTTTAATTTCATCTGCAATTGGAATGGCTTCAATCATTTCTTGGTCTACTTTTGTAATCACCTCTGGAATATCATTTAAAATATGATCAACCTTCTCAACTGCCTGATACTTAAACTTCTGTTCAAAATGATTTACTAATTCATTTGCTATCTTCTTTTGATCAGAGATAATATCTCCATTAGCATCTTCCAACTCACTAATCATATTTCTTGCTTGTCTATTTTTGAGATTAGCATGTAGAAATCCAGTATTTGCTGCACCATCTTTGATCCACTTTGTTCTTGATTTTTGTTTCAGAAAGGTATGTAGTTGTACTTCTTTAGAATTATACAAATTTTGATCTGCTACCAGATCATTAAGTGCTTCTTCATTAAATGGATTACTGTCAGAATTGATCATAACATCTTGTACTTTAGCTTCAGCTTCCTTAACTTGTGTAGTTATGTTACCAAATACATTCCAATTCCACTCTCTAAGAATCTTTTTTAGCTTCTTTAATTTTTGTTAAAAGATAAAGGCAGGATCACCTTCCACTTTTTCAGACCAACATTTGTTTACAACCTCCATAAAACTTGGATGTGATAACCACATTTTCTGGAATCTCATAGGAGCATTTGTGGTTTGGGAATATGAGCAGATCCACCAAGTAAAGGAGCATGATCAGATGCCACACTGAGACCTACTTTGTATCCCCAACCTTCAAATTTTTATAACCATAATTGATTGAAAACAGCTCTGTCAAGATTACACAATATCCTTTTGCTACCATGCTAACAATTAGACCATGAATGCATAAGACCAGTTTGAGGAGCTTGAATCAATTCACAAGTATCTAAACAATTATTAAAGTCCATCATTGCACTTCTATTTGGATTCTTACCCCCAATTTTCTCCTCAATTGAAGTAATGGCATTGAAATCTCCAATGGCTAACCAAGGCTTATTTAAACCACTTATAACTTCCATTTCTGACCACAAAAACCTTCTTTGAACTACACTCACATGAGCATGAATACCAGAAATAAGAACACCACCAATATCAACTGTAATCATTTGACTTGACATTGACACTACTGTAGGAGTAGGCAAATTTTTATTCCAAAATAACCAGATATTTCCTTTTTTTATTTGAAACTGAATTGTGAATTACCATGATTTGCATACCAGGTAAATTCAATTTATTACAAAATGAAGATGAACATACTACTTTAGGTTCTGCAACCCATACTACTGAAGGATTAAACTGATTTATTAGAGCCCATAATTTATTTTGAGACCTGGCTCTTCTAAGGCCTCTTAAATTCCAAAATAGGACTTTCATGGTTTGGAGTGGAGGCCTTTAGTGCCTCATTTTCCTTGATTTTTTCTAAAATTATACTTGCTAGGAATTTGAGTACTAGATGGTACTTGAGTATCAGATACCTGATTAATTGTGAGCTCCTTTACTCCAGAGTTAGAAGTACTTGCTGTTGAAGGTTTTTGAACCACTCTGGACCAAGAAGTAACAGGAACTCTTTCAGTAGACATAGTACCATCCTTGCCATTTATGAATTTAACCACACTTTTTTCTATAGAATTCTCCTCAACCATTTGAAGTATTCTTGTAGGAATAAGAATGTCCTGTGTTTTTTCTTCCTCATCTTTCTCTTCTATAATCATTTCATCATCTTGTAAAGAGTGAAATCTTCCATTTGTAATAAGAACTTCATTGTTTAACTGAGGACCAACAATATCAGGTACTATTGGAGGTGGACAAATATCAAATGGTTCTTGTACTTTAGTCACCTGAGGATCAACAGTTTCACTTCTTCCTTTAGAAGTCTCAGTTGGATGCTCCATATGTGGGGTCTTCTTAAATCTACACTCAGATAATGAATGCCCAACAATTTTACAGTTTGAGCAAAATTTTGGAAGATTATGGAGTACAATACCTTGTGAGAAACTACCAAATTTAGTTATAATCCATAATTTATTTGGAATTGGTGTAGCAAGATCTAATTCAACCAATACTTTTGCAGCATATCCACTTGAATACTTGAGAGTAGCTTCATCTACTTTGACAGGATTACCAATTGCATCACAGATTGTAAATAAGGTTTTTTCATCCCAATATTCCAAACTCAAACTTGGAAGAGAAACCCAAACCAAAGCATGAGAAGTTCTTTGATTCTCAGGCCTGAAATTAGGAATCCAATTTCTAGTTCTTAAAACCTGATCCTGAACATCCCAGCTATAATTTTTGATGTAATTTTTATCTTCATCATTTGATAGCTAATTATGAAAAAGCCTTTTCCTAAAGGAATTAATTGACAATCACCTGATAATTTCCACTGATTTCTCAGGATACCCATTGCATCAACAAATTTTTTTATTTTTTTTTTCTTCTCAGGATACCCATTGCATCAACAAACTTAATTCGAAGAAAATCCAATCTACCTATTAATGAAAATTTCCATGAATCATACCTGCTTTCACCTTCCTCATCAATTAAGTTAATCGAAGGAATTTTTTTAGATGGATCTGAAATATTAACCACCCTAGAACCACTTGGAGAAACTTCATGGTCCATTTCACTCGCCATTTTTAGATTCAACACCACCAGAAGGAACTCATTATTACCAGAGTACCGTTAGAAAACACCTGATTAACGTTGATTCACCTGAAAACTTACTAGTGATTCAAGGAGCCTTCATTGTCACTTCAAAATTCAAATCCACCACTATTTACCATATGTTCTGTTTGTACTTCATCAAACATAATGCTACTTCTGAAAGTTTCACAAGTTCGTCTAACCGAGAAATCAAAAAGGCCATGTTCATGTCAAGCTCCCTAAGCGCTTGGCATGAACGTAGCCTTTGTGATTCCTCGGTTAGACGAAACTTCGAAACTTTCGGACAGAACATTATCTTCAATGAGGCACTGTATTAGGATGAACATTATCTTCATAAAATGAAGCTTCTCGAGTGCAGAGATGCCTCCAAAAAGCTCAAGTTTGAAACCAAAATTATCCAAGTGATGGATTAAAATTTTGATGCTACAGTAAATGCTCCTTGGTAATTTACCTAAGACTAAGATCTGTCATCAGAGTGATGCAAAATATGAACCTTTAAAATTAGTTTACGTGCTGTTTTTTTCTTTTTTTTTTGCTCAAAACTGCAAATTTACCTGTGTACCGTAGTGGAACTTTTTGATGTTTGAAATCTGTGTAAGTTTCTGGAATCTATACATAAATCCACCTTTTGTTGGCACTATGTATTATGTGTTACTTCACAACAAAGCTAAAAAAAAAAAAAAAAAGACAAACTAAGGATCATTTCAAGTATCAACTGAAAGTCTATAGCCTAGACACAAAACTTTGTTGCAGAAAGTGTAAACAAACATGGCAGTGCTATGTTTACCCACTTAAATGCCTACATTCCCCAAGTTTATATTCTGTAGGCCAAATAGTAAGATGACGAAATAATAAGATGGCGAAAAATGCTATGGATGACGCTGGAATCTTATTCCACTATTTGCCTAACCATGTCAAATTTAAGAATCATGCAGCTGCACATTGAATAACCCAGTCCAGATAAGTGGATTCTGCACTTGGACCTTGAAATAGCAACAACGTATACACAGCGTCAGATATTAAAGCAACATTGCAACAATCGTTTACCTTGTGAAGGGTATAAATTTCATCAACCCAAACCAGAGGATCAAATTCTTAGAAAAAACCCACATAGTTCATCACCCTGAGCCTGAGTCAGCAGTAAGGTGAGCGAGTGAACCAAATGGTACAGTGGAAGTGGGGAAGCGTTACTTACGTCCCCGTGAAATCAAGCTCAATTAACTTTCGAATAATGCAAACCCGAGTCATCCAGGTCTAACCTTCCTCCAACTGGGTTTATATGATCAAAGTTAAGAGTTATTTAGTACCCCTTTTAAACAGCTGGAGCGAATCTGGGAACCCATATGAAGTATCTATATGAGTGTAGTAAAGCCATTAGTCAAACAATATCGATTTAAATGAAGACCAATGGTAAAATGAAACAGGTTTAGTGCGAGCTGCATCCGAAAAATCAATAACTCTACTTTACGAAAAATGAGTGGCCGGGAAATAGACATTTCTTGATCTCTTGTTCACCTTAATCTGAGCATTAGGGTAGCACCTTCACGCCTATTTTTTGTGCATTTGCAATATGGAGCCCTGCAGATACCAAAAAAATCCCCAAAAATGAGATGTTTACTTAATCTAAACCTAGAACTTTGCAAAATATCGCGTAGCAATACATTGCATACCTGATTTTTTGTTTGCTTATATTGCTCTGCAAAATTTGATCACCGTGTTTCTTCTGCTCCTTGGCATCTCTAGTTCAAACTGATGCACATACAGGAACCCTGAAAGGTTCGGCAGTCGAACATACAATTCAACATATAAGTTTCTTAAACATGTAGACAACGGATTTGGAAGTACTGCAATAACAATTGGGACGAATTAAGCAGAGAATGAACTAAAATTAAACACAGTGAAAATTCAGAAATTTGGAAATGAAGTGCTGAAATCATATACCCTCCATAAACAATTAAACGGCGAAACACTGCTTGGTAAAACTTGGAGCATACAGCAATTTGTCAACAACTTACCCAAGCTAACATCATAGAGGCAAACAGTAGTATACCTTAGCTCACCTTGAAGATGTTTCATCTTCAATTAGTAATAAACCCAGTCGAATTTAGCTAACATGGAGCATCTTTATAAATCTCTATCTTCCACTTGTGCAACCTCTTGGAAAATATCACAACTCCAAGTATTGTAGAAGGAAACTCACCTCCAGTTTTTTTTTTGTTCCATAAACAACAGTTCAGAAATTTGGGGCGAAAATGAAGAACCCTATCTCAGAATGAAAAGAAATAAGAGTGAAAGTGAGCTTTAGGGATAAACACACTGAAATTGATTCATAAATCAGTTCCAATTGAACTGATTACTAAGTGGGAAGGGAAATAGGAACGGTCGAAGTTGAATGTGTAGAGCAATGGGATGAGTAATTCGGCAAAAGGTCCAGGGCGAGCGTGAAACTCTCTAAAAAATAAAAGACAGACAAATTTGAGTTGTAAGACTCTTACCAATGCAAAATGTTTAAATGAACGAACTTGTTTCTAGATTTTAGACAAATGGGAAAACTCAAATACTGAATTACTGAGTATATTCTTAGTATGCACGTTAAGTAACAAGTTTTGGAGATGAGGCCCGTCATATGCCTCGCCTTGGAGGCTTGAGCATGGTTAAACAACAAAATAGATTAAGATCATATATGTTGACAACCAAATAAAGCAGAAATTACAAGCACACACTGAAATTTCTAAAGATTATGAACTACTAAGAACCAGCAGGATTCATCACAAAAAAAAAAAAAAAGGCCTTAAAGATGTTTTGTAACAACCCACGACACGTATACAAAATGAGATACGAGAAAAGTTGTTGCTATCGCTGGAACAACTTCAATTTCTAGGACGAGTTCGATCAAAGATACTAATTCTACCAAAAAGCATTGTTAATAACATTTGATATCCTTGCAAAGCCGAGTCATAAGACTTGGTTTAATGCAAGCATATCAAATAACTTCTTGACCAAGAGTATGTTTATTTTTTGGTGAGAATTGGTATTCACATTTGTTTTTGGTAGATTGTTTTTGGTAGAACTAGTATCTTTAATCGAACTCTGCCTAGAAATTAAAATTGTCCCAGCGATAGCAAGAACTTTTGTCGTATCTCATTTTGTATACATGTCGTGGGTTGCTACAAAACATCTTTAAGGTCTTTTTTTGGTGATGAATCCTACTGGTTCTTAGTAGTTTATAATCTTTAGATATTTCAGTGCGTTCCCATATTTGTTTAGAATTTCTGCTTTATTTGGTTGTCAACATATATGGTCTTAGTCCCTTTTGATGTTAATATGACAAAAGGCGGGGCAGTAAAAAAATATGACAGGTCCCATCTTCCAATGCCAACTTGTTACATAACGTGCATATTAGGAATATACTCATTAATTCAGTATTTGAGTTTCCCATTTGTTTGAAATCTAAAACAAGTTCGTTTATACATTTTGCATTGGTAAGAGTCTTGCAACTCAAATTTGGTTATCTTTTATTTTTATTAATTGATGAGTTTTCTTTGCTCTGACATACTTTCAATGGATTGTGTGTAGTTGCTAATGGCAGTTTCATGTTACTCTTGTTGTTTCCAATAGGGGTGTGGTATAGTAATCATTAATGCGATGTGTAGTTTTTGAAATGTTGTATATCGTTATATGGTTTGTGTTGTAATAGAAGTTTGTGTACGTATATTCAGAAGTTGCTGATCATACATATTTTGAAACTTTTGTACGCATAATCATTAGTATGTTATTGGCAAAGGAGGAATATTGTGTTGATGCTGAGTTTTCGTTGCTCTTTGAGCAGTTAAGGGTGTTTTTCTTTTTTGTTAAACTGGTAAAACTGATTTCTCATATGTGCAAGATATTGTTTTCTGCAATTTTAAAGTCTTCCTGCAGAGATGCTAATATATTGGCATTATAATAATGCCAAAAATTTGATTCATGCTGATCCTTTGCGACAAATCTGGAATATCAACATCAACTTTTCCAAGGCTGATGCTGACAACTTTTCCAAGGCTAATGCTGAAATGCTATAACTATTTCTTTATAATCTTTGAGCAACTATTGGTGTTTTTACTTGCTAGATGGGGTAATGCTGATCTACCATATGTGCAATGAAGTGTTGTCTTGAGTAATTCATTTTTTATTGCTTATGTCTTGATCAAATCAATCACTATTTACCATATGTCCTACTTTATTCTTTTTAAAACGGAGAACTTAATGTTATTTCTGAAAGTTTTACAAGTTCGTGTAACCGACAAATCAAAATAACCACGTTCATGCAAAGCTCCTTAAGCGCTTGGCATGAACGTGGCCTTTCTGATTTCTCGGTTAGACGAAATTATGAAATTTTCGGACAGAGCATTTCAATGCATGGGGATATATTAGAACGAACAAAAGAAAGAACATACGATAAATGTCCATCAAACGAAGCTTCTCAAGTGTAGAGATGCTTCCAAAAAGCTTGAGTTGATACCAAAATCATTGAAGTGATGGGTTCGAGTTTTGATGCAGCAATAAATATTCCTTAGTAATTTTACCTAGGAGTTGTGAATACTAAGATCGGTCTTCACGGTGATGCAAAATCTGAACTTTTTAAATTTGTTTGCGTGTTAATTTCCCTCCCCCCCTCAAAACTGCAAGTTTACCTATGTGTATCGCAGTGAAATTTGTTTGATGTTTGAAATCTGTGCAAGTTTCTGGAATCTATACATAAATCCACCTTTTCTTGGAACTATGTATTATAAAAACAAAAAGACAACCTAATCAACACATACTTATCAAAACCCCATATTCAATAATCAACATGTAATCACAAAATTAAATCAAAACTCACACTGGAATTCAATATCAAATAGTAAACCATCAAAAACCAGTAGTAATTCATAGAGAGAAAGAAACGTTGAGGTAGATACCCGATTATTATGGGATATATTCCCACCATTTAATAAATAATTGCCTGTCCAAATATGGGATATATTCCCATTCATGATCATCATCTCTAGAAATTGAATAATTCCAACGCAAAATCCATGGGATTTCATATAAGATAAAGAACCAAGACATTAATCGTCTTTTATCATAAGAATGGCTATTAGCCTTTATAAATTTTTCTAAGGCTTGTGAAATAAAGCCAGGTAAAATATCTTTAGTAGGTCCCCATAGACCCAACCATGTCTGGAACCAATTTGGAAGGTCTTGAATTACCTTCAATTTAAAACCAATATACCAAGAATGAGAAAATCTTTGGTTTTGAACACATAAGGTATGTGTCCAAGCTTTGATATAATCAGTATAATTGTAAAACTTATGTTTCAGATGTGGGTAGTTTATGAAACTTTTAGAATCATGAGGATTCATTCCCCAGTCTCTATAAGAGAGGACTTTTAAAATCTCCAATTTGGAGAAGCCAGGAATATTATTATTATCCATAGCATTATGCTGTATGAGAACTGAACCTGTTTCCAGGAGAATTGCTTCATAAAAGTCTCTAGATTTACCATAATGTGGTAAGATATGATTTTTTAAATACATAAAGGCGATTTCAGCAGGATTTCTTTGAATATGCTCCGTCTCAATAGCTAAAAGAGGTAATGACATAGTCATTAAATATGGAGAACGTTCCTCTTGATATGAGGAAGAATTACCTTTATTGAGGCTTCCTTTAATTAGGAAAGGATCATTCTTTTTACTAAAAGGATTATTCTTTTTGCTAGAGCGGGAAATTGCAGGGGATTTACCCTTAATCAGCTGAGATTCCATTTTTTCCCTGCAAAAATTCACGAGTTAAGAAATCTGGCAAAGAGTTAGTATCTCCTTTAATAAATTCAATCTTAAAATCAAAAGCTGAAAGAATAGCTTGCCATCTTGCGAATATTTGACGAGATGCTAAATTTTTAACATTCTTTACTAACACTTCTTTGGCTGCTTGACAGTCAACTCTGATAAGGAAACCCTGATTTAACAAATCACCTTCAAATTTAGTAACACAATGAATTATAGCCAAAATTTCCTTTTTTATTGTCGAATAATTCTGTTGTGATGATTTCCACACACCAGAAGTATATCGAACTAATCGTTCTTTACCATTGACTATTTGTTTAAGAATTCCTCCATAACCAATATCAGAGGCATCTGTTTATACTATTTTGTAAGCCGTAGGATTAACTATATTTAGGCATGGTAATTCTTTAGCCTTAGCTTTTATTTTCCTAACAACGCTAGTATGTTCACTAGACCAATTAACAAGATTTTTCCTTAATCTAGCACATAAGAGTTTACTATCTTTTGCTAGATCTTTATAGAAATCTGCTATGTAATTCAGACTTCCAAGAAACCTTTGTAATTGTTTTTTATCCCTGATTTCATCTGGGAATTTATCAGCAAAGGCTATAGCCCGGTCTATAGGTATAATAGTACCTTTATTAATATTATGCCAAAGAAACCTAACTTGGGTTTGGAATATTTTCATCTTCTTTGCAGATACAACTAAACCAGCCTGCTTCACTATTTTGAGGAAAGTTAATATGTGTTTAAAATGCTGCTCAATAGATTCAGAGTATATTAATACACCATCGATGTAAACAATTGTAAAAGTTGAAAATGGATTAAATATATTATTCATGATATGCTGAAATTCTGATGGGGCATTTTTTAGGCCGAAGGGCATGACATTCCATTCATAATGCCCGAATGGAATTGTAAATGCTGTTTTATATTTATCTTTTTCAGCAATTTGGATTTGCCAATATCCAGACTTTAAATCAAATTTTGAGAAGATAACAGCATTATATAATCTATCCAAGAGGTCTTTTTTTTAATTAGGAATAGGGTACCTAATCCATCTTAAAGCTTTATTCAAAGGTTTATAATTTATTACTAATCTCGGAGCTCCTCTTTCCATTTCTGCTGCCTTTTCAACATAAAAGGCCGGGCAGCTCCATAGAGAATAGCTTTTCCTAATTAGACCTTTATCTAATAAATCCTGAATCTTCGACTTACATATTTCAAGTAATCTGTTATTCATTTGAATTGGTCTAGCCTTAGTTGGAATCATTTTTTCTGAAAAATCTGGTTCATAAGGTAACTCAACTATATGTTGCTTTCTTTCCCAAAATGCATTAGGAATATCAGCACAAACTTCTTTTATTAATGTATTGTTGATATCTTCTATTTGTTTTTGGATTTTAGGACATTTCAATTTTTCTTCTATCCTCTTATACTGGATTTCTTCTTTTAAAAAGAATATAAATTTCTCTTTTTGTTTGATTTTATCCTGAATATGATTAATAAATTTTTGCTTTGGTTCGGAAGCAAATTCAAATATAATCTTATGACCTTGAACAAAAGCTTAAATTCCGGCATTACTAATTTGTAATGGATATAACATATTTAAAAATGGGGTTCTAAGATACATGTTTGAGATAGGTTTTTAACCATAATAAATGGTGTTTGCAGACAGACACCATTATTGCAAATTGCAGCATCTGACAATTTGTAATTGATTATAAGTTTATTTCCATCTGCAGTATTAAGGACTTGGATTGTCTTACTAAAATATTTTGTTGGTACTATTCCTTCATTTAGACAATTTAAATCTGCACCTGAATCTATAAGTGCCATAGTCTGAAAAATATATTCTTTTCCTATGATTAATGTAACTAAAGTATACCATTTTTGAGTTACCACTTTATCAATTATATTAATAAATTGCAAATCTTTTATTTCTTGATTTATATTAGAGGATTCTGGTTTTTCTACATCCTTTTGTATAGAAACTGTTGCCTGATAGTTTTGTAAGATATCATTAAAGGAATTTTCTTCCTGTGAATCATATTCCTCATCTACAGGTTTATGAAGTTCTAATATCTGGATTCTATGTTTAAGCTCTCGTAATTCAACCTTAACTTGATTAACCTCAGCCTGAAGTTCACTAATTGAGGGTTCTTTCTTAGAGTTTCGATTTTCTACCCTTGATATAATTTCTTTGAAACTATAAGGTTTTAAATTCTTCTCGATTTTGTTTACTTTAGGAGTATGTTTAGCCACCTCAATGTATCGTTACAAGGCTGCACGTTTTGCATTAGGATCACTTATTTTATCTATTAATTCTAGAATAAGATTTTCCTCATTGGTAAGAACATTGATTCCTAAGCCTGTCATTTCCTTATGCAAACAATTTTTGCAGGAATAATTGTCGTCACATTCATTATCCTCCAGCCCAGAAATAGAGTCTGAAGATTCATCAGAATCTTCTTCAGAAGATACTTCCTCAGTTTCATCTGAGTTGTCAGATTCCATTAAGAGGATTTGACTTAATTGACGTTTAATTCATTTATCTTTTGTTTTGTTCGACATTTATTTTGGTAATGTCCGATCTTTCCACATTTGTAACAAACTGGAGGTTCTTTTTTATTATTATATTGTTGTAGCTTCTTCTTATTTATAGGAAAATTGGGCCTTTTATTTTTTTCGTGGGTATCTATTATACTTAGTCATTCTTTTACCATGATATTGTGGAACATTTTTCCTTTTGGATATAATGGTTGGTGGAAGAGAATTATAACCGAATTTTTCACAGATGTCTCCTAATTCTTCTCTTTTAGTTATTTTGTTCTTCTGTAAATGCCTATGGAGTTTTATATCTGAACATAAGCTATACCCTCTGACATAATTTCAGAAGATAATTGCCCAAAGGTATAATCATTATAATCTATTCTTCCTTGGGTATTTTTAGCTTTAAGCCTGCTTCTAACTCTCTCAGCAAATAAGGGAGGTAATCCAGAAACAAATTTTTCTTTCCAAAATTCAGAGTCTGAAGAACAATCTTCTCTGCTGAATAGTTTGGAGAAGAAAACATCTCTATACCACCTATAATGGGAGAGAATGGGACATTTCAAATTAATGAGCAATTCTCTTGATCTCTCCATTTGTTGGGAGTTTGTCCCTACAAAATGTAGAGCAATTGTATACAGTAATGTATTTACCGCATCAGCTTGATTCTGGACAAATCCATTTTCTAATTTTACTTGTCTAACAGCATGTTCCATACTCCATTTTGCCTGATCAGACAGGTGGAAATCCCACCATCCTTTAAGCTGACCAGTAAATCCCATAACTATAGCTTTAAAGATTTGGTCATCGGGATTTTGGAAATTAATTCTAGAAGCAGAACTATACATGGTCATTTGTCTAATTGTATTTAGAATATGGTATTCTGTCATACCATCTATATTCCATTCTACTATAGATCTCCCATCAAAAGAAACCTGGTTCCAATTATAGTCTTCTTCTAATTGTAAATCTACTGGTGTAGGTCTTGGGTAATAATTTATTGTAGTAGGAAATGTAGCTGCATATTTTTTACCAAAAGATATCTTATTAAGAGTACTAGGTTCTGATGTTTGGAATATTTCTTCCAATTTATCGACATTAATATTATTGTATTGTTCTTGTTTAGATAAAACATTAACAGCTTGAGATGTCTCTTTTGGATTTTTAGATATTTTGGGAGTGGATAGACTAAGGGACTCTAGCTTTTCAATTAAAGCATCTACAAAACTGTTATCAGGATTGGATAGTCTAAACACACCTCGATTGATAACCGGGGCTGGCTTAAACAAAAGCCCCCTTTGTAGTTCTGGATCTATTTTATCCTCTACTGGTTTTGTACCACTAGTAGATGCCACTTGTTTATTAGTAGTTAACATTGTCTCAATTCTGGTTGTTTGTCTACCTAAAGATTGTAAACATAAATTTGTATAATTGCCTAGATGTATTAACTGGCCAATATCCTTTTGAGTTGCTGCCAAATTGGTTTCTCTTGATTCTGCTTTATACGGAGATGCTATAGCTCCCTTAAAGGTCAGGACTGTCTCCGGAGGATGTATACTCTGAACGGGTTTTCCCTCCTTTGTCTCATATGTATGGAATGGAGTTTCTAATGTATTAAGAGATTCATTATGATTTTTTAAACCATGATTATTGATTAAATCATCTAACCAATCAAAAAATGGTTTTTTAACCTGACTATGAATTAGGTAGAAACTATAGGTCTTATATAATTTTGTCTTTTGATGAGGAGAGAATTTTGAACTAAACCAAGCTCTTTTATTCTTATTTTTTGAGCTATGATATTCTTTTTGTAACTCATTTATGCTATCTGAAGGTTGTTGTATTACATTTACCTCGAAATTCAGATCTGAAAATGTTGGCTCGGGTTATTCAGGGATTTTTCTATTACTTGATTTTGGTGTATCAACCCTATAATAAGGTTTATTAACCTGATATGGAGTCTGTTTAACTCCTTCTATTGTAATATCTTGTGAATCATTTATAAAGTTATTTATTGGATCTATATAAGAAGATGAGGATATAGAAGGTCTTGGTGTACTTCCTTCTTTATCCATAACTTTAATCCTCGTTTTCCTACAGGATGTAAATTGTATTTCTACATCTCCGTCTTCATATTCGATGATTTGTTGAAGGTTTTGGTTTTGACAGGGTTTTGTGGGTACCTCTACTTGCAAAGTCCACTTTTCTAGAAGGGTGACCTGATCCCATCTAATTGTTCTGGGTATTACAGTATGAGCTTTGCCTATATTTGTATGAAAAAGGGTGGTTTGTCCCTTAGTATCATAAATTTGGGCATTCGGACATAAGGTGTTCATGACCTTATAATATATTCTATAGACAACTGCTAAGTTTTGAGATCCCATGACCATATCAAACCCCTGAGTTCTAACATTTAAAGTTAGAGTTTTAAGGAGGCCTGGATCACTAAGAGATACTGAAAAGTTTGGGAAACAATTAAAGTAGATTGGACCCTCACATAATGTAGATTCAATAATTCCCAACAACGAATCAGTAAACTTATTGTGCCTACAATCCCTAACACATAGAAGTACAGAATTATTTAATCCTGTCCTTGTTAACGGTTTGACTGCTATTGGGATTAACCCAATATGAAGATAATTAAATCTTTTTTGTTTATGGTCCTCAATCAGTCCTCATACAGCATAATGCTATGAATAATAATAATATTCCTGGCTTCTCCAAATTGGAGATTTTATAAGTCCTCTCTTATAGAGACTGGGGAATGAATCCCCATGATTCTAAAAGTTTCATAAACTACCCACATCTGAAACCTAATTTTTACAATTATACTGATTATATCAAAGCTTGGACACATACCTTATGTGTTCAAAACCAAAGATTTTCTCATTCTTGGTATATTGGTTTTAAATTGAAGGTAATTCAAGACCTTCCAAATTGGTTCCGGACATGGTTGGGTCTATGGGGACCTACTAAAGATATTTTACCTGGCTTTATTTCACAAGCCATAGAAAAATTTATAAAGGCTAATAGCCATTCTTAAGATAAAAGACGATTAATGTCTTGGTTCTTTATCTTATATGAAATCCCATGGATTTTGTGTTGGAATTATTCAATTTCTAGAGATGATGATCATGAATGGGAATATATCCCATATTTGGACAGGAAATTATTTATTAAATGGTGGGATAGGTATAATGCTTCCCATCTACAACCGTCTAATTTTGTTATTCAATTTGTGGCACCTCAATTATTGGTGTCAGTATCATCCTCAGTCTCCCCTATGGAATTTTCTACACATATTTTGGCATTAAAACAGCAGCATGGAAATCTGTCTAAAGAAGATTTCAGAAAACAAATTTTACAAATTCTAGACAGTGAAGAAATCAGCTCTCAACCTTCTTCAAAATCTATGGAAGAAGATGAAGTCAAGACAGAAGACAGTACTGAAGATTTAGATGCTAATGAAGACGATTGTTTTGGAATAATTTCTTAAAGTTTAGGATCTTTCAAGATTTTTCTTTGAAGAAAAAGCAAGGTCGACTCCACTGTTTATCAAGGACACGTATATGCTTTTCTAGAAGGGAATCTTTTGGTCATCTTTTTCCTGGTCTTTGTCTGCCACTCTCTTTGGACACATTTTTGCTTTTCAAAAAGCAAAAGGATTGGGTTATCCTTATCTTTCATCTTGGTTTATTTCTACCACGTTTCCTTCTCTTATTGGGTGTTGTAATTTCATGATAAGATTTTTTTCTCAAAGAAATCTTATCTCTTTGGTTTTCTTCCCCTATAAATACTTCTTGGAAGTGAAGGGGAGAGGCAAGTTTTTCCTTTGAGTTTTCAAGGTTTAGTTTGAGTGTGAGTGTAAAAATTTGTGAGTGTCTTCCTTAGAACATTTTCCTATCTTTGTGTGTGTGATTTCAAGTTTGCTTTGGTGTGCTATCAATAAATAAATAACTACTTTGTGAGTATCTCTAATCTCTATCTTTGATATCATTTATTTAAAGTTATAATTATGATTTCTTCTTACTTAATCATCTCATATATTTGAGTTAACTTAATTAACACAAATTTAATTAATATAATTGAGTTAATTTAATAGACTTGTTAGAATCTGCACAAGATAACGCCCAATCATTGCATTGGGAATGTGCAAAAATAATTAAAAAAATAAGATAGATGTTTTGAACTTGCATAGGAGAATGGAATTTAACATAGATATACCAAACATGCATTCATTGAGAGTGAAATTTTACAATATCCGGTGCAAGTCAAAACATCTCTCTTCTTTTTTTAATTGTTTTTGCACATTCCCAATGCAATGACTGGGCGTTATCTGGATGCACAAGATAACAAAACTAATTACAAATTCGATGTCTATGTAAAACTTTTCAGAATTAATTCTCTTTAAAAGTACCTTTACTCATTGAAAAATTATGATACTTCATAAATATGTTATAAAGTCAAAACGAGAAAAATCGATGAAAATCCAATCACCATTTAAAATATATTATTGCTTCAAAATTTTTTTAAAAAATATATTATAGTCAACCATATATATTCATTAACTAGCCAACACAAATTTCATTAATCATACTCATAACAACAACAGCAATACCATGATCAACTATCAACTTCAATAAAAACCACCCGCAAAATTATAAAACATAATAACGTGGATTTAATCACAGGAAACTTAATTATAAATAAGGCTTGGGTTTGTGGTGCGCCTACCTCAAACGCTAGCACCATATCAAATCAATAAAGACGAAGAATGAAATCCCTCGATAAAAAAAAAAGCCAGTCTTCCAACTTCCATGAGGACCATAACTGTTCTTCTAAATATCAGAGCAAAGTCTTATGTATTTATTTCTTCTGTGCGGCTAAGGAAGAAGAGAACTTTACCGCTATAACCTAAAAATTAACCTAAAAGATAATGCAAGTCTAATACTAATATATATACTCGGTGGGAAGTGTTCCGGTCGCACACTTAATTCCAAACCCTGCAACAGCCTTGCCCGGTTCACGCGATATACCAACGAAATATATGGAGATGGGAACGAAAATGATGGAAAACTAGCCACATCCACGCGTTTCATCGTGGCCAATATGATCTGGCTTCGGGTTCAAATTTCGTGCATCACAGTCAGTGGTCAAGGAGGCCAGGTGTAGAGAATTCCAGCCGTTTAGATCATGTATTCAAGGAATCATTTTCAGAGATTAAATCACTTGTAATTACCAAAATATAAAAATCAAAACTAGGCCTGTACTGAGAGGAATCAATATAGTACCAACACAAGAAGCTTGGTATTTTAACAGTAAGGATTCAGGTTCAAAGTTGGTCAGACATTTTTTATTTGTACGTATTGATAAGTCGAATCCCATGAGATTCGAGTACCCTGCATTAAAATCTCGAAATGTAAAATGCTTAGTTGCCAATGTTATTAGCAATGTTGTTGGAAAGCCAATCCAAACCCTCATATAGACCTTCTCCAGAGGTTGCACATGTGCTCTGGATGTGCCTGCAAAGATACCCAGTCGTAAGCTTAAAAGCGAGAAGAAAATGGAAAAAATAAAATAAAATCGGCGGTTGACTCAATTGCATCGTAATTGTTATCGACCGATCAAAAATATATATCACAAGGACAGCATGAGGTATCAGTTTACCATTTACGATTGAGTGAGCTAAGACCAAGCTTCTCAGGTATCTCAGCAACATTCATCGCATTAGGAATGTCTTGTTTGTTAGCGAATATGAGCAACACAGCATCTGGCCACCCATCCTGGAAACAAATACTAACAGCTCAGCTAAGCAACATCTAGTAAATTTATACTAATTAATCCTAAATGTTTTTTTTCCAAAAACTAGTATTTCCAAATATATACCAGATTCAGCATCCAATGCAACTGATTTCTTGCCTCATCAACTCGATCTCTGTTATTGCTATCCACCACATAGATCAAACCTTGCGGGGATTGGAGGAAGGACAAGAACGTATTCAAATAACTATCTAGAAGACAAGATGGCATTAGTATTCAAAAATCTGGGCATATACTAAGTTTTACAAAGATGGCAGAAGAATCAAATGATAACAGGTACAACTTTTACATAATTTAAGGCAAAACTAGAAAGAGACACCAAGTGCGCATAGCTATATATTGGAATTTGGTGTTACCAAAATAATGAAAATGAAGAAATTTCTACCTTGCATTCATCATCTGACCGCCGACATCTAAGAAGGTGAAATTGATGTCCTTGTATTCGACGGTCTCTTTATTAAAACCTGAAAATTAAACAGTAGTAGAATGGATCGGCATTCAGATCAGCTCTCTTGTGAAAAATCTGAAGGGCGATTCAGTCAAGTGTGTCAATCCTTTAATAACAAGAACATACCGACAGTCGGAATGCCAATGGTAGGAATGTCAACGGCAGGATTATTTGTAACAGTCTCTCCCAGCTTGAGTTTGTACAAGATTGTAGTCTTCCCAGCGGCACCCAGACCGACCATTAGAAAACGCAACTCATTCTTTGCAATAAAAAGCCCGCTGAGAAGCTTCGTGAATGTCAGACCCATCTGTGCTTCACTAAATCACACTCTATAGCGTGTCCGAAAACCTAACTATAGAAATGAAGCCAACCATAAAAATACAAAGATAACTGATGATATTAATAAATATAGTAGAGAAGCTCGAGAGTAATGATTGATTACCTTGATCAAATTGAGGTCTGAGAGAGAAACAAAATGATGTGTTCATTAGTGAAGGAAACAGATCCTTAACATAATCAAAGAAAATGTAGTTTATTGAATATTAGTATAAAAATAGAGGAAGGAGTGGAGGAATCAAGCAAAGAAAATATAGTTCATTGAATACAATAAAAATTGAGGAAAGAGTGGTGGAATCAAGGTGAGATCGGGGGTTTAGAGATCACGTTAATTGATTCTTTAATTTAATCGAGAGAGTAGACCCGAGCTAGAAAAATAGACAACCACTTAAAAGATGGTCGTGTGCTATATGCCATGCACACTAGTGAATAATAGTATAGTGATCATGCACCTGTAACAGTGGTAAAGTTCACACTAAGCGAACCATCCTATCTTGTGTACGGGGAATACGCAGTGGTTGGAACTGAGATACATTTGGTTGTCAATTCGAATGTGGCGGATAAAATCTGTACTACAGTGGTAAAATTATTGAGTGATGACAGCAGTGAGCTGAGTTCGAAACTCGTCAACACCAAAAAATTTATAGATTAAAAAAAAAACATGCACCTCTGAGCTGTTTGATTTTGCATCAATTTATGTACTAGATACTAATAACTCATGCATCATACCAGATAGTAGTTTTCTTTTCTGGCGGCACTTTTTTATGAGATTTGATCATTTTTAAAGAATTCTAGAAGTGTGCTTTACATGCAGTTCGCTAATGTCTTGAAGCTTGCGTGAAGAATCTCGAATAAGTTACTCATAGTAGAAATATATAGTTCGCTTGTTGTTGAATTCCCGAGAGACTCTCTATACAGGGATGGACCCAAGACGGCTAATTTTTCTGTTTTTCCACGGGCAGACATTAGTACCAAGGCCCCAAATGGTGTTTTTTGTGAAATTTTTTGCATTGATGGACCAGAGGGCTAACCGGGCTAAAGCCCAAGTTAACCTTCTCATAAGTCCGTCAAATCTTCAGTTGATTGTATATTTCTACCATATTCCACAGTGAAAACGTTTTTACATCCATAGTAGAAGTATACAGTCAGTTGAAGCTGAAGATAGAGTTTGATTTTACATAATAATATCTGAATAACATGCATCTTTAAGTTGTCAAATTTCACATAAAATTTTTATGACATTGCAAAAAAAATCTCAGGTTACAATGACCATGCATCTCTAAGTCTAAGTTGCCAGATTTTGTATTAATTTATTGTGACATTGTAAAAGATTTCTTAGGTTTACTTTAACCAATTAGAAATAGGCTTAGTTTTGTATTGTTCAACTTTTTATAAAAGTGATTTTCTGCTATGCGTTGTTGTGCCGTTTTGTGTAAAAAAAGCAGTTGAACATTTGGTAAAATAAAAATTAAAGTTAAACCTCAAAAAAATATTCTTAGGCTTACTTTAACAAATTAGAGTCAGAATGCCTAAGAAATCCGTGTTTGTTTTTTGCTGACTTGCGTCTGAATCTGACTCGGCTCGAGTCAGATGTCAGACAGTTTGTTTTTTTATTTTGAGTCACATCTGACTCGCGATTTGACCCATGACTCGGACCCATTTGAATCAGGGAATAAAATATCCGTGACTTATGGGACCAAGTCACTGACTCATATATTTTTGAGTTAGATGAGTCAGATTTGACTAAAAATACAAATATATTGAGTCAGATCCAGATGACTCATATGAGTTGGGAAAACATTAAAAAAGGCGTAAATTAGGATGCTTTTAACACTACGAGTCTGCCCAAAACAGAGTTCTTAGACCGGTTCCTATGGGGGGTGGCTAATCCACCCATTTTCCATGCCAGCTGGACTGGCAAACTGGTTGCGCTACTATGGGAAAATGGTTAAGCGACCGAGTCTCTACCGAGCGTTAGATACTGCACCGCTAGTGGTCTAGACTCGACCGCTCGGTGTAGAGTTTATCGCTTATTAGATAATGATGTAACGACTACTTCCCCTCATCTGTCCCTATAAATTCACCCCATTCAATTTAATTTAATCACACCTTATTTTTTTCATTAACTTTATCATCCTACTCTTTTGTAACTTAATCCTCGGTTTAATTTTTAGTTTTAAATCAATGGATTCTTCTGACGAAGAGGTGCGTATTCATATGGATTGAATTGAAGAACAACAACGAATGTTCGTTTAGGCGTTGCGACAAATTGATGATGAATCAGATGAAGATAGAGAACTAACCAATAATTAGCTGCAGCAATATTCATCGGGGCATATACCAAGAGATCCATAGCCAAGAGAAGTATTCACAAGAAGATATATGTACCGGGGTCAGAATGAATGGCACGAGAAGCTGATGCCCGATTATTTCTTTCCTGACTGTGTGTTCTGTGATGAAAATTTCTAAGGCCGGTTTCGCATGCCCCGACATTTGGTGCTAAAGATTATTGGTCATCTTTTTCAGGTAGAACCTCAATTAAATTATCATGATGCACTGGTTAGCTCTGAACAAAAGGTTACTTCGGCCTTAAGGATTCTAGGATATGGCAAACCTCCAAATTCTAATGATGAGTACCTTCATATGGGCAAAACAACCGCATACAAGTATCTTTCGTTGTTTTGCGAAGTAATGATTAATCGTTTTGGTCCAACCTATTTATGAAAACCAACTAACGCAGATTTAGAGAAATATTAAAGCAAAATCAGGAAAGGGGATTTCTAGGAATGCTGGGTAGTCTTGACGGCATGCATTGGGTATGGACTGGATGCCCTACCTATTGGGAAGGTCAGTATAAGGGTCACTACGCAATACCAACAGTTATCCTTGAGGCTGTTGCTTCTTATGATTGTTGGATATGGCACGTTTTGTTTGGTCTTTCGGGATCTTAGAAATGATATAAATGTTTTACATAAATCGCCTTTGTTTGAAGATTTAAGGTATGGAATTAGTCCTCAGGTAAATTTCACTATCAACGGGAATGGTTATATCATGGTTATTATCTTGCAGATGGAATTTATCCTAAATGGTCAACTTTAGTTCAATGTTACCATCAGCCACCTGCCGGTGAAATGGGTCGTTCATACCCGTATTTCAATAGTAGACAAATGGAACTGAGAAAGGATGTGGAACGGGCTTTTGGAATTCTGAAGCGGAAATTCGCCATCATTTGTAGGCCTTATCGTGGTCTAAGTGCTTGTGAAATGTATATGACTATGTTGACTTGCATAATTATGCATAACATGGTAATTCAGGAAACCCGTCGTAATAAGAATTGGACTAACCATGAAGATGAAGACTTAAGGCCTAGTATTCAACCAAAAAGAGGATTACCTTCAATGAACTATGCGCAAATGACTAGTCACATTGAGAACAGAGCTCTGTATGACAGGTTAGGGGAAGATCTCAGAGCGAATATGTGGGCTGGGTTTGGAAGAGATGGAGGGCGAATTGAGTATTGTTGTCAAGTTTAGTTGTTTAAGTTTAATTGTTTGTTTCATAGTTTAGTTTTGAAGTTGTTCGAATCGTTTAATTTTTTTTTACGTTTTTCACTAGAAGTAGCTGTCTAGACTCAATCGCTAGCGGCCTAGACTCAATCGCCAACAATCCTTATATATACATACCACTTCATCCATTTCAAAATCACACCTCCACTTAAAAACTTCTCTACTTTCTAAGTAATTTATGGATGATCCTAGATATACTAAAGATGGAGATTTATCTCTTTGTAGAAAATATGTAATATACTACCCGAAGAGAGGTGAAGAACGACGGATGAATGGTTTACCCAGTATGAGTTATTGGGGTAAAATTCATGAAACCTTCTGCACAGAGACAGGTAATCCTCATATCCGGGATCGAGCTGCTTTGTTTTGTCGATTCATGACTATCAAAAAATATCTTGTGGATTTTATAGCTGTGCGCGAAGGATTATCAATCGATATCGTCTTAGAGGTGACACCAATGCTGAATTGGGAATACGAACTCGAGACGAGTGGCGAAGATGGAAAGGATTTTTTTTTTAAATACGAAGCGTATTTCCAAATTCTTAAGGAGTTTCTCATAACTCGTATGGGATGTTAGTCTTAAGTTTAATTTTAGTTTTAAGTTTTAATGGATGTTGTCAAGTTTTAATTTAACGTTTAATTTCAATAAATGTTGTCAAGTTTAAGTTTTAATGTAATGAAAAACTATTACAAAGTTTTAATGTAATGAAAAACTAGTACAACTTCATTCATCATAACCGAACTACTACATTTTCATTAAAATTAAAGCTGATGCATTAATTAATTAAGTGGCACTACTTCATCGTGGTCTTCATCATCCTCATGTTCATCTTGACCTCCAATTTTTTTTTTTCAAATCTCTCTTATTACGTTTTTTTTCCAACTCCTCTGCTAACTTGTCCATCTTCATCTCCCATACCATCAATTGTCTGGAGGTCATTGTTGAGGTATTCTCATTTAGAATCTTATTCTTGTCATAGTCTGATACAAATTTCTCTTGAGTTTGTCGATGTTTTTTCATCTCCCTAGTCATGAACTACCGCTCTACTGCTCTTTGTTTTTCGACGGTCTTCTGATGATCTATTAAAGTATCCAAAAAACCTTTACTTGCTTCTCCTTCTTGGGCAGCTTTTCTTGCTTCTCTTGCAACGTTTCTTCATAATAGTTTTCTCTTAATCGCAGTATTTAGATTTAAGTTAAAATTGTTGTTTGTTGTGGTTTCTGGTGATGATTGAGATGGTTGTGAAACTGGTGTTGAAGGAGAAGAAGTGTATGGTGAACTTGCAGGTACATTATGCATATTTGCTAATACTTATGGATTATATTTAGGCAACACTTTCAAAATATGATAACAACTTTCATAACCAAAATTTTTCCTATGTTTGTGGTGCCAATCATTTCGACACTTTCGTTCGATATCAACATCGACAAGACCGCTCGCTCGAGCACGAGCAGCTTGCATTATAGCAGCAACATACAAGGCAACTTGGGTGTTGATTACAACGAAGCGACCGGACAATCCATTTGCATCACGATCGTTGATGTTCATAGTTTCTTCACGAAATTTAGCAAATATGTTATCCCACAACTTGGTAGATTGTTGTGGGCACCATCGATACTATCTTGTGTAAAGAACACATAGATTCTGCAAATGCTTTCATCTTCGGCTAAGGAAAATTTTGGACCCCTAATCTTCTTCTTTTTAGTCAATTGAGAATTACATTGAGACATATTAAAAAAACTACACAATACAAGTGAATGAAAGAGTTGGATGATGAAATTTGTTTTAGGTTTTAACAAATGTGAGAGTAGAGATTAGATCGATCTGCCTTAGAAGCATTTGGTATTTATAAGGGGAGGGAGATTTATGGCCGTTGGATAAGATTCTACTGGGCGATAAAGACTAGATCAACCGGTCGAAGTAAACCGCTGGTGATCTAATTAAAGCCGCGGTCGAGTCTCGGCCACTCGGTAGAAACTTGACATGGCCTGGCTAAGTGCCACTTTACCATGCCCATAGTGGTGCAAAAATGGCAAAACTGGGCTTCGTCGTGCAATAGGAACCGTCCTTAGAAGCATTTAACACTGCAAGACACATGTCACGTTTTATTCCGAAATTTAGGAGAAGGGAAACGGAGATTTTTTCTGCATTTTCTCAAAAGGGAGATTTCTGATGAGAAAAAGAAAGTTTCATCGGAGACAACTCCGTCTTCTTGGGCGAGCCGTTCTTTATGGTCCGACGGGAAATTTCGATGCTTAAATCTTTCATAAGTTTGTGTTTAGATTCTTACTGGATGCTAGTGATTCATTTCACCAAATGTAAGAGTTCTATCTCTTGACTTTCTAGTCTTCGTCACGTCACTAAATCGATTCATTAACAGTAATTTGATGAGATCTTTGCAACTTAACTCATGGGTCTTGTTTAGACTACTTAGTCCATGCTTTGACAGAAGATACTGTTAGAAATTTTCCATTGATTTTGATGTTGGCACATTAGTATAGTCTGTGCTTAACCTTTGGGGTTGAATACATATTTCTTATAATGTATGTAAAGTTTGAGGTTTTATTGGATTTGAAAACTAAAGAATCAATTAATGATTTGTTTGCATACTTGAATGAGTGGGTTTATGCACTTCTATTTAATATATGTTCTGTGGTAACAATGAGAACGAGTGGTGCTGAAAATGAGAAATGCGATTTCGAGTGCTTGTTGTCACTAAGGAGCTCAAGGTGCTTGCAAAAATGATCGTTAGAACCTTAGTTCCTTTATCTCAATGTTTGTAGCTGTTAACACCTTCCTTTCATTTATTGTTTTATTTTGATGAATAGCTCAATTATTTCATGTTCGTAAATGCTGACTTCAAGCATTAACCCTTGTTGATAGTGGAATAAGTTAGCTACTGGTTGGACGCCATGTGCATTTTAGGAGGCAATAAATGCTTTTTCTTTTTCTCTTTTCGGCATAAGGTAAGAGCATGGACCTGTTATGTAGTTTTGAGTTTCATGAACGCCACTAGTATATGTGGGGAATTGCAATTTGTATAATTTATCCAGCTTTTAAAAGTTTTCTGCTGATGATTGTATAAAAATAAAATAGGGTCTTCAAATTCTAGTTTGGTAGTATACTGAAAGTAAGGATAGCGAAGTTGATAATTTCTTCGGATCGACGTACTTTGAGAATCACTAATCCATTGCTACAATCGTTTGGCTTAAGATAACAACTGTTGATTATTGTTATGTGAGTTGATTTTCATTTTGTTACAAGGGGATTTACTTGCTCAGAGTATATCTTTTGTGTACTAAAAGAGCATTTTGTTAGCTGTGTTAAGTTTGTTGAACAGCTATATATATGTGAGCCCGGCTATCACAACACACAGTAAAGATTTGTGTATGGACATCGTTGCATTTAGGCCTTTTCCAACTTAGGTAGTGAATTGGTTCTGTGATGTAATCTGGAGGGTTTCTTTGGCATGTTGTTGCTTTTGCTCCTCGATTGAGATTAACTTAAATGAAGGCATGGCTAGGTTGAGTGCAAAAGGACAAATTTATACTGTTCCCATAGGTTGATTTTGAATTTAATTTTTACTTGGTGTTTGTAGAGATTAGTGAACTAGACCAATGTGCAGGCACTTAGGTTACTTTATCAACTATTATCCATGAGTATTTTGATGTTTATTTGGCATTGAGAATTTCGAGCTGATGTATATCTTACTGCTAGTACTGATGAGATATATCTACATTGGATTTGAGGAGTTTGGACAAACACGTTCATGGTACCGATTTCTTATTTTGTGAAATTGTTGGGTCAATGTCGACAGACTTCGTTTTAGACTTAATGTGGATATTATGGCATATTTGAGTTTTACTTTATGTCATGTGAATTCATGAAATATCCCCTATTCGTATCGAATGCTATGATCTGTAAATTCATGTTTGTGATAATTTTCCTGGTGATAATGGATACTCTTAGATTTTTCAACTGTGCTTGCTATAGTTGGCATTAGACATTTAGACTATGCAATGGTTGCGGTTGACACAATTTAATGAGTGATAATTGCTACTATTGTGGGTAGTTCATATTATCTAAAATTAATATTTGATGAACTACGGTCTTGCTGGATCCCTTCGAGCTACGGAGGAGGGTACACAGGCAGGCGCTTTGCGGTGCAACACAACTGCACGAGGTTGTTCATACCATCTGTTCAGAGATGATTGCAATCTTGGCAGTTTATATCATTGGTCAGAGGCAGTTGCAGTTAGCCCACTAGCTGATCATACTACCTTGAGGGGTGGTTGCAACCTCATCGAGGTTGTTCATATCATCAAATGAGAAATGAAACGATGATTTGTTCTTGCTAGTTCATGTCAACACTTGAGAAAGAGATGATTATTGTTACTCGAGGAAATTCATATCATCTGGGTCAGTGCGTGAGATATGAGATGATTGTTACCATTAGAGGTAATTCATATTATCTGGCTCATTACGTGAGACAAGAGATGATTATTACTGCTCGAGGTAATTCATATCATCTGAAAAGGGTGGTTGCTACCATCGAGCCAGAAATGGTTGCTAACTTTCTAGAGTAATTGATATGTACTTAGCTGACAGGTCCCTGCGAGGATGAGCTAAGGCTGGTCCCTACGGGGATGAGCTATGGCTAATAACTGTGGGGTCCATTTGTGGATGAGCGACTAACTGACAGGTCCCTATAGGGATGAGCTATCGCTACCGTCAGGACCAATCCAGGATGAGCATATGATACTTAATCATGTCGGTAAATCGATGAGCATTTGCTTGGTAAATCGAATTGGTCGGAAAATTCGAAAACCCGGTTTCTCGAGTGGCATAACGGGAAGTCAGAGTTTGCCATGTTAGAAGTGAAGACTTTCCGGTCCGTGTACGTTTTTATAATAGAAATAATTTTACAGTTTAGAGGTGTGTGTGTTCATTGTGCACTCACGCGTGTGAATCTGTGATAGACCAGATCGAGGTAGACACGAAATACTGTAAGTTATATATTACTCTAGTCATTCGATGTATAAATGCCTCCACCGGGTACAGTTAGCAGACGGTAGAGTTTTGGGTTTACATATAATATCTATCTGAATCCAAACAGTGATAGAATTGTTTTTGGTCATCTGCTACATGCTCTAACTGTTAATGATATACACCTTAAGGTTTCACTCTGATTGGCTGTGTAACAAGGTGATGTTTGTTTGAACCTTGAACTAAAGTTCAAAAACATCATTTAACCCTTGCTACCTCGTCACTTAGCTGTTATCAGGTTTCTGGTTTTGGACATCGAACATGTATCTTAGTCTCTGTGCATGCTTGATTAAAGAAGAATACAACAGATGGCATGAGAAAGAAGAATCTTGTTCACACCCCTTGTTGATTAGAGACCCAGATGCATGCCCTCTCAGTTCAGAAGCTCACCATATATTAAATGCACATCAGTCTGTGTTTCTGAAAATAAATAGTTCTAGTCTATATCTGCCTTCTGGTCACTCTTTCTCGAAGCATTATACAAAACCCGATCACTGACCATATGGAGGATGACACTCCACTACAAGAACAATTGCTGAAGAAGATTCAAGAGCTAGAGGTTAGAGATGCCAGACTGCGAGAAGAAATGGCAAAATTAGTTCGTTCTGGAGACAGTTCCGGCATAGATGTCGATTTTGGAATTTAAACAGATTGCATTAACCAGTCTCCCTTAAATTCTTCAGTTCAACGACCAGGACCAACCAGTTCATTTAGAGAGATTGGTGAGGGTCATGATGACAAAACCGTGCCAAAATGGGAAACTGGTTCAGCTTCATCCAGAGATAAAGAGGGAAGTATCCTCGACTATCTGAACCCCATAAGCAGTAATATGAGTTTCACCGTGAAACAATCGTTTGATATCTTGCAGTCAATGGGTCAGGCAATTCATGTTAGTGATGACAAAGGTCGGATACTTTACTGGTGAGTTTTTTTATTTCATTTTTTTTTTTTTTTTTTGAGTGATTTGAGGGATCGGATTGGACGTAAATATGCTTATTACCCTTACATAGATAAGCTAAAGGATCCTGGGGTCTTTTATTGCAGGAATCGGGCAGCTGAAGACCTGTATGGTTATTCTGCGTCAGAAGCCATTGGTCGTGATGTTCTTCACCTCATTGCTGAAGAGCAAGTGTATAAAGATGGGAAAAAAATAGTCGACAGAAGTGCCATGGGGGAAAGCTGGACAGGGCTGTTTCCGGTCATTAATAAACAAGGAAGACGGTTTCAAGTCATTGCAACTAACTCCCCATTATATGATGATTGTGGTACTTTGATTTGGTTTATTGGTGTAACTTGTGACTCTCAGCCCTTCTATGAAACTCCAACTACGTTTACTTCAAGAAGAAACCCTTCTAGGGAAGCTGCGTATCCTAGCTCAAGTCAGCTGTCTAAAAGTGGTCCACCAGCAACTGCTGCCGGTCTTAATTCCCAGAAGAAATCTTTCCAAGTTACAATTGCTTCCAAGCTGTTTACTCTGGTATGTTTGATCTGTTGAGTTTTCATGGATATATTTAAGATTAGTTACATCGTACTCCCAGTCTATTGATCAATGGAACTATGAAACAGACATCAAGAATGACTAAAAATGTTTTACGGTGGATAACAAGAACTCGGGGGAAAACCATGAAATACGAAATCCAAGGTGGAAGGAGACCGTATGTTCATCGGCAAGATTTCTTAGAAACTGTTGTCTCTGACCCGAGAGAGTATGCCCAAGAGAAAATGTACCAGGAAAGACTCTTTGGAGATTTTGGTGGCAAGGATGAAAGTAAGGTAGGAGTCTGCAAAATGATAACTTCTAACGTGGCAGGCGTATACTTTCCATGGGCAGGAGATGCGCCGATGAAAAGGATTACCACCCATGATATCTATCCCAGCCTAAATCGTGAACAAAAGGATGAATTCGTACAACAGAAGAGTCTGGCCTTAGCAAATAAGGTTGTCAAAGGTTACCTATTTACTGGAAGTAAAGCCTATAATTACTCATCATCTTCTTGTAGCGGAAACACTACAAGTAGTTTGGACGTGACTACTGGTAGTAGTAGCAGCACTAGCTCTCATTGTCGTAGCATCATGGAGCCAGATTCCTTGAGCTATGACATCTTGTGGGGTGACCTGATACTTGGTGAACAAATTGGGAGAGGTGCCTTTTTTTTTTCTTTCTTTTTTTCCCCCTAAAACGATGATTTTTCATTTCTGAATTGCTTTTACGATCTTTGATTTTTGATTAATGACTCTCAGGCTCATGTGCGACTGTGTATCATGGTCTCTGGTGTGCCTCGGTATGTACTTTTTTCATGTTGGCATTTTGCATTTTTTGCCTGCTTAGCCCTGGAATGGTCTAGTAGCATATATTCCAAGGTGATTTGGTGAGAAATAATTGCTACTCTGTAACACAGGATGTTGCTGTAAAGGTATTTTCTGAATTTGAGTACTCAGAAGACTTGCTACGTACCTTCAGACAGGAGGTAGTATTATTTTAACTCTACTCTTTAGTTCCTACCTTGCAACAAATTTGACATCTAACCAGTAATTTAAAAATTATATCTTCATGAAGGTTTTGCTTATGAAGGGGCTCCGGCACCCAAATGTTCTACTGTTTATGGGGGCAGTAACTTCGTCTCAACATTTGTGTATTGTCACTGAGTTCCTTCCACGGTTCATGCTCCACTTTTACCCATTTTACTTTCTCTTGGTAAATGTTTGTATATTTTGAAGCCTCGCATATATTAATGTGCATAAAACTTTCCTGTTGCAATGGGAGTTTGTTTCAGTTGCTTCGACGTAACCCTCCTGCATTAGATTGGAAACGGCGTGTTCTCATGCCTTTGGACATTGTTAGTAATCATCTGCCCACCAACAACTTATGTTAAGGAAAATAGTAATTTATTGTCTAATTTTCATTTTATTTTTGGCTTTCAATCATTCCATAGGCACGAGGTTTAAATTATCTGCATTGTTACAACCCACCAATCGTTCATCGCGATGTGAAGTCCTCAAATCTGTTGGTTGATAATAACTGGCATCTCAAGGTACACGGGTGGCTTTTTATTGTTCTTCTCTTCTTGAAGAATGCTAAATACATTGTAATGCAGAGAAAGTTTTTTTATCTGTTCATCGTCTGAATTCGAATAGGTTGGGGATTTTGGTCTCTCGCGACTCAAACATGCAACCTTCTTGACAACAGAGAACGGGAATGGAACGGTAGCACATTTCAATATATTGCCCTAGTTCTTTTCTTTCCTTCTTAATTTGATTCTTTGGAATGAGTACTTCTGGGCAGTGTTTCATTTTGCTGTTTTCTACAGCCACAATGGATGGCTCCAGAGGTTATACGTAATGAGCCGGCGGATGAGAAGTAGGTTCAAATTATTTTAGTTGCTGTGTTAATATGGATAATTTTGGCTATTCAATTTCGTATTCACATATTATCTTATAACTTATACATGGGAAATTTTATAGATCTGATGTTTATAGCTTTGGAGTTGTATTGTGGGAGCTTGCCACTGGAAAAATTCCTTGGGATGGTCTGATCCCAATGCAGGTACATTCTTTCGCATCAGATGATCCCATGCTCATGTAGTAACTATCATTCAATTTTATATGTAAATATTACATAGGAGTACAGAACTATCTACAGTTTTGGAGGCGCATTATGCAGGTAATTGCCTCTGTAGGGTTCATGGACCAACATATTGAGATCCCGGACAATACCGATCCAAAATGGGCATCTCTCATCAAGACGTGCTTGCACAGGTTCATATTTTGTGACATGCTTTCTATATGTGTCTGTATCCACTCCAGTTTAGTTAATAGCACAAAAATGCAAGGCAGTTTCATGTCGTTCAATCTTCTCCTTAATTTCTCATAATTTTTGCATTTGGCACCTTAGTGACCCAAAATGCCGGCCAACATTTGGGGAGCTGCTTGAAAGATTGAATGTTATGCGGAGATATTATTTTGCTCAAAACCCCAAATAAGTTTATCCTTAGCACGGGGGTGGCAGTTAAAGTAAGTATCGGTACTACGCATTTGAATACGAGGTTGATCTCTACGAGGATGCCATAACTGCATTCTATGATCCTAGTATCAGTATGGCTTCACCTAGGCAACCAGTTCGATTTTTTTTGTATTTATTTATTTGCAAAACCAGTCTGGCTGTCCAAAGAAGCAGACGAATTGTGATGCTATGGCTTTAAAATTGGATGCTGTATATAATATTGGAATCAAAGGAGTAGTTTGATATGATTGAATATATATTTATGTACAGTTTATTGATTGAATTACAATCCAAATGGATAAATATTACTGCTTAAAAAGTTATCAGGTTCGACTTATAGTTTTTTCTTTAGCTCCAGAAGTCTAGACCACCTCCCGTCTATAGCAGAAGCCTCTTTGCCACCAATATCTGCCCAGAAAATGTAAGTTAGAACTAACTCATTTACTGAAGACTAGATGAAATGGTATGCACTCACAGTGCAATCTTGGTTCAGCTTTCTCACAAGATTCCGAACAGGTGTCCTGGAAATTAAAACTTCAATGGTGAGGTTTGATTTTATTTGATAACTTGATGTCACAGAAAAATTATGTACCTTAGCGGAAGTTGTAAGTCGAACTGTGTCCCGTATGAGTGAATCAAGATCAGCTTCACATCCAGGTTTCACATAAATCACCTACAAATTGAAGTCATCAAAGCATGCATTAACCCAGTAAATGTCACTCAACAGAGGAAAAATATTCAGATGTACTAATGTAGGTCATGATTAACGTTAATATTATTACAGATGGATCGTCGCCGCCAATTTCAGGTAATTGTGTGGAACTAGACCGGTTTTCTCGTGTTGATGGTAACACCCAAACATCAAACGTTGTATTGATCTGATACATATGTTGAGTGAACACAATCAGAGTAATATCCAGAAACGTGATAATAGTTCAGTACGTACACATACAATTAGTAGTACCTCTCTGTGGTATGAAGAAGAGCAATTAGTGCATATTCTTGTGAAAGAGGTGACGATTCTCCCTTCGACTGAAAACCCAAACCCTGAATGCTACACATACATTTACCAGCTCATTTTTCAGTGCACTCTATCTACACATGAATCTGACAAGTTGAAGGACTCACCTTTGTTGCAGTGAGGCTAATTAAGACTTCAGCATTCTTCTGACCATCTATGGAAAGATCAGCTAACTGCAAATCTTGCAGAGTGAAAATGTAATCACTAGTCCATTTATCATGCCATTTTCCGTCCGATGTTGCAAGTTTTATTAGCCGTCTTGGGTTCCTCCTGCCTCCAATGCTAGATTTTCGTGCAATCTGCTTAGTAAGTTAATACACAAAAATATAACATTAGCGTATTAATTCAACTGTCCCTTTAGGGATATCCGGCAACATACAAATAAGATTAAGATGGCCCTTGTGCAAGAATGACACACAAAAATGGAGCAAAGCTATCTATTTGCCATGGAGAAAATGCTGCCATGGCCATGCAAGTAATTCATTTTTTGAGGGAAAATTATGAGTGCCGATGCTTACCGGAGGAAGCTCGTCTTTCTCGTCATCAGAAGAAGAACATTTGATGCTAAATTGGAAATGGGGATGATTAATGGGAACCACACGTCCTACTAATAATGCTGCTTTGTTATGAGTTTTGATTCTTTTGATGATGAATTTGCTATAACTGATAGATGGAATTAGATTCAGTTTTTCTGGGATTAAATATGTGCCTCTTTCCATTTCTCCCTCGCATTCATATAAACTCAAGAACGACACCATATGTATGCCATTACAAACCATTGAAATTTAAACCTTATCTTCTTAATAATAATGTTTTGTTAAGTATATTAACCATACTGCTTTATCAACAATTGTGGGGATAGCTCAGTTGGGAGAGCGTTAGACCGAAGATCTAAAGGTCACGTGTTCGATCCATGCTCCCCGCATACATTAGTTTTAATTTCCCCTTTATTTTTTTTGTTGTCACTTGTCAGGTTTTATTTCCAGGGGTTAGTCCACGAGTGAGTTGGGGGGAGTTTAGTGTATTTTGAATCTTGAGGATTTTGAGGGAGAGTATAGGGAGTTTGGTGTTTTGAGTGTACAGAGTTTGAGAGATTCTCCCAAAATCTCTACTCTTTTGAGAGATTTGGAATGAGGCAAAAATACACTGTAAACTCCCCAAAACAAACCAACTCCCTAGCATTCTAGTTTTTACCACTAACATGGAGTTTAAGAGTTTTTTTTAAACTCCCCTACGACTAACGGGGAATTTGAGAGACTCATTCGAACTCCCCCACGACTAACGGGGAAAAAACCCAACTACACCCAACTCCCCCAACTCCCTTGAGGACTAACACCCTGTTCCTCTTTTCTCTTAACGCGAGGATTTGTTCTGTCAGTTCTACAAATTCGACATGACAAGTTTTGGGATGATTCTAATATTTTTTTTTCTTTTCTTTCTTTAAAGGGTTTTTGTTTCCTCTTAAACCCTCAAACAAGGTTTTTTCCTCTTAACAAATTTTGATTCATTCACTCTTCACAAATTCCCTCTTAATTTCTTCTTTTATTTTGATAAATGGCGGTTTTTCTTTTCTCCTATTCAAATAAATTTTTTTAATACTTCGCTCGTCCCCTATATAAAGGTGGAGTACCACCCACATTACAAATTTTTAGTTATACGCTTAGTACAGTAGTTGATACGTTATTAAGAGAGACCATTAGTAATGGGAGTAGTGAACCAATTCATATAAGACACAAGAACGTTAAACTACTTAAAAGAACTTAAAGTCAAATAAGCATCCGCAAAAGGGAGAACTGAAGTAGTAACCATTGGTTTAAGCAATGTTTTAGGTTTGGAAGTAGATACTTGAACTCTTAGATTCCTCTTTAGCTCAGGTCAATGGTGGAGATTAAATCTAAGTGATAAGGGATGCTTCCCGCTTAGAGAGGGTAAAAAAGAGGAAAAAGAAACTTATTTTTAAATTACAAATTTACATTGTTTTTTATCTAAACCCTTAGGATCAAGATTCATTTTGGACACTTTGACTTGTCTTTCATCCTGTCTAATGTATTCAAAATTATTAAAGCATCACTCGGTCAAACTTACAAGTTTTGGTATGTCAAACTTGTTGTCAATTTTAGTTGATCAAAACTAAGACTTGATTTATAATCTACTAAAATCATTCTCGGACTAGGAGTAGAACATGGTAGTTGAGTATCAAAAATCACCAATCAATCTTGAAGAATTGAAGACCGCGTTAACGGAAATTTCATCAACAAAGGTATATGAAGACTGACTATCTTATTTACTCACATTATCTATTGTTTTATTTATTGAGACATGTCGTATGACTTTAGTATTGTGATGAGCATTGCAAAGAAGATTGCATGCTAACGAATATTCAAGTTAGTTCTTAAAGTTCACCAATTGTTTCACCAGTTCACGAACTTGAACTAGTAAATATAAAGACTTGATTTTTGATATCTCAATTAACTCGTGTACACTAACTGAATTGGTCAGTTAGCGAACTATTCGATTTTGAGATAGAACTGGACATTATTTATTTTAGCGTCCACGAACTGATTGTTCAGTTCGCGAACTAGTTGATTAATGATGTTTCATGTACACTCTTTAAAAACTCCAAAGTTATGAGACAACTTTTTAGTTCACAAACTGTTTTGACAGTTGACAAACTGATTTGTCCTTGTGACAGATTAAGCTTGTCGGTTTCAGAACTACTTAACCGCGGCTCTCTGGTAAACCATTTGGTGCACTCTGGTTGCACATCTTCTTTAATTTTAATTCAAAGCAAACTTCTCACATGCTTTCATGCACAATATATACCAAGTATACTATAAATTTTTTTGATATCAACCTACTACAGTCACACCTTGTATACAAAAGATGTCAAAAGATTATTTCAACAAGATGTACACTTGGTTATATGTAGCATAAGTTTTAAATAGAGCCAATCTATGGGATCATACCAAGTGTTTAATTAACGTACAAGTGTATTTACTTTAATTATAAATGCAAAAATACCCCGGGACCTAGTCCAGTTTCGAATACTCTTAGAATTTATCCGTTATACAAATTGACTACCGCCAACTTCTTACAGTTGAGACCAATTAAACTATTCCTAGCTACTCAGTTCCTTTAATATCCCTGCACCTACAACCAATATGGTCTACACACGTGCATTCTAATATACAGTCAATTATCTCAAGTCGCTTCACCTGTTGTGAAGAATTCAACAACTCAACTTATTTGGATCGTAATCTGAAACAGTAATAACCTCTGCATCAATCTCAAGAAATAAATCAGAGATAAGTTGAGTACAAAGGTTTTTCCATTTAATCAATATAAACTCCTTTGTTGGTCACAGATTAATTAGGACAAAGACTATCGAAATAGTCAATCTTAGTCGACAAACTATCAAAGTATATATCAAAGAGAAATAACTGGATAGATTGTCGATCTATACAAAAAACTTGATGTTTATCAAGTTAAATAGCTTATCAGATCCCAGTCAATCAAGTGCGCAAGAAGTATCACAAAGATCAGAATACCAAAAATAAAATATTCTAGTCTTTAATCTTCAAAGTACCTGCACAAACAACTTTATTCCAACTAACGAACTATCCTACACAGAACAGAGTATGTTAACAAAGGATGATCAATGGTCATATCTTCAGATCTTGAATCAATAAATCAGATCTGAGATCGTCGATCCTTAAACTAGTTCGAGTGAAGTTATATCATAAGAGAATGATCACGGAATAAACAAACTAAATCTGTCAATGTTCAACTTCCGCTAGTCAATCAAATCAATAAGTAAAAGCTAAAATAATAATACAATTTGGTTTCCCACCAATGGTACTACTAAAAGCTTCTTGATCCCATAAGAGACTTTAAACGAATGCCACGTAATAGATTTCACCTAATTAGGATACTCTCCTCTCTCAATGAGTATTGAAACAATATTATTAGTGGTCTTCCCACACAAACGGTTAGGCAGTCTTTTCTGAGATGAGTTTGTAAGAATACAAGCTCTATTATGTATAGTGTAAACCAAGGTTTGTTTGGACAACAAAAAATTACCGAATCCGAAAATCCTAAAGATATGCAATAATAATATATTTTTGGTTTTCTTATTTTCCAACTGTAATCCAATATTCACGCCCAAATCTCTCTTGGATGACAACTAATATTAGCTAGTGTACTGTATATACTTTACTAATATAGCAACAAGTGATATGCTACCCTTTGGGATATGGAAAACATATAATTCTTAATATATAAAAGAGTACTGTGGTTTTGAGATCTCTTCTTGAGTATCACATTAAGTACTAAGAGTTAAGCACATGTTCAAGACACCATGTTGACATTGTGAACTTTCCTTTTTAACCAAACTACATTTTCGATAGCTACGTAAACCCTAAGATAGTAGACAAATCAAAAATTCATATGTTGGTTAACTAAGGATCAGTCCTACTAGAGATTCATAGGATCGGTCCTAATAGAGATCCTTAGGACCGGTCCTAGTAGAGATCAGTGGTAAGGCTAGAGATCCTCGGCATCGGTCCCAGTAAAGATCCTTGTTTAAGGTATCGGTCCTAGAATAAATCCTTTGACTCATTTTCAACTACGAAACAAGTTTTACAAGTCTACTTCCTTAAACCATGTAAACACCTTTAGATCCTAATTATGACTCAGATGATGAATCAAATAAAAAGATTCTTTAGTTTTTGAATAAAAGTGAAGAAATTCACCGTGAAAACCTTCGTCTAATTATTTTTTTGTGTGTGGAGAAATCAGAGATATCTCTTCGTGTGAAAAATCTAGAGTTTGATAAAATTAATGAGAATTTCACAAAACCCTATCTCTTAAGGAAGAAGAGATTGATACCCTTAAGTGTGAATTACAAAGACTTTCTCTTATAAAGTTTTTATAAGATCTCAGCCATGCTATTTGATCAAAAGTCCTTTGGTAACACGAGTTGTATTGAGTTTAAGAGTAATACCTCATTTACCAAGAACAATACTTTTATTCTTGCAGGATCTAAGGAGGATGGAAATATTCATGGTGATAAAAAGGAAACCATACCTCTTGGTAGTTCTCTTTCTTTTCACTGCACTTTCTGTGGAAGTTATGGTCACTCTAAAGGGAAGTATCAAAGATCGAAGAAAAATGACAAGATTCTTGTTAGGATTCAGAATGATATGGAGAGGATGAATCTTTCCTTGAAGAATTTTACAAATTCTTCAGATCCTCGACGAGGGAAAAGAAAAAGGAAACCCAGATACGATAAGAAAAATACAAATGACCTTGCTATGTCTACTAGTGACATGAGTGATGAGTTCCCTTCTCACCCCATCACTACCTAAATTTAGTAATTTGTGCAACCTCACAATATTAGATTGAATTTCTTGTAGATGTATCTGTTGTTCTTCAGTCTTCAAGGTCAATTGGTGAATTTTAAAACTCAACTACGATGCTTTATTCCTAGTCCGAGACTGACCTTAGTAGACTATATATAAATCAACATATACATTTGATCAACTAAATTTGACAAAAAACTTGACATACCAAAACTTGCGAGTTTGACAGAGAGATGGTCTAACAATTTTAATTACATTTTTCATTATTTTTAACCTGGACTTACGTATCTATGTACAAAATAGAGCAATTACATGCATTTTTGTTTGTAAATGTATTAACAACCATCAACTAAATTTTTACATCCGACGATTCACATAACCTTTCATAATTTATGGAATTAAATTTTTACTCTTACATAGATGTAAGTCAGTATCTTGGAGAAAAAGATATTGCACTTTCACATTACAGAGCATTGCAAAGGATTGTTGAAAAACTGAGCAATCATCCATGGGGAAATCAAATATTGTCACATGAGAATATATATGTACTGTTCTAGTAAAAGATTAAGAAAGAATTGATCGGAATTTAAACGGAATTTGAGTAACCTCTGCCTCAGCAGCCAAATTATACTTCATTAAACTCTCCTTACCCAAAGTGGGTAGTTCTTACAGCTTAAATGCAACAAATAACGAATGGAAAACCCTAAACTAGTAACTAATCTAGACCGTCCATCTGTCCAGCATCGATTAGGCGTGATAATGCCCAATGATTAACTGGTTGATAGTCCTTCTTTAGGCATACCACAATGTAATGAAGGCACCCGTGAGTAAATATTCAATCACTAGACCTAAGGGCAGCCATACTTAAAAAAGCACATGACAATACCCTCCCCATCAGCAAATCCTTGTCATCAAGGATTGAATTTAAGAAAATGGTGGGAAATGTGTTTGATGTCTTCCCATGTAAAATCCTCAGCTGATGCGTTAGTCCATCTGATAAATAATTGAGGCACAGAAACTCCACCCCTAATGATAGTTCTGGAGTCCAAGGTAGCTGCAGGAATGACCAAAATCTGACCATCTGTATCCAATGTGGGAAGTGCAGGAGAAGGTGTATGGGAGGCACCAATCTGCTTCTTGAGTTGTGAGACATGGAACACAGGATGTATTCTAGCCTCTGGTGGTAGCTCAAACTTGTAAGCAACAACTCTTATCTTCTGTAGTTCAGTGAATGACCCATAGTACTTTGCTGCAAGTTTGAAATTTCTTCTTATAGCTATAAAAGCTTGTCTATAAGGTTGAAGCTTTAGATAAACTTTATCTCCTACTGCAAACAACCTCTAGTTCTTTTTTGGTCAGCAAAAAACTTCATCCTTTCCTGAGAATGGTGAAGGCCATCTTTCAGAACAGTGAGTACATCATCCCTCTGTTTCATGTAGTCCTCAACAACAACAACTGAAGTAGTGGAAGTGGAGGGAAAAGCCAAGTGGGGTGGAATGTACCCATAGAGGGCCTGGAAAGGGCTCATCTTCAAGCTGGTGTGATAGTTGGTGTTATACCACCATTCTGCCAGTGGAAGCCACATGTGTCATTTCTTTGGTTGGTGACTGCACATGCATCTCAAGTAGTTTGCCAGACAAGAGTTAACCCTTTCTGTTTGCCCATCAGTTTGTGGGTGGTAGGCAGTGCCTAAGTTCAGTTGAGTGCCAAGTGTCTTGAAAAGGTCTTGCCAAAATTTGCTTTTAAAAATCTTATCCCTGTCAGAAACAATGGAAGCAGGTAGGCCATGAAGCTTAAACACATTGGAGATGAACTCTCTAGCCACAAAAGAAGTAGTTTAAGGATGATGTAATCCAATAAAGTGGTTGTACTTGGTCAATCTATCCACTACAACCATAATTACAGACTTCCTTTCACTCATTGGAAGGCCTTCAATGAAGTCCATGGAAATGTGTTGCCATGCATGATCTGGAATGGGCAGTGGTTGAAGTAAGCCATCTGGGAAGGTGTGTTCCACTTTATTTCTCTGATAAACATCACAGGCTGAGACATATAAGAGGATATCCTTCTTTATTGCAGGCCAGAAAAAATAAGCTTTGGCTCTATTGTAAATTGCTTGTATGCCAGAATGGCCTCCTACAGCTGAAGAGTGGATGGAAGTCAAAATTTTAGACTTGGTATTAGCTGAAATACCAACATATATCCTTCCCTTGTATCTCATAATGCCATTAATATAAGAGTAGTACTTGGAAGGAATCTCTGGAGTGATTGTAATCTGAGCTATCAGATGTTGAGCTTTAGTGTCTGAAGCATAGCTATCAATAATATCATGTTCCCAAGAAGGTTGTGACAATGAAATGGAGTTGTAGGTAGCAGGTACATGAGGCCTTCTAGAAAGAGCATTTGCCACTTTGTTCTCTGAACCTTTCTTGTACTTAATTTCATAGTCAAACCCAACAAGCTTCATGAGCCATTTTTTCTATAATATTTTAGAAATCTTCTGCTCTAAGAAGTAGTTTATACTTTGATGATCAGTCTTTATAATGAATTTCTTACCTTGTAGATAGTGTTTCTATCTAGTGGCAGCTTGCACAATTGCTAATAGTTCCTTCTCATAAGTGGATAAGGAAGCAGCTCTTGGACCAAGTGGTTTGTTGTAAAAGGCAATGGGTTTATCCTCTTGCAGTAGAACTGCTCCAATGCCCGAGTCACAAGCATCAGTTTCTAGAGTATATTGCTTACTAAAGTCAGGTAAAGCCAGCACATGAGTGGTGGTCATTGCATTCTTGAGAAGATTAAAAGTTGTAGTTGCAGTAGGGGACTAGAGGAAAGCATCTTTCTTCAATAAGTCAGTCAGTGGTCTACTAATAAACTCATAATCTTTCACAAATTTTATATAGTAACCAGTGAGACAAAAGAACCCTCTGAGCCCTTTAATGGTTGTAAGAATAGGCCAGTCCACCATAACTGAGATTTTTGCAAGGTCAGCCATAACTCTATAATGTGTCCTAAATATTCTACTGTAGGTTGGCCAAAAGAACATTTAGAAAAGTTTGCAGAAAGCTGATGGTTTCTGAGGATCTCTAAAGTGGTTTGTAAGTGAATGATGTGATCCTCCAATGTAGGGCTATAAATCAAGATGTCATCAAAGAAGACAAGAATGAATTTCCCCAGATGGTCTTGAAAGATATCATTGACGAGAGCTTGAAAGGTAGTTGGAGCATTAGTTAGACCAAATGGAATTACCTTGAATTCAAAATGACCATGATGAGTCCTGAAAGCAGTTTTATGGATGTCAGAAGGATAGACCCTGATCTGGTGGTAGCCTGACTTCAAATCAATCTTAGTAAAAAATTTAGAACCATGTAATTCATCCAATAGCTCATCAATGATGGGAATGGGAAATTTATCTTTGATGGTAAGGTTATTGAGCTTTCTTTAATCCACAAAAAACCTCCAAGAGTTGTCTTTTTTCTTGACAAGAAAAATTGGAGAAGCAAAGGGACCGTAGCTTGGCTGAATGATGCCAGAATGTAGCATTTCCTTTACCAAATCTTCAACAATTGTTTTTTGGATGTATGGGCATTTGTATGGTCTAAGATTGACTGGTTCAGAATTTGGTTTGAGGGTTATTTTGTGGTCCAAATTCCTTTGAGGTGGTAGAGTTATTGGCTTTGAGAAGACATCAGGATATTGGTTGAGTAGTTTTGAAATTTGAGGTGGTGTGGTGGGTTGTAAAGTGGTAGGTGAAATGGAAACTAGCTGGCCCACCTATCCATGAGAGTGTTTCTGGAAAAATTTCTTTACTGCTGTACCACTCATCATGCTAAGTAAAGATTTTTTTGGAGCTCCAGTTAAGGTGATCTTCTTACCTTTGTGTTTGAAGAGATACTCAACTTTGCCAGATTGAAAAGGACATATCCCAGATTTCTCAACCAATCATCCCCTAGTACAATGTCCCACCCACCCAATTGAAGCATCCTTAAATCCCCACAAAACTTGTGACCCTGTATTGTCCAATTCAACTGAGAACAAATTCCTGAGATGACTGTTTTATCACCATTTTCCACAGTAACCAAGAGACTAACAGTTTGCTCAATGGAGCATTGTAGCTCTTTATCCAGAGCACAGTCAATAAAACTGTGAGTACTCCCAGTATCGATTAAAATGGAGATGACCCTCTTTTAAACAAAACCAAGTATTCTAATAGTGTCAACTGATACATTCCCTGTCAATGCATGAAGTGAGATTTCCATGTCACTCTCAACAACAGATTCTGCTTCTGTATCATGCTCAGATTCACCCCTGTGTCAGAAATTTCTTCAGCCTCCTCACCAACTAACACACACAGATATTGTTTCTTGCATATGTGACCTCTTCTGTAGAAGGCATCACAATTAAAGCATAAGCCCTTGGCCTTTCTTTCTTGTACTTGCTCAGGGGTAAGTTTTTTGAGTGGTAAGGTTGGGCTAGCTTTAGGTTGGTGCTGGTAATTAGTTGATGTAGTTGGTATAACTACAGGTTTGGGAGGAAAAGTATTTGGTGGAAAGGGTCTTGCAGTGGAGAAGGAGTTAGAAAAATATTTAGGGGATGTTTTAGGTGTTTTTTGCTGCAGGATAAGGGTTTGTTCTTGCATTCTAGCAAGTGAAAAAGCATGTAAACAACAGTGCCTTTAAGTATTCAAATTCCTCAAAATAAGCATCTACAATAGTAAGTTAAGCTAACTTATTGAATAACCCAACAATATTATCATGAACATGATTCTCAAATCTTGCACATATATTATCAGAAAAGGACTTCCAAGTAATATGAGTTTTATTGAGACAAAAATTGTCATACCATTTAGTTGCTTTACCATCAAGATGGATAGCTAGGCCTGTCAATGGAAGAATATCCGTCGGATATTAAGGAATCCGATATCCGACAGGTTAAGCACTATCGGATATTCGATATCCGATAATATCCTATAGGATATCAAAATCAGATATCGATTCCGATATGTTAAGCTATCGGATATCGGATAAATATCCGACAATATCCGGTTATGACAAAAAGATGTTAAAAACTCTTTAGAACATGTTTATAATTGAAATTTAAGTTCAATTTCTCAAACATTTCATATCGGATATCGAACATTTTTATCGGATATCGGATATTAGGGTAAATCACAAATATGGTTAGGGTAAATCACATATAAATCCATGTTCTATCGGATATCGGATATTAACAATTCGGATGGAGCCTAATCCGATTCCGATATATTAAAGAAGAAATATCCGATAGAATATCCGATATCCGATAAAACGGATAAAATCCTATAGGATCTCGAATACTCGGAAACGGATTCCGGATATCGGACATATATTGACAGGCCTATGGATAGCCGTCATCCTGGTTTTGTTGATGTCCTATATACAGTGCATCTGAAAATAATATTCACACTTCTGTAGACAGCTTTTTGGATTCTCACCATCAAATCGAGGGGAGTCAAGCTTTGGCTAACGATGTTGCGGATTGAAATCTCGACCACCGGAATGAGAATTAAAAGGAGATCCACCAGTATTAGAACCCTAAACTCCATTCTGATCTTTGTTGAGATCTCTATTAGAAAAAAAAATTCCAACTGAGGTTGAAAACCCTTTTCAATATATGCCTTTAATGACTACATACTAGTTTCAATCTCTACTTTCATTGATTGTACATCATCTTTTGTCGATGTTGAACTGAGTTGCACATCCAAATTGTTTACCTTCAAGTGTAAGGAATCGATCTCATTTTGCTGTCTGGTGTTGGTTTCCTGTAAATCCTGGCAAGTCTGAACTACCATGATGGTATGAAAGAACGGCTCTGATGCCAATTGTACTGTTCTAGTACAAGATTAAGAAAGAATCGAAATTTAGACGGAATTTGAGTAATCTCTGCCTCAGTAGCCAAACTATACTTCATTAAACTCTTCTTACCCAAAGTGGGTAGTTCTTACAGCTTAAATGCAACAAATAACGAATGAAAAACCTTAAACTAGTAACTAATCTAGACCGGCCATCTGTCCAGCATCGATTAGGCGTGATAATGCCCAATGATTAACTGGCTGATAGTCCTTATTTAGGCAGACGACAATGTAATAAAGGCACCCGTGAGTAAATATTAAATCACTAGACCAATGGGCAGCCATACTTTGAAAAGCACATGACAATATATTCCTTTGTCGCGTGAAGCTCCTAAGACTTTGAGAGATTTCTAAGATGATGATGAAGACCGATCGAGATTATTCGTGAATAATACTCAAGAATATAATGAATCAAGTGCATTTACCTATCTTGGATGCCAATTGGATTATAGAGTTTTAAAACACAGAGGTCCAAAGTGTTTCTATGATGGAGAACTTTGACATAAAACTTGAACGTTGTTACCAGATGAAAGATATAGGCCAGTATACTCCCAGTTATATTTATAACCCTAATTATGCTATCTCTACTCAGAGTTTACGAAATCCCCGTATTTGCGGCAAGTATGATTATAGTGTATAATATTTTAAGAAATATTATTTTGTAGAGAAAATTGTCAAAGTCTCTTTACATATATTTGTATATTGTAAAACAAAGTTTGGATAACTCAGACAAGATAAAGGTTGGTTGTTTTTTTGGAATACTAAGACACTGAAGAAGACCCTAAGAATATAACATACCCAAAAATAAATTGTCCTTATATCTTGAACTCGACCTTAACTAAAATATGAGTTTAATTGTTCACCCGATTACATTTCATGTATACTAATTCTCTTAATTAATTTTGCAGCAGAAGTACTGCTTAGTTGCCACATTTATTGCGCTTTATATTATTGGGATATTTAGATTTGCATTTTATGGACCCAAAGTATGAATATCCCAATTATTTCGTGGAATTTCATCTTGTATACAACTAGGCAAACATTGTTGGGATGAGTTCAGTTGAGGTCATACTGCCCATGTCATATTATTTTCTTTCTTGAGTTATTCAAATTTAATTCAAGCGATAGTTGTATCACACCAAGTGACCAAATGTATTGTATTTTCATATCTATACTATGCAGTATGTTTACTAGATTGCAGAATGTTTGAGGATGTAGATCTGGAATGGTGCAGTGTTTATACTTGATCGGGTTTTAATTGTGTGCTTGCTTATTAATTCTTTAAAATTTTATCGATGTTTCTTTCTTGGAATAACTTTTGTCTGTTGGTGATATCCACCACGTGCCGAGTGCCAAAATAAATTTAACCGACCTTTGGGTGATATCCAATAAACTATGCAACAATACGAGCAAGATTAGCATGGTTCTTTCCCAAGAATGACACATGCGCTATATATTCGTGATTAGCATGATACTAATGTACTAACACTACTAGAGCATGGTTAATGATGTTGACATGCTACTATGCAAGTAATTCATCTTTTGAGGCTAAGATTAAGATGTCGTTTGTTATCGGAGGAAGCTCGTCTTTCTTATCAGAAAAACAAAAACATTTGGTTTGATGTTAAATTTTTAATGAAGATAGTTCATTTGAATAACACGTCCCACTAATAGTAATGCTTTATTTTGAGTTTTGATTTTTTTGACGATGAATTTGCAAATTGATAGATGAAATAAGATTTAGGTCTTCTGGGATTAAATATGTGGCTCTTTCTATTTCTCCCTCGCATTCTTAAATTCAAGAACAACACCATATGTATGGCATTACAAAGCATTGAACTTAAAGCTTATTTTCTTAGAACTCAGATTTCGTATGCTTCAGTAATTCTTAAAACTCGATATATATACTTTAGTAATTGATTGTATCATCAACAGGTGCGGGGATAGCTCAGTTGGGAGAGCGTCAGACTGAAGATCTGAAGGTCGCGTGTTCGATCCACGCTCACCGCATATATATTCCTTTTTTCTTGTGCAGTCGGTTCCAAATCCGACAGGCTTTATTTCCCTTTTTCCTTTAACACGAGAATTCGTATTGTCAGTTCTGCTAATCCGACAGGACAACCTTCCAACTGATTTTAATAAGCTGCCATTTTTTCTAGAAGGGCTTTCCCCCTATCAGAAAACCCTACAATTTTGAATCCACTTTCTTCTCCTCTTCCCAAATTTCCTCTCAATTTCTTCATCTATTTTTTTAAATGGGTGAGTTCATTCTATAAACAATTTGTCTTTTTGATAACAGGTAAAAGGGTAGCTACAGTTGAATTCATAAAGGAAGAATCAAGTCCAGTAAAAAAGTATGCAACTTTTGATTTCACTGTTGAGAAGAAAGAAGATGAAGTTACTACCTCTGAAGATTTCTCTTCTGATGAAGAAGTAAGATATTAACTTATCCCCTGCCCCCTTTACATAATATAATGATACCCAGATTTAGAATAAGTTCAATCACATTACAAATTTTTAGTTCTAACTAAGCTTAGTATAATTGTTGATACAAATTGTAGTCTGTGCTCAGTACAGACGAAGAAGGGTTCTGTTGGTTTGAATCAGTCACTGAAGAACTTACATTCTATGATTTCGTATGATTTTCCGTAGTTGATATGCTTGTACACAAATAGGTCCTAGTTATACCTTTTTTTTTTTTTTTTTAAATAATAAATGGGGGCAAATGGTTTTGTTTTGTTAAATTGATCCAGGAGTTGAAGGAACAACCAGAAGTAGTTTCGAAGAGCGTTTCTGTTTGAGCGACAGACAGAAGTTCGGATTCTTCTGATAGCGATTCTGAGGAGGAGGTAGTGAGTTTGTGTTTCTTATGATGTCCATGTGTGTATTAAGCTGTAGACTGTGTTTCTTTAGTGGAGGTTTATCGTACAGAATATACACAATGTGATTCCATATATAACTAAATCAAACTTATATCTTTCTTTTAGATGCTATGTTTGTTTTAAATGATTTAGGGTTTGAGGGGTATGTTAGGATTTAAATTTTGACATAGCACAGTTTGGAATTAGTTAATAGCAAAAAGCAGAATATCTGTCACTAAAGTTGTCACTCAATGTGACGAAGTTGGTTCCAGTGACTTCTAATGCTAGAAAATGTAGGAAGTGGCTGTGAAATACGATACTCGTCATATAAATTATACCCTAAAAACAAAGGTACCCTATACCATGCTTTCAGTTAAAACATTACTCATATTATTGTGGCACTGAAATATTTTAGGGTACCTTTGTTTTTAGGGCATAACTTATACGAAGAAACTTGGATTTCACGAGAGTTCTGGTTCTGAACACAGCTGTTCTGATGAGGACAATGTATGTGATAAGTTTGCTATTTGAATTCATCAGATCATTGTGTCTGCTTGTTGTTTAAAACATACTCAACACATCATGTACTCGACATTCTCAGTATTTGACTCTTTTAGTAGATTGACCACTTACAAATTTTTAGTTGTAAGCTTAGTATACTTGTTGATACAGTTTGTAGTCAGTACTCAGTACAGACCAAGAAGGGTTCTGTTGGTTCGAATCAGTCACTGAAGAACTTACATTCTATAATTTTGTGTGATTTTACGAAGTTGATATGTGTGTATACAAATACAATCCTAGTTAAACTATTTATATTGAAATGGGGGCAAATGGTTGGTTACATTGGTTCAGGAGTTGAAGGAACAACCAGAAGTAGTTTCAAAGAACGTTTCCGTTGGAGCGACAAACAAAAGTTCGGGTTCTTCTGATAGCGATTCTGAGGAGGAGGTAGTGAGTTTATGTTTCATATGATTTCCATGTGTTCATAAAACTGTAGATTGTATTGTTTTAAGTAGAGGTTTATTGTATGCGCAGGAAGTAGTCATTACACCCAAAGTGCCAGAAACTGCATCTAGGAATGGGTCTGGAGATGTTCCGGAGAAGGAACTCGTATCTAGTGAGAGTTCTGGTTCTGAACACAGCTGTTCTGATGAGGACAATGTATGTGATTTTTTTTGCTATTTGAATTCATCAGATTTTTGTGTCTACTTATTGCTCATATATACTCAACGTTTCATGTGCACGACATTCTCAGTAATTGACTCCTAGTATGTTGACCAGTTTCTGCAGACTGCTAAAATTTGAATGTACCTATTGATAATTTTTTATTCCAAGTTTGTGTTTTCTGTTTTCCCTAGTTTTTTCTTAACCGATCCCTAGTCTTTTAGTTCCATTATTGGTGTTTGTTGTCTACTTTGCAGGAAATTGTAGACCTCAAGAAAGACCAAGGTGATGACATATCCGATTAGAGTGATGAAGAAGAACAACAGCGAAAAAAGCTGAAGGTTTCAGTACATTTCCTCTTAATCTGAAATCAGTTGGGTTCTGATTTTCTATTTTCTTTTAGAAGTCCACAAAACCCATATATGTTATCATCATATAAACCGATGTTTCTCCAAGTGGTTGTATGTTTCCCCAAGTGTCGGCAAACCTGTATTATAGTCCAATGCTTCAATAGACCAATGATGTTTTATTACTGTATTACTTATGAAGTACTTTTTGTTTGGGGAGAAAAATATATGTGGTGTTTTTTTAATTAATAAATTGGGATTGTGCTTGCCATCAGTATGAGGGTATATGGAAGTATGGGTCTTATATTGGTCGGTGTTGAAGTTCTACTGACCCGGCTCTTGCCTTCTTGTCTTTCTTTATTTCATATATTCCTAATCTAGGATTTTATAAAATTAGTGTAGGTCACAGTGGACAATGACGAGGAGATGGTAGATGCCGAATTACCAAAGACTAATAGCAAGGCAGCCAGTGAAAGTAAAGCTGTGAGTGCCTGTTTACCTTTCTACTTTCTTTATGGTATGTATCCAAATGCTACAGAATTGAAGTTCGTTCTCCATTTTTTTCTGCAGCCCGAAACCCCGACTACAACTCAAATTCAAAAGACTGGATCAAAAAAACTATTTGTGGGCAACCTATCTTTTTCACTCGAGCAGGAAGAACTGTAGGTTTCATTAATGTGAACTTAACTTTCAGCATCAGGGTTGTTTATCTTTGGGGTTTTGTCCTACTTTTTTCATTGCCTGTTTTTGTCTGTAGTGAGGAGTTCTTCAAAGATGCTGGTCAAATTGTTAATGTTCAGTTTGCTACACATGGAGATGGACGTTTCAAAGGGCATGCTATTGTTGAGTTTGCAACAGAAGAATCAGTGCAGAAGGTAAGCTTCCTTATCCGGTAGGTTTTAGTTTTTTCTTAAGGAGTCGCGTATTAATTACTAGTCATGCCTAATTTAGTAGTTAGAGTGTTGTTTGTGGACGCAGATCTGATATGTGTTTCTCCCTAACCAAACTTTTCTTGCAGGCTCTTGAAAGGAATGGTCAAAATTTGATGGGTAAATCTGTAAAACTTTCTCTGCCCGGTAAGACTGGTGGTGCTGGCAGTAGTTGGAAAAGTGATGTAGATCCCGAATCACCAAAGACTAATAGCAAGGTAGCGATTCAAAGTTCTTTAAAATTAGCTGCAAGTGCCAATATTCGTTTTTAGTTTCATTATGTAGTTCAAATGCTACAGAACTGAATCTGGCTCTCCATTTTTTTCTGCAGCTCAAAACCCCTACCACACCTCAAAATCAAAATACCGGATCTAAAAAACTTTTTCTTGGCAACCTATCTTTCTCTCTTGGGCAGAAAGACCTGTAGGTTTCATTACCTAAAACCCAACTTTTAGCATCAGTTTTATTTGTCTTCGGCTTTTTTTCCCTACAATTCACTGCATGTTTCTGTCTGTAGGGAGGAGTTCTTCAAAGATGCTGGTGAAATAGTTAAAGTTGACTTCGCAACACTTAAAGATGGACGTTCCAAGGGGCATGCTATTGTTACATTTGCAGCAGAAGAAGCAGTGCAAAAGGTAAGCTGGTGGATTTTTTGTTTGTTTGTTTTTGAAAGGAGCCCTCACATGGTTAAGAGTGTTGATTTAAATTTTCTGGCAGGCTCTTGAGAAAAATGGTCAGAATCTGATGGGTAGACCAGTACATATTGGTGGGCATAGGAGTCCCTCTACCCCACAAACTGGCATGCAAGAGGCGGTCGGTCAGGTAGTGGTGGCCGTCGCGGTGTTGGCAGGAGACGTTCTTAATTCAGTGCCAAGTATTTGATTGCTAAAGAGGTTTTTGCAATTCTTGTGATTTTCTGATTTTGACAGAGGTCACGGTTTAGTTTAATTAACAACTTAAATTTTGGTTTAATTGAATTCTAAAATTTTGTATCAAAAGATGAAAAAAGTTGAGCAAAATCAAATCTTTATATACTATTAATTAATAAAATGATTTCAGGTGATTTTCCTCTGCTGTGGTTAAAAGCTGAATCAAGCTCTCTTCCTAGAGCTTCTGGCCCCACCTAGGACTTTTAGACCAATAGGAATTATTCGTTTTTTCACACCACCAGTTTTTGGTATTTTCACACCCACTTCTCTATCTTTTTTATTCCATTTTTTTTTTTGGCGCATTCTTTCCTCTCCATGTTTCTTTTTCTTTGTAAACTCTAATTGTCAAGTTGTGATTGCTATTAATTTCGTTCTCTTCATTGTTGATATTGTAGGTAATGATTGCTATTAATTTCGTTCTGTTCATTGTTGATATTGCAGGTAATAATACATGGATGTGCAGAATAATTATCTTTTGTTTTTTGCCGCATTCTTTCCTCTCCATGCTTCTTTTTCTTTGTAAACCCTAATTATAAAGTTTTGATTGCTATTGATTTCTTTGTTTTCGTTGTTGATATTGCAGGTAACAATACATGGATGTGCAGAGATATGCCAGAAAGAATCTAAGAAGAATATAAAGATTTCAAGATTAATATGGATATTACTAAGGGTTTTTCTTTTTTGTTCTCCTATTCTCTATGTGATGATTTTCGATTTTTTGCAATTGATGATTTGTACTTGCGCAATTTTACACCAAACCCTAAATCTGATAACCTCCATTGCTTATGCAGTCGAATTTTTACCGTTGTATTTTGACTTTGAAAGGGTTTATCAATGCAAAACAGGTATGAAATAACAAACAGTTTAATATAATAACAATAATAGCGCCATTTTACACCAAACCTTAAACTCTGATAACCTCCATTGCTTATGCAGTCGAATTTTTATGGTTGTATTTTGACTTTGAAAGGGTTTATCAATTCAAAACAGGTATGAAGTAACAAACAGTTTAATATTAATAACAATAATAGCTTTTGATTGATTCTTTTTTGACGTTTATGTTTTTTACCTTCTTTGTTACGTTTTAGGGATGGTTTGTTTTCTTTTAGATCTGAATTTTTTTAATATTACAGTGAAACGAGCATTAAGTAGGGAAAACAGGAGGTACCCGATGGCACATCTTAGTGCTGTGAGAGCTGCCCAGAGAGGTGTGATGCTAGAGGAGGAAATACCATCGACAGATACTGATGAAAGTGCAGAATCAGACTCTGAAACCTCATCAGACAAACAATCAGAACCTATATCTATAGACGTGAAGCATTCCATACGTAAATATCAACGAAAATATTTATTTATACAGGAGGTCATTCATACTTACTATGAAAATTGTGTTTTTCCTTCTTTTTAAGAAGATAGGGATAAAGAAATCCAATTTTGATCCACCTACATATACCTGCAGTTTCTGTGGTGCAATGGTATGGCAAAAAGAGGCGACAAAGAAATCCCGGATAATGGCTAAATGTGAATTTAGCATATGTTAAATGCTGTATTTCAGGTGGTATTGAACCTTCCACTGCGGCGTGAAAGAACCCGGATAATTTGTTTGTCATCAGGTATACCCAATTCCTTTGACACTATGAAATCTCGAATAATGGCTAATTGTGAATTTAGCATATGCGCTAACTGTCATCAGGTAAACCTTCCGCTGCTGATGATTGTTCGGAATATCATTGGCGATTTCATATGGCCGGTTAAATAAAAAAAATCATTTTTTTTTGCAACACGAACTCTTAGTATTTGTTGGTAACCATCCAGTGTTGATACCCTTGAGAACTTAATACTTTTTGATGATAATCATGTTATTGTTTCTTATACTGTTGGTGTCATCTAGATATGTACAACTGAGTGACATTTTCGGACTTTGAAGGTAGTGTTATTGATTAACTACTGTTCAAGACTACCGATTTTCATATATTTGTTAGTCTTGCTTATTATTAAGCTTGATATTAGCCTTGATAATTATTAAACTTGACTAACGATCTAACTTTCATTTCAGGTTCTTCTCTTAGCTAGAGGCAGATATCGATGCTAGCTGCAAATTTTCCTCAGACTCACCAGTGTATACTATATTACAACTGACTGTTCTGGAACATGCGCAAGTTGTTTGTAAGGAAAAGTGTGATGTCCAATTCTAAACTGCCCTGCAAATGATATGTTTGAATGACTGCAATGAGTGTGCAAGGCAGAGTATGATCAATCAAACTCACTTAAAAAGTGTGTAAGAGTTGACGTCTCTGCTATAAGCGCAAACTATTACTGTTACAAGCACAGAGCAGAATATTATTGCAGAGGAACAAAAAACATAAAGAATATCAAAGAATTTTTGCTACTTTTAATTACGTATTTGCTATTATTATTCTGTACAAGATATCTAGGCCCGTGCAGAGCACGGGCGTAGCACCTAGTTATAAAATAAAGCTAGCAAGTCACAAATATCAGGAACTAAAAAACTCATTCCTTGATTTTCAATTAAGGACGTCTACTCTTGGTTCCATTGGCCTTCTTCTCCGGAACCTGTTTAGCTTCTTGTTTACCTTTGGTTCCATTAGCCTTCTAAGAATCCTGTTTAGGTTCTTCAGTCTTTTTTTCGCTAAAATCCCTAAAAAACTTCTTTGGTTCGCCGTTGCCTTTGATATGTGGTTGATTGGCACGACCCCTCAGATGGATACCTAATTTAAACGAAACAAGAGCATCTAAACAAGCATATTCAATCTGCTGTTCAGTTAAGAAGCTGACATTCCAATTGCTCGTCTGGATTTTTCTTTCCTTTGGTAATTCTAGCCCGAGAACATCCTATGCCAAATTCTTCAACCCAGCGTTATAAAGTCCGCTATTTCTATAATCTAGAAAAGTCTTGGTGAGTTTATAAGAAGCCAGAGTGCCAACTTTTTCAGTTCTACCAACGTACAGACCGTAATCAACCCAAAGCTTGTGCGCATCGTCATCTATTCCATCTCCAACAAAGATAAAGCTCTCGCTACTGAGAAAATCAGCAAGTGATTCAGGAATCTCATCACAACGCGAGATTTGGAATATGAGACAACGTGTAGAAAAGCACAATTGCAGAACATCAACTTTGTTTCGACTATAGCCATCTCTGCTCTTTCGGCTCCATTCGATATCAAGACCCACAACAAGACCCTTCAGCTTACTTCGGAAATCCGTGTAGACCTCCGCAATCCATTGATTGACCACAGAAGCTGAATGGGTTACAGTGGTACGGATTTTGTTCTTGTCGTAAACCACTTCATAGATTTGATATGTAGATTTAGACTTATCAAGCAATTTGATGGATGCTGAAAAGACGAGGGTACCCAAATATACCTCAATCTAAAACTTTTCCACCTATAAGTCCTTTTCCGAAAGTGATTGTCTATGGACTGAGTCGAGACAATACAACTAATCGGTTCACACTTCGTGTGATCGTCTATGGATACGAGATCGAGACAATACGACAACAAGATAACTTGTGTGATTGACTATGGATACAAGATTGAGACAATACAACAATGAAGTATGTTTACTTGCTAATAGGTTCGGACTTAACCAAACACAATAGGATTGCTATCAAGTAAATAGGAATTAACGTTTGTGTATTTTACTTCTAATTATAATAAAACAATTATAATTGCGGAAAAAGAAAAGTAAAAGACACAGCAAAATTTTGTTAACGAGGAAACCGCAAATGCAGAAAAACCCCGGGACCTTGTCCAGAATTGAATACTCTCAGGATTAAGCCGCTATACAAAATCTAAACCAACTTCGTATAGTTGAGACCAAGCAACTAAACCTACAGTTCACCTAGTTCCGTCAGTATTCCTGCGCCTCCAACTTGTAATAAGTCACACACTTGGAACAATTCCTTTGGTTCGTATTCCAAACAGTAAAGGAACAACAAATCTGTTCGGTAACAACTCTTTTCAATCAAGTGATATGAGTTTGACAAAAGGCTCTTCCGTTTATCCCAATAAACTCCTTTGTCAGGTTCTTAGATCTATCCAATAACAACTACCAAAGTAATTGTCAAGATTTTGCAGTCAATACTTCAAATCACAAAGAAACGAATTGATGCCAATCTACTCAACTAATCAATTTAGATTATCACAAAAATAAACCGATTATAGTTGGATCCCTTTCCAGCCGAAACAAGTATTGTGCACACCAAAGATTATGAACCCAAAAAGTCTTTTTGTCTTCAAATCTTCTTTGATCTTCAATCAGCACCTGCACACAATCAACTTGATTCTCTTGTGATCAATCACACACAGAACGAAGTCTGTTAACGTTGGATTATCACAAGACGTCTTTAGATCTACAAACAGTCTAAAGATCCCCGTCGAAACTTCAATCTAGTTTGGGTGAATCTTATATCAGAAGAGAAGATTCCCAAGCATAAACAAACTAGATGCAATCAAAGTTCAACAACCGTTAGCCAATCAAATCAATCGAAAACTAAAATAAACTACAATTATCTAGTTTCCCACCAACGGTACTAATAGAGCTTCTCAATCCCAAAGAAGTCTTTAAACCGAGCGGCCGTAAGAGATTTCTCCTAATTAGGGTACTTTCCTCTCCGATAGGCGGCTCCACCAGTAACGACACAAATGAGGTAGTTTTGCTGGCTCTGAGGATTAGTTTGCTAGAAATGCAAACTTCAATATTTATAGACAAGTAAGTTTTGATTAGTGTCATGAGGTTGGCCTTAAGTTATTGGAACAGTGCAGTGCCAGCTAGAAAACAGGTAGTGTCCAAACTTCCTTGTCTATAAATATTGAAGTTTGCATTTCTAGCAAACTAATCCTCAGAGCCAGCAAAACTACCTCATTTGTGTCGTTACTGGTGGAGCCGCAAAAGTGGCACGTACTAGATCATGTCTGAACTTAAGGCCAACCTCATGGAAAAGGAAATCTCATACTCTGACATCCGCATCATGACTAGCAATATAATTCCTCAGTAATTTAAGAAAATCTATAGTATCTCCACCAAGTTCCCCCAGAGTAGTGAAAGCAAAAACACCGAACCCAAGCCCTTGAGCCACACATCTTTCCAGATATTTTGTGTGTTTCGGAGTTACGGCATTACTGATTGCTTGGTCAGGGAAAAAAGTGCGTACACCACCACCAGTAAAAATTGATACCCATGTTATATCCATGCACATGTCATGCCCATTATCCCAGTTATAAACCAAAATATTAGCAGGTCTCAAATCCTTACCGTTATTGGAAATGAGGCCCATGTCTACCTCTTTTCAAGATGGCACACCTGCACGGTAACACATATCCGCGAAAGTTTCACGTACTAGATCATGTCCGAACTTAAGGCCAACCTCATGAGAACAGTGCAGTGCATGATCGCCATATATGTCCATCTCCATATCACAGCTGGAGCATATCTCTCCTTCCTCGAAAAGCGGAATCCCAAACCTGTTTCGAAACACATCACAAAACTTCCTAGGCCCAATTCTCTGATTAAGCCCTTCTATCGGTATCGCCAAAAAATAATCATGCGTGTGTTTGGTTTTGCAATATTGCCAAAGTGCATTATCACGCTCGGACATGTTAAAGCAAGTTGGTAGCTCTTTTTGTTAGAGCATTGATCGGTCGAACTCACAAGTGTTGCTATATCAAGCTTGTTGTTAAATTTAGTTGTCAAAACTATATCTTGATTTCTAGTCTACAATTAGTTAAGTCTCAGTCTAGGATAGAGGTAGTTGAGAAACGAATCAGTCATCATTTGCGTTCTACCATTTGAATGCGAAGATCAACCGAAGCTTTTTGAGAACTTCATCAACAAAAGGTAATTGAAGAGTGAACCACCTATTTCTCAATTTATATTCACTATCTAACTTCTGAGACGATGTCGCATAACTAATTAGACTAGCTTGCATAGACAAGAATTTCGAGTCGAGAACTAATTAGTTAGTTTACAAATTTCTCGGAATATAATGTCTAAGATTAATGAACAATTGTTCATACTTGATCAATTTCGGTGGAGAACAATTTATTATTCGGAACCAAATCATGATTCAAGTTTATCATTCGAAAATAGCCTGGAACAGTGATATGTGTCATTGTAGTTATTCAGGAATGTCTCGTAATGATTTAGAGAAATATAAGACTACTATATTCGAAATTGTCTGAAGTCGTATTGCATGTACTTGTACACGTAGCGGAGTAGCCATATATATTGACTTTCAGATTTACGTGATACACAAACTCGTATGAATCATCATGAAAAATATAATTGTGTCGTGATCCAGATAGGTATGTATATTTGTATACAAACTACTTTGTAACTGTGGTGCAAGCCAATACAGTTTTGTGTTCTAGAACCAGTTTAGTACCCAAACCGGTACGTAAACTATTCATGTTCTATGAACTCCGGAACCGGTAGAAGTCTTAAGTTTGCAAACCGGTACGTGAACTAAAACAGTTCAGTAACTCCGTAACTTTGAGTTGGTTCAAAGTTTGCAAACCAGTACGTGAGATGAAAAGTTCTGTAGAGTACGAAACTCGGTAATTGCATAACTTTTTAAACCGGTTTATGAACTGAGAAGTTCTGTTGACTCCGGAACTCGGTAATTGCATAAGTTTGCAAACCGGTCCGCGTACTATGACTCAGCCGATTCATGAATGATTCAAGCAATTGTACTTTGTACATTTACAAACTATGTCGATAATGATACAATTGCGATTAAGTTATTTCTATGAAGTAATTTGCATTTGATCATTTCTCTAATTAACACTTGACTTATTTGATCACATGATTGTGACTTAATATCAATATCTTAGTGAACATGAAAATGAGTATTAAGCTTTTTAAGTTCAAACCAGATAGTTTCATCTAACCATGTAGGACATAGTCTTTATACACGGTTCAGTTACGGTTTACCTAACCATAGTATATATCTTGTTTATGACAAAGTTCTCTTCGTCTCAACTTTGTGATTCCGCAAGTTTTATACTTGTGAGGTGAATAATAATCTAGGCTGCACTTCAGGTTGCATAAGTCCGGATTTTGAGGATAGACAGACTTAGGTCAAGTTGCTATCGACTTCCATCACCTGGATATTTCATTTAATCTGATCATCCGTTTAGATTGTAAATCAGGAAATCAATCATATAGGCTTAATTTGTGGGAGGAAGATTTGGTTTAAAGTCTTCAATTGAGTTGAAGCAACTCTTAGCTGGTGTGACATCATCTAAGGGAATCAATTGCATAGATTCCTGCTGGGATTCAAGAGACGTAAGGAGCGCGATTGTATCTAAATCAATGGGAGACTGATTTCTGGCTCAACTACATTCCAGACCGAAATTAATTGGTAGTAGGCTAGTGTCTGTAGCGGCTTAATACAGTTTGGTGTTTAGTCTAGACTAGGTCCTAGGGTTTTTCTGCATTTGCGGTTTGTATCCATATACAAAACTCTCCCAACACCATACTTCCCATTGGATTCCAAACATTTTGGTAATAAGTTTGGGACGCTTTAATGGTTTTTATCAAATTTCTGTTAACATCTTGATACTCAATGAAAATGTCTACTTATTAAGTCTATAGTTATAAAATTTAACTTATGTATTGCTTTGAAATACTTGGTTTGTATCAATTTTTTTTAAATATCTAATCTGAAGTTTGTAAATGCCATGTTGTCTTTTAATTTGTATTAATCAACTCAAAGGAGTTTTGAAATTGATTACTAAGTATTAAAAAGTGTTTACCTTCATCTAGTTTTCTTTTTATGATGTTGTGATTGAATGCTTCTCCCATCGTGATTAAGTAAGGAAACCTATGTCCAATATCTAGGAAATTATAATGAATGTATATGCTCTGATAAATGTTGGATCCTAGGTTATCATCTATTAGATCCTATATTGCTGGAATGCACTTTCAAATGGTTATTGATTTAAACATAAATGGCCCCGACGAAAGTATTCACGGAAACAACTTATGTGTTTGGTTATAAAATATACCGCATCCTTTCTGTATCAGTGAAGGACACTCAACTTGAATATAGATGGGTACTTTTTAGTTTAATGTAGTCCTTTTTTATGAGATCTTTCTTTTTGTAGAATCTAATCTGAAATGGTTGTCTGTTGTTTATGGCGCAACAAATAGAAAATAAAAAACCTAGGGTAGACTCAATCAGAACGTAGATAAAGAAGAGTTCTTAACAAAAACTCAACTAAAATAGAATTCAATAATAAAATAAACTGGCTACAAAAAAAACTTCATAAGCCTATATATACTACTAGGGTTTCTTGGCTAAGAATCCTAAATAAAGATACTTTAAATCCAAGCCTTTAACTATAAGAAAATCATCTAACGTCTAAAAATAAATAACTCAACTAAAAGAAAAGAGTCATAAAATTAATTATGCTCCTGAATCAATCTTCTCGGGTAAAGAAGAGTTGAGCATGATCGGGAAAACTTTTGAAAATTCTTCATAGATCTCTGGGTCAATCCTCTTAAGTTCCTCTTCTACAATCCAAGTACTTTCGCTAGTTGGTTTTCCCAACCACTTGACAAGTAACCGATTATATTGGATGCCTCTTCTAGAAATAACTTGTTTAATATCTAATAAATCTTAAATCACTTCTGCTGGTTCCTTTGAACGTTCTGCCACTTGACGATCTACCTCAACAACATCTCCATCGAACCCATCAAAAGGATATAAATCAACAACATTAAAGATTAAGCTGATGTGCAAACCCACTGGCAATTATAGTAGATAAGCATTTGAACTGATTTTTTTCACTATTTTGCACGGCCCAAACTTCCTTGACTTAAGTTTCTAGTAAGTTCCCTTAGGGAATCGTTCGCGCCTCAGATGTACCAAAACTTGATCTCCTTCTTCAAATTTATGAACTCGCCGATGACGATTAGCTACGGCATCATATGAATCATTACTTGCACTAATTGCGCGCTTTGTTTACTTCCTCATGAACTTTCTTTATATGTTCATCAAAATCTTCTCCATCATCACTCACTTGAGCTAAAACCAATAAAGATTAATACTGCAAAATCATCTTTAAAATAAACTTTAGAATTTAAATAAATAAATCTAAAATCATTGCAAGATGAAAATCATTGGCAATAGCTATGTGTAATCACAATAATTGGTATTTCAAACCCTAGTTATTGTTAGAGCATTGCTCGGTCGAACTCGCAAGCGTTGCTATCTCAAGCTTAGTTGCAAAAACTATAAGTCTTGATTTCTAGTCTACTCTCGGATTAGGATAGTAAGTGTAGTTGAGCCTTAGAATCCACGGCGTTCATCGAATGAAGACGAAGAACTACTAAGGGGAACTTGTGGAGCTTCATCAACAAAAGGTATATGGAGACTTGAACTTATCTATCACTCAAAAGTCTATCTATTCTATCTCCTATTTGAGACAAAAGTCGTATTGCTAGCTATATAGACTTCAATTATACACATTTGCTATTTCGATCCGAGTTTATCTCGCTTATCTATTTCTCGAAATATGTGTTGGTAATCTTTCGCTTTAGCCAAGTTCATCTTTACTCGTGATGAAAGTCATGTTGATTATTTCAATAACTTGAAAATCGTTTGGATGAAAATAGTTTATGAATAACAACTGTTGTAACACCCTCTAAGAAATTTTCAATGATTGAAATGAGAGTTTAGAACAAGTAACCATGTTTGGATATAAACATAGCGTGTTCTCACATTTGTGTAAAAGTCAAAAACCGGGAACCCAAAGTATGCGTACCCGTACGCATACTGGCGGAAGGTTCACGTCCGTGAATTTCTGCTAGAGTTTGGAAGTGAAAATAAACTCAATCCGGTTACTTAAGTACGTGTACCCATTTGCATACTTAAGTAGGTTGCTTTCTAAAATCGGTTTGTTCATGAACTAAAACATTTATATAATAAGGAATGCAATCTTTGCAAACCGTGGCTATAATGTTCATGAATTGATTCGAGTGAATCAAAATCGATTTTGCTTCAATTGTGTCTTGTATACTTCTATGAGATCTAAGCAATTGAACAACTCTCTAACTAGTTCATTTGAACTAGTTATGGCAAAGACGAATAAGGTTGATATGAAAGTGCTCATATGGCTAACCATGGGTTAACTATTGTTGAACCAACTAAGTGTACACTTTTAGGTACGGATACACAAACCTAAATGAAGTTACATTTATTTTGTGTATAAATAGCTAAGTTTATCTAACGGTTGAAAGATATTAGCTTGAATCTAGTCAGGTTTTTATCTAACGGTGAATTTGAATGTTTTGTTACCAAGGTAACTTAGATTGCAAAACCTGATTTGAAGACTATATAAAGGAGAACTCTAGCAACTGGGAAACCTAATCCCCACACCTCCTGTGTGATACTAGATGTATAAGCTAGAGTCGATTCTCCTTTAACCTTAGGTTTTTCACGAAACTCTGTAGGTTAACGAATTAAAGACTTCATTGGGATTGTGAAGCCAGACCCAACTATTTTCTCTATAGTTGCGTGATCTGATCTTGTTGTTTCTATCGTGTTTGAGTGCAATCGTAAGATTGTCCTTAGATTTATATCTCTGATAGGAAAGATAGAAAAGTAGTCACAAACACCTTCGTCTCATCGTTTGTGATTCCACAATATCTTCTTTCGTTAATCGATTAAAATTATTGTGAGGTGATTGATAATTCTAGCATGTTCTTCGGGAATATAAGTCCGGGTTATCAATTGGTTCATGTTCACCTTGATTTATCAAAAGACGGAACAAAAACTCGTAGGTATATCTGTGGGAGACAGAATTATCTATTCAATAGACTTTTCTGTGTGATACAGATTTGTTTATCAAGTCTTCAACTTTGGGTCGTAGCAACTCTTGGTTGTGGGTGAGATCAGCTAATGGAATCAAGTGCGTATTATCCTGCTGGGATCAGAGATGAAGGGAACGCAACCGTACCTTGAATCAGTGTGAGATTGATTAGGGTTCAACAACAGTCCAGACCGAAGTTAGCTTTGTAGTAGGCTAGTGTCTGTAGCGGCTTAATACAATGTGTGTTCAAATCTGGACTGGGTCCCGTGGTTTTTCTGCATTTGCGGTTTCCTCGTTAACAGAACTTCTGGTGTCTGTGTTATTTCTTTTCCGCATGATATTTTGTTATATAATTAAAATATCACAGGTTGTGCTTCTGGATCGATCAATTGGTAAATCCAACCTTTGGTTGTTGATTGAAATTGATTGATCCTTGAACATTGGTCTTTTGTACCATTCAAGTTATTTCTCTTGTATTCAATCAGGCTCGCAAATTCTTATTTGTTTGATTGCGGATTGAATTTATAAATTGAGATATAACTCTTTGATATACTTTTCTTAAGATTGAGTCTGACTGTCTAGTTGATTCTCTTGAAAGTATATTGGAGTTAGTCCATACAGATTGCTAAGTGAAATATTGGGTTAGGTTGTTAGAACCCCGCTTTTTCAATTGGTATCAGAGTAGGCAAACACGTTTAAGACCTCATAAGTCTATGTTTGTAGTGATCTGACTGTGGACAGAAGTTCATCTCTTGCATTTACGCACACCAAAATGTATTCCAAAGCTTTTAATTATGCCAAATGTCTTGGGATTGGATCAAAGGATAACTCCTTAGCTGATTCTTCTGAATCCCGAGGTTTAAAGGTTGTTTTATCAGATTCTGATAACATTCCCTCAATTGAGACATTTGACACTTTGTCAAAAGCTGAAATGGATCTCACTAGAATCTCAAAAAAAACTACTGAGTTTATTGATTTCCATAATCATGCTCAGCTCGTTGATGAATTTGAAAAGTGTCTTTGTCGAGAAAGAGAACTCTATAGTATCATTGAGTCCTTCTCCAACAATATCGAAAAACTAATTCAAGAAACTGCCCTACAGCGTGAAAAGATTAGTGTTCTTGAGGATATTGCTAAAGAAGATTCAATTAGAGAAAAAAGTTTGATCGAGACTCATTCATCTGATCTTAACAGACTTCGTGTTGAAAAAGAGAAACTGGGTGCATCCCTTTTACTAGCCCAGGAACATTGCAAATCATTGAAAAAGGAAAACTCTGCTTTAATGAGAAATTCTTCTGTACTGATCACCAATTCTCAGACAGAATTACAGTACATGAAGAAATGTCTCCAAAGGAAGTTCCTGCTAAGAAGTGTTTACATATCTTGCAATCTTCTAATAGGGCTATGAATTTAAAATAAGTTCCTTCCAATGTTTCTCTTCCAGGAACCTGTTCCTTCTGTGGGAAAAGGAATCATTATGTTTCACACTGTTTTGCTAGAAAGAAACAGATTTCTGACATTCAAAATCTAATTCTCTTCGCTGTCAACAGGGTGAACTGTCTGACGACACCTACGATGAATTCTATCCTCGCAGAAAACCAGAAGTCTCATGCACAAGATTTCCAAAGATATTTTTCTAGGAATCTATATAAGAATTGTGTTCCTCTTTGTAGTGCTGACTCTTGCACCACAAATGTACTCATTCCCAGTGCTAATGAGAGAAAGTCTGGAAGATCCAAGTCTATGAAATGGATTTCTCTAAATCCTGACCCTCTGGAACCAATTTCAAGAGGTCCTAGATTTTGTCCTCAGAAAAATCCTAATGATGGATATGTTAAACAGGTTGTGTCTTATTCCTCTGGGATGAAAATCAACCGAAGAAAGGTAAGGAATACAAAGGTCAAACATTCAGATGGTACTTTCAACTCATCTCTCAATAATCATGGTGGGATTACATCTCACTTAGCTACCTATCTCTAAGGTTTTCATCCTTGTATCTAACTTGAGAGTTGCAAGGATGACTTTTGTGAGATGCTCAAGTCGACTGGAAGTTACCATTTGTCTTTAGTTTGTTTTGCTGTTTTCTTCATTAGTGAACAAAGAGTCAATTCTTGACTCCAAGTAACTTATGTATCTTCCTCTTATGCTCTGATTATATCTCTTAATTATTAAGCATTGAAGATATCTGAGAACAGAATGTATTTTCCTAGTTTTGGATCGTTTCCGATCCATTTTCGATCCACAAACGTCCGTGTCTTTCTTGAGAATTTTTAGGGTTTCCTTAAACAAGGGTGGTTCTCTCTTGTTCGTAAACATAGATATATTATATTGTTTTACCTTCCCTAATAAAAAAAAAAAAGGAAAACTTCTCAAGACCTCAAGATGGAAGAAGACATCAAAGGATGCGATTCCATTCAAGACCTCGTCTTGAAAAAGATGATTGAAAGGAAAGAGTACAACTCCTGGATTGGAGAAACTGTCAAGGATTTAATTCTTTTTCAGAATGACTATATGGTTGAATTTGCAAATCTTCAACTGCAAATTAATCAGCTTCTTGATGGCCAGACAAAAATCCTTGATAATCAAAAGAAATTGATCAGGTATCAGAAGAAACTCATCCTGGACTGTGCTAAAGCTAGGCATCTTGCCCGTATCGTTGATCGAAAAGTTAATGCTCTAACTCATGAACATAGGGTCTCTACCGTCAAAAGAATCAAGGACATCAGTGATACCTTTTGTGATGGACCGTTTAAAAGGTATGAAGGTTTCAAAGAAACTTGATTCTCATTAATGTCTAGGAAACTTCTTATAAGAATTTATTCTTGTGTTTTTAAGAAGGATAACTAGGGTTTGGAATAGCCATTATTGTGAGTACACATAGCTATTTCCAACGATTTTCATCTTGCAATGTTTTTAGATTTATTTATTTAAACTCTAAAGTTTATTTGGAAGATGATTTTGCAGTATTAATCTTTACGGTTTTATATATTGCAACTTGTTATGGGATATGTGTGTTTGCATCCGTGAACCTTGATTGTCCCATACGTGGTCAAAAGTTAAGTCTTTCATATGTCAGTATGCAAGTATTGATTAAATATTGAATGAACTTTTGACAAATAAAAGTTAACCCTATTATGTCTTTATGCAAATATCGATGGAAGATATGATGAACTTTTGTTTACAAAGATTAAGACTATTATATGTCATTGTGAAAATAGTGATGAAAAATAGAATGAATCTTTGTTTATTCCGCAGTATTGACCTTCCCTGATCCATATTCTTATGTAAATACTGTGCGGCTCCGTAAGTTCTCTTATGTTAGCATTTCAAATTAAATTAATCATGGGTTCTCTTGTGGTTAATTTAATTGAGATTTTTGGATACAAATTCATATTCTTATGTGATTTGTTAATGTTCAAAGAAATCCTTCTTTTCTTGTGAAAGTAAGGTCGCTCTTGTTGTTCTTTCGGGAATGACATTTTATGGGGGAGAGTTCTTAATTGAACTTGTGCTTAATTGCCAAATCTTTGTGGGGAGTGCGGCTGTGGAATATTATAGGGGTTATCTTGTATCTTTATAAACTCCTTGATGAATGCATTTAGTTTCGGCTATATGATTGCATCTAAACATATTGATATGTGCTTCTCTTTTGGTCATGAAGTGTCTCTATGGAAATTTCATTAGGATCCCACTAATTTTTGTACCTTTGCCAATTTTATTGACAAAAAGGGGGAGAATTAATGTGTAGTTCACACTACAAATACATATGGTTTTCGGATCATTATGTAAGGGGGAGTGGTTTTCATGTGAGATGAAGTATTGACTAAGGGGGAGTGATACATATCACCATAGTATTATTGTCGAAGTTGTGATACAATTGAACTTTGATGCTGTGTAATAATACTATGACACTGTATAACAATGATTGAGAGCTATTTTTTTCTCATTGTTAAAGCTATGGATCTTCAACAACGATGATGCTGAGTTGAACACCTTTAGAATCATTGGAGTAATTGGAAGTGACGAAGATTTCGAGTAATGTTGAAGAACCAAGGAGATCAAGCATTTGGATGAGAAGCTACAAAGTTTATTTATTTTGTATTCCATATGTATTGATAGTTTTGTCACTAAAATTTACAAAGGGGGAGATTGTTAGAGCATTGCTCGGTCGAACTCGCAAGCGTTGCTATCTCAAGCTTGTTTGTCAAGTTTAGTTGCCAAAACTATAAGTCTTGATTTCTAGTCTACTTATAGCTAAGTCTCGGATTAGGATAGTAAGTGTAGTTGAGCCTTAGACTCCATGGCGTTCATCGAATGAAGACGAAGAAATACTCAAGGGAACTTGTGGAACTTCATCAACAAAATTTATGTGGAGACTTGAACTTATCTATCACTCAAAAGTCTATCTATTCTATCTCCTATTTGCGACAAAAGTCGTATTACTATATATACTTCAATTATACAAATTTGCTATTTCGAGCCGAGTTTATCTCACTTATCTATTTCTCGAAATATGTGTTGGTAAGATTTCGCTTTATCCAAATTCATCTTTACTCGTGACGAAAGTCATGTTGATTATTTCAATAACTTGAAAATCGCTTTGATGAAAATAGTTTTGAATAACAACTATTTTAACATCCCTAAGAAAGTTTCAATGATTGAAATGAGAGTTTAGAACAAGTAACCATGTGTGGATATAAATTCTCACATTTGTGTAAAATTTCAAAATCGGGAACCCAAAGTATGCGTACCCGTATGTGTATTGGCGGTTGTTGGAAATCCGGGTAAGTATGCGTACCCGTACGCATACTGGTGGAAGGTTCACGTCCGTGAATTTCTGCTGGAGTTTGGAAGTAAGAACAAACTCAATCCGGATACTTAAGTACGCGTACCCGTTTGCATACTTAAGTAGGTTGCTTTCTAAAATCGGTTTGTTCATGAACAAAAACATTTATATAATAAGGAATGCAATCTTTGCAAACCGTAGCTATAATGTTCGTGAATTGATTCGAGTGAATCAAAATCGATTTTGCTTCAATTGTGTCTTGTATACTTCTATGAGATCTAAGCAATTGAACAACTCTCTAACTAGTTCATTTGAGTAATTTGAACTAGTTATGGTAAAGACGAATAAGGTTGATATGAAAGTGCTCATATGGCTAACCATGGGTTAACTATTGTTGAACCAACTAAGTGTACACGTTTAGGTACGGTTATTCAAACCTAAATGAAGTTACATTTATTTTGTGTATAACAAGCTAAGTTCGATCTAACGGTTGAAAGATATTAGCTTGAATCTAATCAGGTTTTCATCTAACGGTGAATATTTAATGCTTTGTTACCAAGGTAACTTAGATTGCAAACCCTGATTTGAAGACTATATAAAGGAGAACTCGAGCAACTGGGAAACCTAATCCCCATACCTCCTGTGTGATACTAGATGTATAAGCTAGAGTCGATTCTCCTTTAACCTTAGGTTTTTCACGAAACCCTGTAGGTTAACGACTTAAAGACTTCATTGGGATTGTAAAGCCATACCCAACTATTTTCTTTGTAGTTGTGTGATCTGATCTTGCTGTTTCTATCGTGTTTGAGTGCTATTGTAAGATTGGCTTGAGATTTATATCTCCGATAGGCAAGATAGAAAAGTAGTCACAAACACCTTCGTCTCATCGTTTGTGATTCCACAATATCTTCTTTCGTTAATCGATTAAGATTATTGATAGGTGATTGATAATTCTAGGCTGTTCTTCGGGAATATAAGTTAGGGTTATCAATTGGTTCATGTTCACCTTGATTTATCAAAAGACGGAACAAAAACTTGTAGGTATATCTGTGGGAGACAGATTTATCTATTCAATAGACTTTTCTGTGTGATACAAATTTGTTTATCAAGTCTTCGACTTTGGTTCGTAGCAACTCTTGGTTGTGGGTGAGATCAGCTAATGGAATCAAGTGCGTAGTATCTTGCTGGGATCAGAGACGAAGGGAACGCAACCGTCCCTTGAATCAGTGTGAGATTGATTATGGTACAACAACAGTCCAGACCGAAGTTAGCTTTGTAGTAGGATAGTGTCTGTAGCGGCTTAATACAGTGTGTGTTCAAATCTGGACTAGGTCCCGGGGTTTTTCTGCATTTGCGGTTTCCTCGTTAACAGAACTTCTGGTGTCTGTGTTATTTCTTTTCCGCATTATATTTTGTTATATAATTGAAATATCACAGGTTGTGCGTTTGAATCGATCTATTGGTAAATCCAACCTTTGGTTGTTGATTGATATTGATTGATCCTTGAACATTGGTCTTTGGTACCATTCAAGTTATTTCTCTTGTATTCAATCAGGCTCGTAAATTCTTATTTGTTTGATTGTGGATTGAATTGAGAAATTGAGATATAACTCTTTAATATACTTTTCTTAAGATCGAGTATGACTTTCTAGTTGATTCTCTTGAAAGTATATTGGAGTTAGTCCATACAGATTGCTAAGCGAAATATTGGGTTAGGTTGTTAGACCCCCGCTTTTTCAGTTATCCTTCATAAAATACAAGAATAAATTCTCATAAGAAGTTTCCTAGACAAAGGAAAAAACAAAAAACAAAAAAACATAACTGAAAAGACTTAGACATAATCAGCAACCAGGGATCGAACAAAAACAAGTTCACCAGTTGCTTTCTTCAGTTCAATCTTCAGAAACTCAAGATTCTTTGTTGCAATTTCAAGTTGGTTAAATTATGTTTGGAAGGCACATCCGGAGGTATATTTATATCCAATACCACAGATTGCAAATAGTTACACAAAATACCACGAGCTTTCCAATATACCCAAGCCGGATACCATATCGTTATGTATGTGCGACCCAAAGTCTATGTTTTGTTGAGGGCGAATTAGTCAACAGAAAAATGGAATGCTATTATGTTAAGTTGTGGTATTTTGTGTTTCGTTAACTTCTATTGTGGTACCAAACGTCATTGTCCCATTTCAAGTTGACCACGTACAACCTCAAAATGTCGAAGAAGATTTCCAACCAATTGAGATGACATCTGAACTGGAAGATTGTTTTCATGAACAACTGCATGATAGCAGGTTATGAAAACAGGATTCTCGTGAAACTCAATAACTATGCCATCTTCAACTTTGTCTTCATTTTTGCATCCATCCATTGTGCACCCAAGATATCACAAGAGAAATCTCTATGTTACGGAACGAGCATATATCAGAGGAAAGAATCCATGATATATATATATATATATATATATATATATATATGAGATTTTCATCGGGAAACCCTAGGGTTACTCATTTACGTTCGGTAATGGGTCGGGTGCACGTACGTTCGTGGTTATGAATCAAATTCAAAACCAAGAAACCAATGGAGCCCATTTTTAGAAGTATGTTTTGATAAAATAAAAAACAAGTTCTAAACGTATGAAAAAAAATCTTAGTTCAGAAATATAGCACAAGGCAATTGTTGAAAGTCAACAAATCCATTGTCATTAAGGAAGAACAAAACGAAGTCTTTTTAAAGTGAACAACAAAGAGAATTTTCTTAAGAGTTATCGATCATTTATATTACATTGTGTAATAATTAACCAGAGCAGGGATCAACAATAAGATGATCATTTTATTTTTAAACCAGAAGAAGAAAAAAACAGAGAACAAATACAACAAATACCACTTTGTCAAGAAGAAGATAGCTTCTTGAGAATTATGTGCATCCTCACACGGTCTCAAAGAGGACACACATTTGTAAGCGGTCAAGTTGTAATTTTATGAGCATATAGCTCATCAAGGGTATTGACATTTTCCATCATCAAGGGTATTGACATTTTGGGGTGATAGGTGTTATGATTGATCGCAATTTCCAAGGGAGAAGATTGATGGTAGATTCTCAGTTGGACCTCGAGGGTGAAAGTTTCAGACAGAAGCACCAATCCGTACCAATCCAAACTGTAGGAAACGGCTTCTCCTTCATGATGGGGACAGTCCTTATGAATTGTTAAGTTCCTCTAACGACATGAAGGAGTTGGTTTTAAAATTTGAGACATGAAATGGCTTAGTTTTTGTGCACTGATTCTTAGGAAACGTGAAACTGAAAAGGGATCAATTCAATTGGGTGTACAATATTAAAATCTCTTTTGTATCTTTATTGTTGCCAAAATTTACTTATAAATAGTAAACTCTTTAAAGTTTAGTTGCCAACTAGATATAAGAGGAAAAACTTTTTTCCACGCTCAAGATATATGATAGCTAAACAAAATCTTAATGAAAAATGAATTTAAATGGAACATCAATTCATTTAAACTTGATCCGAGGCACCGTTCATAATCAAGTCTTATTTATATTTTTATTATTGACTGCTTTGTATTGTCATTTTTAGTTCTGATTTTTTTATTGTCTATTTTTCTCTGTCTCATACTTCAAATTATGACTTCCAAAAAATTCTTATCACCAAGACATATTTTTCTCCCCAAAATATCTAACAACTAGTATAATAGATTAATAGTAAATCTTCAACTAAGGGTACGAATGTCTTAACCTACCTGATCATAAAACAAATTACTGGTAAATCATCGAATAAGTTAGCAAATTAAGCCACATTTTGCAACCAAAAATGACATTAACAATCAAAAACCCGGGCTGTTGTGGTCATATTATTAAGTCAAGTCACAAATATCAGGAACTAAAAACGCATTCCTCAAACATAAGAAAACAGGAACTGAAAATCGAAAACCCTGAAAACGTATTCAATTAAGAACGTCTACTCTTGGTTCCATTGGCCTTCTTCTCTGGAACCTGTTTAGCTTCTTGTTTACCTTTGGTTCCATTAGTCTTGTCAGAAACCTGTTCAGTTCCTTCTTCTTCCGTCTTTTTGGGTTCATTAGGATCTTTAATAAAATTCTTTGGTTTGCTGTTGTGTCTCTCATTAATATGTATTGGACTGGGAAGACTCCTCAAATGGATAGCTAATTTAAACGAAAAAAGAGCATCTAAACAAGCATATTCGATCTGTTGCTCAGTTAAGAAACTTCCATTCCAGTTGCTCGTCTGGATATGTCTTTCCTTTGGAAATTCTATCTTGAGAACTTCCTTTGCCAAATTCTTCAACCCAGCATTATAAAATCTGCAATCTCTATACTCTCCAATAGTCTTGGTGAGTTTATAAGCAGCCAGAGTGCCAACTTCTTCAGTTCTACCAATATACAAACCGTAATCAACCCAAAGCTTATGAGCATCACCATCGATTCCATCTCCAACAAAGATAAAGCTCTCGTTGCTGAGAAAATCAGCAAGTGATTCAGGAATCTCATCACAACACGAGATTTGGAATATGGGACAACGTGTAGAAAAGCACAATTATAGAACAACAATTTTGTTTCAACTATAGCCATCTATGCTATTTCGGCTCCATTCTATATCAAGACCTACAACAAGATTCTTCAGCTTATTGCGGAAATCGGTGTAGACCTCGGCAATCCATTGATCGACCATAAAAGTCGTATAAGTTACAGTGGTGGCGTGCGAACGGATTTTTTATCCTTGTTTTCATGAAACAAGACCACATTGTAGGTTTGATGTGTAGACGACTTATCAACAAATTTGATGGATGACACCTCCTCAACAACATTGCTGCTGCTTCCATTGGCACTGCTCTTTTTCGGATCAAGAGAAAGATCGGCCAAACCATTCTGGACCTCCTTCTGAGATCCAACCATGGTTAAAAGAAAGACTTCTCTAAAGAATAAAGCGGAGAAATATGAGAATTGAGAAAGTCTCTATTAGACTTAGGTGTGGTGAAAATCATAGGACGAGCCATCTATCTATTTATACGGGTATATGCCTTGATTACCAAGTTAAAGAGTTGGAAGAAAACGGAAACTGCTTGTAATTAGGAAAAGTATTATTTACCGCCATTAAAACTTTATAGAATTCCAGTTATTCCCTAATTCAAGCGGTATGCTAAAAACTAGCTACAACTAGTTCGATTTCACTAGGTTTCGGATTCGAACCTTCTGCGATCTGCATAGGCCAAAGGCCCAGCAAGGGCCCATTACTAAAGCGTTCACTAAACTGATTTGGTGTCCCCTGGCAAGAGGTGACGAGTTTATTTTGCTTTTAATCCTTTTCAAACGTATAAGTGCCTTCCGTGGCCCAATGGATGAGAGAAATGGGTTGATACGCATGGATCACAACAAGAAAATCAATGAAGGATACATGGGAGGGGAGAATATGGCACATGTGCACTAGTGCATTACAAATTACTCTAGTTGGAATTTATCTAGAAAGACTAATAGATTCTTCCATAATACTCGATCTACGGAAAGATTATAATTCGGGTTATGAAATATTGGTTCGAGATTCCACATATAACGACAGACGAGCCGATGGTGTACCATCTTCAGAGGCAGAAGATATAACTCTCTTTAAAGCAGTTAATTGAGCAAAGGAAGGGGGGATCCAAAACTTTTACTTTGAAAGGGATTGCAGACAACTCATTAACTACATGCAAGGGAAGAATAACAAAGTAAAATGACAGCATATGGATATTCTCAATCAGAAAATAACATTGTTATCAAAATGCAATCATTTTTCAAGACTTATATTCATTTTTGGAATTGGGAACCAGGCAACAAATATTTTTGCAAAGAAAGGAAAACGGTTACCTCATCAACAAATTTGGCCGGTTACAATCTCAATTTTTTTGGCTAATATTTTAGAAGTAGGTTACCTAATATTAACATTTTTTATCAGTAGAAAACTCTACTGCTTTTGCTAATGTAAAATAATCAACAAGCCTGAACTTTAATTCCAAAAGTTCAATCCCGTAAAGGTTTGATAATGAAAGAATAATGATGACGAGTTAGTGGGAATTTACTTTAATATATGGTTTTCTTATCTCCAAAATAGAATCACACATTTTTACTAACACGAAAGATTTACAGTAGAACTTCGTTAAATTAATCCATGATAATTAATACATTCGCTGAAATAATTTTTTTATGTTTTTCACCATATAAGTTCCCTTCGTGTCTCAGTGGATGAGAGAAATGGTGTTGATATGCATCAACGCATCACAACAAGCAAGGACGGATATACCAGAGGACTCATCTGGTCTTTAGCCCTGATCCTCCTACCAATTCACAAACTTAAATAATTATCTTTTGTTATATTTCGGGCTTGACCAAAACTACTAGGCGGGATCTGAAAATGATTCATCTCTCCTGGGTATGTTCCTGACAACAAGAAAGTTTGGGACGGATATATGGGAGGGAAGAATATTGTGTACATGCTCTGGTGCATTGCAGGTTATCTAGAAAATTCAAAGGATTCTTCCATTATACATTCATACCAGGCTATGGAATGTTGACTCGTGATTCCAACTATGGAGAAGCTAGTGCTAGACCATGTTCAACAGCCATACCTGAAAAGGCAGAAGCTATAGCTCTTCTTGAGGCGGTTAATTCGACAAAGAAAGCAGGAATCCAAAACTTTTACTTGTAGAGGATTGCAGAAAGCTCATTAACAACATGTAAGGATGCTCCAAAAAAAAACATATAAAGGAAGAATAATGAAGTAAAATTGCAGTGCATGGCTATTCTCAATCAAGCAACAACGTTGTTAGCAACATGCAATCATGTCTTGAGAATTAGATTCATTTTTGGAACTGGGAGCCAGTCAACAGATATTTTGGCAAATAAAGGAAAATGATTATCTCATCAACAAATTTGGGTGACTATAATCCCAAATTTCTTGGCTTATATTTTAGAAGCTGATATACCCTAATTTTAGCTTCTTTTTAATGTAACTGAACCAACAATTGGCCTAAATTATAATTCCAACAATTCAAGCCCATAAAGCTTTGATTATGAAAGAATAATGATAGCAGGTTAGTGGGAATTTACTTTAATATTTGGTTTGTTTGTATCTTCAAAAAAAAAAAAAACACATATACGTTTATACTAGCACGAAAGATTTACTTACATTTACGCAACTGTCTTCTATTACGAAAATGAAGGAACCGGAAAAAAAAAAAAAGAATTGTTTTCAACCTGTTCGAGAATTGTTCACAACCAACCATTTTGCATATGATTGGTTATAATCATACTTGGAAAGACACTTGAGAATTAAAAAGTTACTAAAATTAAATGACTTGATCAAATGTTGTTAATAATTCAACACTTTGAGAATTAAAATGTTTTTCAAATTAAATAAATTGATCAACACTTTTTATCCTTGTTGTCGTGAAACAAGACAACATTGTAGGTTTGATGTGTAGACGACTTATCAACCAATTTGATGGATGACACCTCCTCAGCAACATTGAGGTTGCTTCCATTGGTACTGCTCTTTTTGGGATCGAGAGAAAGATTAGCTGAACCATTCTGGATCTCCTTCTGAGATCCATCCATGGTTAAAAACAAGAAATTTTCTGAAGAATAATGCAGAGAAAGAAGAGAATTGAGAAAGTCTGTATTAGACTTAGGTGTGGTGAAAACGAAAGAGCCATCTATTTATATGGGTATATGACTTGATTACCAAGTTAAAGAGTTGGAGGAAAACGAAAACCGATTGTAATTAACAAAAATATTATTTACCGCCATTAGAACTTTATGGAATTCTAGTTATTCCCTAATTCAAGCGGTATGCTAAAAACTAGCTACAACTAGTTCGGTTTCACTAGATTTCGGATTCAGACCTTCTGCAATCTGCATAGGCCAAAGGCCCAGCAATGGCCCATTAATCATTCACTAAGTTTAAGCTGAATTGGTTTCCTCCGGCAAGAAGTGGAGGTTTACTTGGCTGTTAATCCTTTTCAAGGTATAAGTGTCCTCCGTGTCTCGGTGGGTGAGAAATGAGATTGATATGCACCAATGAACACAATATTATCAAACAATTAATTTATATATAAACACAATATTAAATCATTTTTTACCTCATGTATAATCACAATGTCAATATCAAATCATAATTTTATAAACACAATATCAAATAATATTACTTTATTTCATATATAAACACAATATCAATATCAAATCAAATTTTTATAAACACAATATCAAACAATATTTGTTATTTCCTATGTGATGCCGTACAACATGCACAATGTCTTGCAGAGCAAGCTTAGTTTC
>JAJJMB010010315.1:2810442-2843910 GCA_023531105.1 Papaver atlanticum | reverse complement strand
GTCTTGCAGAGCAAGCTTAGTTTCTTTTTATTTCCTAATATAGTTTTAAGAGTTCCATTTTTAGTTAAACACTTATTGCCTAAGTTAGTTAAATTCCTTGTTTCTTAATTTAGTTGTTAAGTCGGCTATGTTAAGCCTATTTAAGTCGAGTCCTGTTTCAACTTAAGACACACTTATTATTATCATTGAAACTTAAAGATTATCTTACCTGCAATCTTCTTTTCTTCTCCGTTTAAACATCTTTGTTTACTTCAACTTCTGTTTTCGCATCATTTTTTCATTCTCTTCGCATCCCCTACAATATCCGTATTGTATTCATCCTACAAGTTCTACATTACTATATAAACACAATATCAATATCAAATCATATATTTATAAACACAATATCAAATCATATTTTCTAAACAATTGTTTATTTATTATCAAATAAATAAAATCCTATATATCAAATCATACTACCAACACAAACAAGTCATTCACACAATATGGCTTCTCATTTTAAAGGTGTGAAAAAACAAGATAAAGAAAGATTAATTGTTGTTATTTGTTGTAATAAAGATGGTTCAGAGAAAATTCCTTTATGGATTATAGGAAAATATGCTAAACCAAGGTGCTTCAAGAATGTAAACTTGAAAAATTTGAACTGTGAATATCGTTCCAATAAACGAGCATGGATGACTGGTGCACTATTTGAAAAATATGTTCGGCAACTCGATAAAAATAAAATGGTTGCAAGAAAAGTTCTCCTGATTGTGGATAACTGCCCTGCTCATCCAAAACCTATTGAATGACTGGAAAATGTTGATTTTTTTTTTTTCCACCAAACACAACTTCAAAAATTCAACCATGTGACTATACGAGTTTTTAAAATGCATTATCGTCGTTGATTTTATAGAGGTGTTCTAGAAGGCTATGAATTAGGGGCATCAAATCCAGAAAAAATAAATGTGTTAGATGCAATGAATCTTACAATTTCAGCATGGACTATCCATGTTCGTACAAGTACTCTTGCAAACTGCTTTCGTCATTGTAAACTTCGATCAACAGATAACATAAGTTTAGACAATTTAGATGAAAAATTGGACAGTGAAATCACTCAAAACTTGCGAAATTTGATTGATAAGTTGGGCTATCGCAATTCAATGAATGTCGAAGATGCCCTAAATTATCCGGAAGAAAATGAAGTTACGCAGTTGTTGACTGATGAAGAAATAATTGAGAGCGTCAATCACATTGAATAATTTTTAAAGCGGCAATCACATTGAATAATTTTTTGCTGAGCTATGAGAAAACAACACCAAAATTCTTACGATGTAGGAAATATTAGAGATGAAATTCAATATGATATTTATTTTAGCAAAAACAAAAAGAAAATTGAATCATTTTTCAAAAGTCTTCATAGATCATCAATGCATTCTATATATATAATACATTATTAATATATATTTCACATGTGGTCTACATAGGTAATCAAAAATGTATTATCTTATAATTTTAGTGAATTATTAATTTGGCACGTTGTCCCCGACTAGGGACTGGCTAAAAATATTATTTAAGAAAATTTATTAAATAATCGAGTATTAATTAATGGAGTTTCTATTGTATGGTGATGAGTTTACTTTGCTTTTAATCTTTTTCAAACGTATAAGTGCCTTCCGTGTCCCAATGGATGAGAAATGGGGTTCATACGCATGGATTCATCATAACAAGGAATTTTTTTTTTTTTTTTTTTTAAATCCGAATATATTAAAAAGCAAAGGACACTTGCAATCCAAGTGCCCCAAAAAGAAAACAAAAAAATACTAAATATGTATCATATGTAGGCCAAAGATGCATTGGTACTATATCTTCGCTTGATGTAGCTTGACGAGGACCAAAACCTTGCAAGACAATGGCACTGATTTGGTGAATGCCAAACACCTCCCCCAGTCAATACTGTAGAAATGTGCATGAGACATATATAGGGAGGGACATTGGCTGAGCAAAATATACATCATAGTAGGCTAAGATGCAATAAACTGAACCATGTCGCTATATCTACTCAATATAAAGCTTAAATCGGACCAAAAGCTGAAGCATTACTTGAAGCAATAATAAGGCCTATTTGGCCATTCAACTGAAGTGAGAAAGCCAGGCCTTCCTATATAGCCATCTGTTTTACCCATTGGCAGCAAACTATAGCAACAAAGACTAAGACACCAAAGAAGACTCTAAAAATATAGCATACCCATAAATAAATTGTCCTTATACCTTGAACTCGATCTTAGCTAAAATATGAGTTTAATTTTTCACCCGATTTACATTTCATATATGCTAATTTTCATTTATATTGATGTTGCTTTCTTGGAACAATTTTTTTCCGTTGGTGATATCCACTGGGTAATAGCACTATTACGCCAAGCGCCAAAATAAATTTAACTGATCTTTGGGTGAAATCCAATAAATTATGCAACAATACGAATAAAATCAGCATGGTTCTTTCCCAAGAATGACACATGCGTTATATATTTGTGATTATGATGTTGCCATGCTACTATGCAAGTAACTGACCTTTTGAGTTAAGATTAGGACAGCGTTTTTTACCGGAGGAAGCTCGTCTTTCTCGTCAAAAGAACAAGAACATTCGATGCTAAATTTTAAATAAAGATGGCTAATGTGAATAACTCGTCCCACTAATAGTACTTCTTTATTATGAGTTTCGATTCTTTTGACGATAAATTTCAAATTGACATATGAAATAAGATTAATTATGTGGTTCTTTCCATTTCTCCCTCGCATTCATAAACTCGAGAACAACACCACATGTATGCCACATTGGCATTGAAGTTAAAGCTTATTTTCTTAGAATTCGAATTTATAAGCTTCGGTTGATCTTCGCCTTCAAAGGGTAGAATGCAGTTATGTCTAGTACTCAACTACACACTTCTATCCTAATCCGAGACTTGACTAAATGTAGACTAAAAATCAAGATATAGTATTGATCAACTAAATTTGACAACAAGGTTGAGATAACAACACTTGTGAGTTCGACTGAGCAATGCTCAAAGAAAAAGGAAACCGTACCTCTTGGTAGTTCTCTCTCTTCTCACTGCACTTTTTGTGGAAGTTATGGTCACTCTAAAGGGAAGTGTCAAAGATCGAAGAAAAATGACAAGATTCTTAAGCTTTAGAATGATATGAAGAGGATGAATCTTGCCTTAAAGAATTTGTAAAATTCTTCGGAGCCTCGACGAGAGAAAAGAAGAAGAAAACCCAGAAACGATAAGAAAAATACAAATGTCCTTGCTGTGTCTACCAGTGACACGAGTGATGAGTTCCCTACTCACCCCATCACTACCTAAATTTAGTGACAATATTAGCTTGAATTTTTCGTAGATGTCTCCGTTGCTTCAGTCTTCAAGGTCAATTGGTGAATTTTAATACTCAACTACGGTGATTTATTCCTAGTCCGAGACTGATCTTAGTAGACTATAAATCAACATATACTTTTGATCAACCAAATTTGACAACAAACTTGACATACCAAAACTTGCGAGTTTGACAGAGCGATGTTCTAATAACTTTAATTACATTTTCCATTAGATTTAACCTGGACTTACGTATCTATGTACGAAATAGATCAATTACATGCATTTTTGTTTGTAAATGTATTAACAACTATCAACTAAATTTTTACACCTGACGATTCACATAACTTTTCATAATTTATGGAATTAAATTTTTACTCTAACATAGATGTAAGTTAGTATCTTGGAGCAAAAGATATTGCATGTTCACATTATGGAGCATTGCAACGGATTGTTGAAAAACTGAGCAATTATCCATGGGGCCATCAAAATTAAAAAAAATTGTCACATGAAAATATATATATATATATATTACTTTATCGCGTGAATCTCCTTAGACTTTGAGAGATTTGTGCGATGATGATGAAGACCGATCGGGATTATTCGCGAATAATACTCAAGACTATAATGAATCAAGTGCATTTACATGTCTTGGATGCTAATTGGATTATGAAGTTTTAAAACACAAAGGTCCAAAGTGTTTCTATGATTGAGAACTTTGACATAAAACTTGAACGTTATTACCAGATGAAAGATATATGCCAGTTTACTCCCAGATATATTTATAACCCTAATTATGCTATCTCTACTCAGAGTTCACAAAATCCCGCATCTGCGGCAAGTATGATTATAGTGTATAATATTTTAATAGATATTATTTCTTTTGAGAAAATTGTCCAAGTCTCTTTACATATATCCGTATTTTGTAAAACAAAGTTTGGATAACTCAGGCAAGATAAAGGTTGGTTAAAACAAAGTTTGGATAACTCAGGCAAGATAAAGGTTGGTTGTTTTCTTGGAAGATTAAGACACCAAATAAGACCCTAAAAATATAGCATACCCAGAAATGAATTTTCCTTATTTATTGAACTCTATCTTAACTAAAATATGAGTTTAATTGTTTACCCGTTTTACATTTTATATATACTAATTTTCTTAATTAATTTTGCAGCAGAAAAACTGCTTCGTCGCCACATCGATTGCGCTTTATATTATTGGGATATTTAGATTCGCATTTTGTGGACCCAAAGTATGAATATCCCTATTATTTCGTGAAACTGCATTTTGTATACAAATAGGCTAACATTGTTGGGATGAGTTCGGTTGATGACATACTTTACATGTCATATTGTTTTCTTTCTTAAATCATGCAAATTTAAATCAAGCGACAGTTGCACCTCGCCAATCGGCCAAATGTATTGTATTTTCATATATGTATTATGTAGTATGTTTACCAAATTGCAGAGTGTTTGAGGATGTAAATCCAGAATAATGCAGTTTTTATACTTAATCGGGTTTTACTGTGTGCTTACTTATATGTTCTTTGAAATTTTATTGATGTTGCTTTCTTGGAACAATTGTTGTCCATTGGTGATATCCACCGGGTATTAACTGTATTGCGCCAAGCACCAAAATAAATTTAACCGATCTTTGGATGAAATCCAATAAATTATGCAACAATACGAATAAGATCAGCATGGTTCTTTCCCAAGAATGACACACACGCTATATATTCGTGATTAATGATCTTTGGGTGAAATCCAATAATTTATGCAACAATACGAATAAGATCAGCATGGTTCTTTCCCAAGAATGCAGACGCTATATATTCGTGATTAATGATGTTGTCATGCTACTATGCAAGTAACTGACCTTTTGAGTTAAGATTAGGACGGTGTTTGTTACCGGAGGAAGCTCGTCTTTCTCATCAAAAAAAACAAGACTATTTGATGCTAAATTTTAAATGAAGATGACTAATGTGAGTAACTCGTCCCGCTAATAGTACTGCTTTATTATGAGTTTTGATTCTTTTGACGATGAATTTCAAATTGACATATTAAATAAGATTAATTATGTGGCTCTTTCCATTTCTCCCTCGCATTCATAAACTCAAGAACAACAGTACAACACCATATGTATGTCACTATAAAGCATTGAAGTTGAAGCTTATTTTCTTAGAATTCGAAATTTATAAACTTCAATAATTGTATCGTCAACAGGTGCGGGATAGCTCAGTTGGGAGAGAAAAGGATAATTCTCTTTAACTCTTGCATATTTTATTTAACTATTATTGAATAGTTTTATGCATAAGTTTTTGTAGTGTCTAAATTCTTTCTTATTTTGATTAGGACTTGTTAAAGAGAAAGTTAGACAACTTACCGTGTCTTGTATGTGCTATTTGGAGCACAAGAAATTATACGGTATATGAAGAGATATCCAAAATAGGTACGTATTAGCAACAACTCATATTTGTGATGTTATTCGATATTCCGAATTTAGCAAAATATTTGAGTTTTGTAGCGATATTGCTATTTTTCTCTTTAGCCAACCAACGGAAGGTTTTTATGTGTCCTTTTGGATGACGTAGAGAGTAAAATTACCTTTGTTGGTACACCAATGAGCTTTGTGGTGTTAACAGTTTTAATATCGGCGGAGCGAGGAATTTCTGCATCCTGGGGGATAGCAAAATTTTAATACTCCTTTACTATTATAATCTCCGGAATTCAAAGTCGTTCCACCTAAGGTCGGAATGCAATGAAAAATGGACACCGGGTTAACACGGTTAGCCAGTCTCTATCAACGATCCTTGAAATGAACTACAATTAATATCGAGATGATTTCTTTTAGGGTATAAAGAATGTGTTCATATCTCAACTTTGATAAATTAGTATTTCGTCGATCCTAATAGACGAAGTTGGAGATTTGTCGGTATTATGTTAGAACCGTTTCACCATTAGTTTTTGTGGTAAATAGTTCGGCTTGATTTTAGAGAAGATATATGCATCCTCTAAATATTGCGGCGAGCAATAAGTAGGGATGCGAAAATTTTGTGCCTTTGTGTGCTTTCACGAATTTTACTGAATGCATAATATGTGCTTAAAATATGCATCGACGAGCTTTAAAGAGCCACTGCTTAATTTGCACTTTGTATATGTTATGACAACAACAAGGAGTGCTGTATATTTTAACTGGGCCTCGTAGATATACAAACGTCGAGCAATAATGAGTGTCGCATTTCTTTAAATGATATTTAAAGTTAATATCAAGTCTTTTTGTCGCCTGAGTTATTACCTAAAATCATGAATTTGGTGAATTAAATTTTCACTTGTACCTACAAAAATATTAGTCTATTTTTCAAAGACTAATAAGCAAGGCAAATGAGAAAAATGCAATTGGGGTGGGCATATTTAGATATGGGAACCATAATAGCTTTCTAAGTTTGAGAACTTGATGAACATCGTACCACCAGAAGTGGAGAAATACGGGACGGTAGCATGATGATTGGTTTGAATAAGCCATCTTTGAGCCTGGAAGAGCTCTGTTATCGTTGTGACATAAAAGACATGGTACGTGCATTTGAAATGTCATTCATTGTAGTTAATCTCTATCGGTCGTCTTGGAAAGACTGGGACTTATATTGAGATAATGTCTATGTTCACAAAATTCATTTTACAGTTTACTGTTGATTTTACATGAAAATGTAAATTCTTAAATTTATTCCAGCTGGACAGTAAACGAGAGAGAAAACCTGATCAGTTATCTCTCCTGGGTTGCCTGTTATTTTTGTTTTCTACACCCAGTTGCTCCCTTGTTAGCTGTGGATTCATGCAGAACTAAATATTCTGTTGATGAGACATTCCCGTCTTTGGATCAGGGGTAGAATCGTCAACGACAATGGTTAATTTCATTGTGTCTCATCTAAATTCTCACACCAAGAAATGCTTGAGGTGTTGGAGATTACTCTGTTTCTAGATTTAGCAGGAGTACGCTTGCTAGATTCGGCATAAAAGTCCTTACAAGGCATGCCATGTAATCGCAGCGATGTTTCGTCTGAGAACTTGCTTACAAGCATAGAAGAAATCCTCTTGTACGAGGAATGCCAATCAGATCAGATAACGTCCATTTTCTCTTTGAGTTATGAGTTGATATCTCCTGACGAGGAGCACATCCATAAATGTTGCGTTGATATCTCATGAAGAAGAATATCCGCATAATAGAATTGGTACCAATGGACCTCAGTCCATATTAAGGTGTTTTCTTCCTTGTGTACGCTTCTGAGACATGAGTCTCAGCATCAGTTACGAATTCGATGCTAATCAAATAGCGCGGTGAGGAAAACTAAGGTCGCTCGTTATGCAACGCCACACTTGACAACGATTTTCTACAAACAATAACCAGGTTAATGGAAGCATGCTATGGCAGTCATAAATGACTCCACATATCACCTGTGTTAGAGCATAGCTCGGTTGAACCCACCAAGCGTTGGTATGTCAAGTTTGGTTGTCATATTTTAGTGAATCAAAACTCATTTAAAGAGTCGCTTGATTATATACTAGAGTCAACTTCGTATAGGTTAGCTTAAAAATGTTAGGATATAAGACTTACAAGTATTACATGAAGACTTGAAGAATGTGAAGAAGTATGGAGCTACAACGACAACATCATCCTTCCTCTTCAGGTTAGTAATATTTGACTTGAACTGTTTCATTCCCTAACGTATCTTTCAAGTCGTGCATATTGAAAACATAACTGCGAAGCTGTGTATGATACCCTAGTTAGACATAGTATTAAGGAATACAATACGAGGTTTATTGCTTAACCATTAAACTTTGTATATAAGACATCGACATGATCATATGAATGCTATTGTGATTATGTATGGGTATGAGTGAAGATTTCATCCTAGGAAACAATGTTTTACATTCGTTTAAAGGAAGTAAGTTCATAAACTCGTTTTGTGAATCGAAAGGAAAATCGCTAGGCTTATTGGTATTGTTATTCATTGCAAATCTATTTTGAATTACCAATATGTGTGTTTAGTATAACCGCTCATAAACTTGTTTATGTATCTTGGTAAAACTATTCACAAGGCCTGACTTATGTATTGGTATGACTTTTATTAGTGAAACCGATCTTTAAGTAATCACTCAAGATGGTATGATCGATGCCTTGTAAATAACAACTTTTATCTAGCCATTGGGGAACCGATCCTAGTAAGAGGTGCAGCAAATTTACAAGAGGGGAATCGATCCTTATAAGAGGTGACATTCTTAATTGCAAGGGAATTCTACACAATCACAAACAAGTCTGACTCGACCAAATCAAACCTATAAAATCTAGCAAACAACAAGCATGATGGCTCCACTTAGATTGTTTCTAGACCAGCTTCTAATCTTCCAAGAGGCAACTAGGTACAATTTTAGCAAACCTCGTAGGACGATCCGAATAAAGTAAGTCGAAGAGAAGTAGGAGAAGCTCAGAGGAGCTTTGATACCCCCACCTCTTTGGCAACGTTTCCCTGGGTTACAAGGCGGCTCTAATCGACTTACAGTAATCTTCCTGAACTTTGAGTTAGGCTAACAAGATACCCAATACGATCCTTTTGAACGACTTTCCTATAAGCTCGTTACCCTATCGGTCTCGTTCTAGTCAATATTTTAAGCTTAGGTTCGCGTTCGGTATCGTTTTCCTAAGGCGGGCAAGAAGAGAACGGTGATGAAATCCGAACCCTTATCTTGTATGGCCAGGCCTTGCCCTTTACTAGGAAAATAAAAGTCCGTATTCAGTCCTCAGCATATATGCACCTTAAGGAAGACAGTAAACCCGCTGACAGGGGATTCGCGGGTGTTTAAAAGTTTACCTCCCGTACCAGACGGGCGAAGAACCGCTGAAGTCGACTCGGGCCACTGACTCCTGTGTCAATGTGCGAACCCGAGGGGCCGAGACGATATCGTAATCGTCGTCCTTCCCTGCAAACAGTTTATATTTAAAAATATACCCTTCCGTAGGGTTATTAAAAAAATAAAAATAAAAATAAAAATGTCCCAAAATCCAAATGTCCAAAAAAATAAAAATTACAAAAATAAAGTCCTATTTACAATTTCTAAAAATAAAAAAAATCTAAAAAATCTAAAAAATAAAAATAAAAATAAAAATAAAAAATCTAATTAATTAAGAAAAATATCTTCGTCTTTCCTCCGTTCTTTTCGCTTTGTCTAGCTTTTAATCCTCCAGGTCTTTCGTCTCCAATTCCTTTTTGATTCAAAACCTGAAACAAAAAGACAAATACCCAAGAAACGTAAAAAAGAACAAAAAAAAATAAAAATAAAAAATAAATCTAAAACCCTAAAAACAAGTCCGCGTCGGCGGCGCCAAAAACTGATGTCGTTTTATAGTTGTAGTGGTAAAAAGGTTCGTTGCTCGAACTTGTGAAGGATTTTCGAAAATTAAATAGAATTGTTTTGATAATAATAAGAAAATACCGAGACTTTGGATTCCACCATTGACCAATTAATTGATAAACTCTAATCAATATTCATGCAATATTCTTCTTTAAAGTGATTCTAATATTTGCCTCTAATAGATTTTTGAAGTAATAATTGTAAGCACAAAGCATGAAACATCAAAAGTATTAAAACCAAGCATGTCCCATCAAAACACTTCACAACTACTCAATAAAAACCAATTTTTCTTTTAAGTTCTATGCAAAAAATCATGTAAAATAATTGCAATAAATAATTAAAATAGAACTATACCACTTTTCATGGAACAATGGCTTCCTCCGTCGCCTCGGCTAAGGGGTTTAGCTCCTCATATTAATCACTTGCTCAAAATACATATTTGGTGTTCAAAAGTTGATTAAAAGAGTGAAAAGTGCTAAGCAGCGGATTCTGTAGTTGCTGAAGGTCTAAAACAGAAGTCTGAGTCGTTGCTGAAGAGCTTCGGTGACTGAAGGAAGATGCGACCGTACCTCGTTGTCACTGAAAATAAGTCTGCCACTGCGACTGATTCTGAGGGCCTAATGTTCTTCGTCTTCTTCTTCACAGCAGCAGCAGGAAAGTTTCTGAACTCGACTCTGTGATTTTTTTCTCGCTTCTCTATAGCTCTAAACTTCTCCAAACTTCCCCAAATTGTTCGTATATCTAAATATGACTTGAATCAACCTATATATAGCCTCTAAACCACAAAATTACTCGAGTTAATCCAAATATTTTCTTTTTTTCTTCACCGCACGTTATGGGATTTTAATCTTCTTTTTACGCGTTAACTTGGTTTCCAAACTCTCTCAAACTCTCTCAGGACTGAATAAGGACTCCATACACTCCTATCTTGCCGTAAACTCTTCACAAATTCTTTTGTAAACCGAAAATAACTCAAATTGTGAATTCTCCCTGTTTTGCTCCAACACGGATTTCTATCCCTGTTTAATCGATTCTACAGCCCATACCATACTTGTTTATCCTTAACAGAGTTAACCCAACGAAAATCAGCCCTTGAATCGTCTTAAAAATCATCCAAAATCCAAACAGAAAATTTCTGTTTTCTGTAAAAAAAATCCCGCCAAAATCTGTTTTGAAAATTTGAGAAGAAATGTGACCTCCCCCTATCCAGTGCCGGTCTGTGCTTAGCAGCTGCTTGGAAATGGGTTACCCCTTATCCAAAATGAGAGTCCGAATAGCAAGTGTCCTCCCAGGAGCCTTTAACAACTTTTCGAGCCAATTTTCCCAAAAATGTTTATTCCCCAAAAATACCTACAAAGGGATAAAATACCAACATTAGTACAAAAATGGGTACTAAAAATATACACAATAGAGATGAAAATAGACACATAAATGCGTCTATCAAGAGGTGCAACACGTTTTTCGTAGATGGGGGAACCGATCCTATGAACATGTGCAACAAGTTTGTAGTTTTGGGGGAACCGATCCTATGGACATGTGCACCAAATACAGGTAGTTACCATAAGTATGTGGGGAACCGATCCTAGTACCTAGTCAACCGAGTTTTGGTAACTAGCGTGACTATGCACAGTACTCACATAGAGGTAGAACCGAACTTGTTTTGGTAGAAACGTGAAACCCATGATTGGTGATTTGATAGGATAATCAATCACATAGTTCTTGGAAGTAAGATGAACCAATTCTAAACTTGTTTGGAAGTGTGGCAAATCGGTTCCAAGATTGTAAGTATGAAAAATGACTTGCAAAGTAAAGATGTCAACATACTTTGAACATGTACAGTAACTCTTATCATTAATTGTTCAAAAATATTCCTTAATAGCTAAAGGAGAATCCCAGGATCGAAATAAATTGGGAATCTTTTAATTAAGGTTTCTTAGTTTTTATATGCTATTTAATTTCCAGCAATTAAATGCATATCTTTAGAAAATAATAATTAGTAATGTGCATTTACTGATTATAGATTTTTCTATTGGGATCTCGGTCAATATTTGGACAGTGCATTTCCAGGAGTTATGAAAACCGAATTTGTGTTTATTGCATATCTTTGAAAATATTCGACTTCCTTGGTGTCTAAACTTCCTTGTCTATAAATATTGAAGTTTGCATTTATAGCAAACTAATCCTCAGAACAAGCAAAACTACCTCAGTTGTGTTGTTACTGGTGGAGACGCCTATCGGAGAGGAAAGTACCCTAATTAGGAGAAATCTCTTACGGCCGCTCGGTTTAAAGACTTCTTTAGGATTGAGAAGCTCTATTAGTACCGTTGGTGGGAAACTAGATAAATGCAGTTTATTTTAGTTTTCGATTGATTTGATTGACTAACAGTTGTTGAACTTTGATTGCACCTAGTTTGTTTATGCTTGAGAATCTTCTCTTCTGATATAAGATTCACTCAAACTAGATCGAAGTTTCGACGGGGATCTTTAGACTGTTTGTAGATCTAAAGACGTCTTGTGATAATCCAACGTTAACAGATTCCGTTTTGTGTGTGATCGATCACAAGAGATTCAAGTTGATTGTGTGCAGGTGATGATTGAAGATCAAAGAAGATTTAAAGACAAGAAGACTTTTTGGGTTCATAATCTTTGGTGTGCACAATACTTGTTTCGGCTGGAAAGGGATCCAACTATAATCAATTTATCTTTGTGATAGATTGGATTGATTAGTTGAGTAGATCGGCATCAATACACTTCTTTGTGATTAATAGTATTGATTGCATAGTCTAACAATTACTTCGGTAGTTGTTGAGAGATTGATCTAAGGACCCGACAAAGGAGTTTATTGGTTAAATGGAAGAGCCTTTGTCAGACTCATATCACGTTGTTTGAAAAGAGTTGTTACCGAACAGATTTGTTGTTCCTTTACTGTTTGGAATACGGACCAAAGAAATTGTTCCAAGTGCGTGACTTACTGCAAGTTGGAGGCGCAGGGATACTGAGGAAACTAGGTGAACTATAGGTTTAGTTGCTTGGTCTCAACTATACGAAGTTGGTTTGATTTTGTATAGCGGCTTAATTATGAGAGTATTCAATTCTGGACTAGGTCCCGGGGTTTTTCTGCATTTGCAGTTTCCTCGTTAACAAAATCTTGATGTGTCAGTTACTTTTATTTTCCACAATTATAATTGTGTTTATTATAATTTAAAGTAAATCGCACAAACGTTAATTCCTATTTTACTTGATAGACAATCCCTAGAGTTTTGTTAAGTCCGAACCTATTATCAAGTAAACATACTTCATTGTTGTATTGTCTCGATCTCGTATCCATAGACGATCACACGAAGTGTGAACCAATTAGTTGTATTGTCTCGACTCAGTCCATAGACAATCACTTTCGGAAAATGAATTATAGGTGGAAAAGTTTTAGATTGAGGTATATTTGGGTACCCTCGTCTTTTCAACCAGGATGATAACTGTGTATTTATACCCATATAGATTTTAAATGAAACTCTCGCTTGTCAGTGGTTGATGTCGTATCATCCTAGTGATGCCCTGGGCGTTGATGGTGAGTATTTTATTGTTCTTGTGCATTCATTGAATGATTTAGTTAGTTCATTCATAAAGCATTTTGATCTTATTACTCACGAACCATTATTGTGTTTTCTGTTTGAGACGTGCTATATTCCACTGTATGTGCTACTACAACAAGATTTGCAAAATTTGATGAGAAAGTCTTCCCACCGTTTGGGGGAGGAAAAGTTGTCGCCTGAAAAACGGTGTGAAGTATCTTGGTTTGGATAAAGATAAACCATGATATATCTCATCTTGATGTTTTCAGCAATGAAAGACATGCTGAGGATTTTGTATCTTCAGAAATTGCAAATCAAGTTGCTTCCTTGCGAAGTTGTGAATGTAGTAGCAAGTGTCTAAAAACATACCTTTGAGCGTGGATGATTAGTTGATTTAAAATATTCTGCACCTCCACAAAAGAAGAACTAGTCATAATCATTGAAAGATAGTGCTCTCAAAAAGAAACTATCAAAGGAAGATCGGATTTCTCTGAGTATAGTTCTCCTATTAAGAGAACATCTCTGCAAAGACTGTGGAACCTCAAAACGAGAGGATCCCAATAAAGCTTGCATGCAATAGGTAAATTTGCTATCATAATACAATGATTGTTGGTGACATACTCAAAGTGTCCAATAATACTATCATAGATGATGTTGGTGTTAAACCACTCTCTATAAAGGAATGTCATCAAAGGAATGATTGGTTAAACTTGAAAGGAGAGATCTAAGAGGAATAACAGTATCTCGAAAACGTGCATAGCTTTGGTATTGCAGCCCGAACACTCGATAATGTAATCTATCCATGGCCATAGACGAGTATTTACAATCCCGACATCCAATAATGTAGCCCCTAGTAGCTACATGTGGGTGAGTGCGCATTGTGAGAAAAGCAAAGTCAACTAACGGAACAAAGTATTTCATAGAAACCTGAGATGGCTAATGGATTACAAAGAAACATATTCCATGTTATGGATGCAGCTACCTCCTTGGTATTTGTCTGGCAGTCTTCTAATGACTTGATATGCATCAAGTGGATGCGGTTACTGCGGATCTATATGAAATACTAGATACAGAAGACTGCATACAAATTCCTGAAGTTTTTTAATTATCAGTAGAATTACCATGTAATATGCATTTACTCAATAAGGACGAGAGTGGTCAATCGTCTAAGTGAATGCTTAAATTATCCAGGGATATGTGAACCATATTATATGCCCATATATTGTGCATTGACTAGATCCGATGTATACACCATCTATTTGATTGGAACACCTGAAGAATTCTCCAAAGCACGAAAATGCTTAAAACAGGAGTTCGAGATGAAATCTCGGTAAAACAAGGTCTCAATTTGTTGGTTGAGCGTTGTAGCTGGAAGTCCATTAATTTGGTCAACCTTAAAGGTTTAGACATGTTTAAATGGACAAGCTAACACGATCACAGTTATTCGATCTCTTACTTTTAAGATTGATCGATTTACATCTCAACAAAGGAGATGCACCACTCTGTGGTTTGTATTACACAAAAGATGTGTATATGGTATATCGGCTGAAATATGCTATAGATATCGGATATTGGGTTTGTAGTAAACATGTAAGTCTGGTTCTAACTAGCATCAATATCGAGACATTGGTCCAAAGAAAGCTCTTTTATCTTTGTGGTACCATTGAGATTGATCTTTTAGATAAAATATCGCAGAAAGTCTCCCACAGAGAGAGTTAATCAGATTGTTTGATTTTTTTACTTTTCAGCAGGTTTGTTGAAGCAGCTAAACACTTCCTAGCTAATAGTCTGATAATAAAGGATACTTGTTTTCCTTCAATCTATTATGATTGTTCAGACAAAGCCAGTAGAGAATAAAGGATGGAACAATCCGACGATCATTAAGAAATTGCACTGAGTGAAATTGGACCAAGTTTTTCAACGAAAGGAAGCTGCTGAAGACATTAGAAGATGACTCGTGATCTCTATGCAATTTTGTCGAACATAATGATCAACTGAGACGGCTACTCATCTGGGGGAGTAAAGCCATAGAAGACTATGGATATTGGAAATGTTGGACATTACGCCGTGTACTTTTTTTCCTTAGTCAAGGTTTTATCCCACTGGGTTTTTCCTTGTCAAAGATTTAATGAGCCATGTAGGTCCACTGATATCTGCGGTTTCAAATGTTGCACTCTTTTTCCTTCGTCATGGTTTTTGTCCCTCTGGGTTTTGTCGGGCAAGTTTTTAACGATGCAGCATCTACGAATCTATCATTGTTATGAGTATTCATATTTTCCTACGTTCAAGTTTTGTCCCTCTGGGTTTTCTTGGCGAGGTTTTTAATGAGATATCCACTTAGAACGGTGATCATCGTCTAAAGAGATGTATATCCATATAGCTTTCTTGGGGCAAGATTATCGGGTAATCGCCCAAATTATTTGATTCAGGTTTTTACCACACGGTTTTTCCTGGCAAGATTTTAATGAAGAAAAATGAGCAGCGTCGTCATTATGAGCTTCCAGCATATAAGTTTTATCCCTAGATGTTATTTTTGACACAACTCTGAGGAAGGGAGAAAATCTATGGCGCCCAACACCGTTTGAAGCTACCAAAATTGTACTCTTCCTTTTTACCAGTTTTTGTCCGATTGGATTTTTCTAGCAAAGTTCTAACGAAACAACCTTTGAATGGTGGATCATCCAAAGGGGAGTATTATACAAAATATGCTAGGTGGCGGATCCACATGTAGACTCATATATATGTGGGGCCCACATCTTATGTATACCATCAACAAATAGGGTATACACTTGTGTTGATATGTGCATAAACATCTGCATGAGATGATTTGGTATTGTATATATACCCCCACTAGAGGCTCGTTTATGAACTAAAGAGAAATGAGTAATAAAAACTCTCTTCTTTCTCTGGTTTTAACAAACTCACTTAGTACCTTGTTTATTTCCATTTAATTAATGATTACACTTACAGTGAGTTGGTGATGGAAATGCCTTATAGTCACCTGGTAACTTGATAGTCAGAGAGGCATGAGAATCACTGATTATAAAAATAATAATTATTTACCCCTTTTTTTTTGTACGGTCAGTTCCACTAATCCGACAGGCTTAATTTCCCTTTTCCCTTAACAAGAGAATTCGTATTGTCAGTTCCAATAATCCGACAGGACAACCTTCCGGCTGATTCTAATAAACTGCCATTTTTTTCTAGAAGGGGTTTTCTATTTCCTCTTAAACCCTTAACAAGGCTTTTCCCCCTTTCACAAAACCCTACAATTTTGAATACACCTTCTTCTCTTCTTCACTAATTTCCTCTCAATTTCTTCATCTAAATGGGTGAGTTCATTCTATAAACAATTTCTCTTTTTGCCTATCCAAATGAGAATTTCTTAATAATGTTTTTCTTGTTGTTTTAATAACAGGTAAAAGGGTAGCTACAGTTGAATTCATAGAGGAAGAATCAAGTCCAGTAAAAAAGTATGCAACTTTTGATTTCACTGTTGAGAAGAAAGAAGACGAAGTTACCACCTCAGAAGATTTCTCTTCTGATGAAGAAGTAAGATATTAACTTATCCCCTGTCCCCTTTACATATAATGATACCCAGATTTAGAATAAGTTCAATTGTACTACTCACATTACAAATTTTTAGTTCTAACTAAGCTTAGTATAATTGTTGATACAAATTGTAGTCTTTGCTCAGTTCAGACGAAGAAGGGTTCTGTTGGTTTGAATCAGTCACTGAAGAACTTACGTTCTATGATTTCGTGTGATTTTACGAAGTTGATATGCTTGGACACAAATAGGTCCTAGTTATTTTTTATTTTTTTTAAATGGGGGGAAATGGTTTTGTTTTGTTAAATTGATTCAGGAGTTGAAGGAACAACCAGAAGTAGTTTCGAAGAGCGTTTCTGTTGGAGCGACAGACAGAAGTTCGGGTTCTTCTGATAGTGATTCTGAGGAGGAGGTAGTGAGTTTGTGTTTCTTATGATTTCCATGTGTGTATTAAGCTGTAGACTGTGTTTTTTTTAGTGGAGGTTTATCATACAGAATATACACAATGTGATTCCATATATAACTAAATCACAAACTCGGAGTAGCTGGTCAAACTTATATCTTTCTTTTAGATGCTATGTCTGTTTTAAATGATTAAGGGTTTGGGGGGTATGTTAGGATTTAGATTTTGACATAGCACAGTTTGGAATTAGTTAATAGCAAAAAGCAGAATATCTGTCAATATATCGTCTTTGTTTTAGATTTTTAACTAAAGTTGTCACTCAATGTGACGAAGTTGGTTCCAGTGACTTCTAATGCTAGAAAATGTAGGAAGTGGCTGTGAGATACCATACTTGTCATATAAGTTATACCCTAAAAACAAAGGTACCCTATACCATGCTTTCAGTTAAAACATTACTCATATTATTGTGGCACTGAAATATTTTAGGGTACCTTTGTTTTTAGGACATAACTTATATGAAGAAACTTGGATTTCACGAGAGTTCTGGACCTCTGGTTCTGAACACAGCTGTTCTGATGAGGACACAGCTGTTCTGATGAGGACAATGTATGTGATAAGTTTGTTGTTTGAATTCATCAGATTATTGTGTCTACTTATTGTTTAAAACATACTCAACACATCATGTACTCGACATTCTCAGTAATTGACTCTTGTAGTAGATTGACCACTTACAAATTTTTAGTTCTAAGATTAGTGTAGTAGTTGATACAGTTTGTAATCAGTACTCAGTACAGACCAACAAGGGTTCTGTTGGTTTCAATCAGTCACTGAAGAACTTACATTCTATAATTTTGTGTGATTTTACGAAGTTGATATGCGTGTATAAAACTGTAGATTGTATTGTTTTAAGTAGAGGTTTATAGTGCGCGCAGGAAAAAGAGATGGAAGTAGTCATTACACCCAAAGTGCCAGAAACTGCATCTAGGAATGGGGCTGGAGATGTTCTGGAGAAGGAACTTGTATCTAGCGAGAGTTCTGGTTCTGAACACAGCTGTTCTGATGAGGGCAATGTATGTGATTTTTTTTGCTATTTGAATTCATCAGATTTTTGTGTCTACTTATTGCTCATATATACTCAACGTTTCATGTACACAACATTCTCAGTAATTGACTCCTAGTATGTTGACCAGTTTCTGCAGACTGCTAAAATTTGAATGTACCTATTGATAATTTTTTATTCCAAGTTTGTGTTTTCTGTTTTCCCTAGTTTTTTCTTAACCGATCCCTAGTCTTTTCGTTCCATTATTGGTGATTGTTGTCTACTTTGCAGGAAATTGTAGACCTCAAGAAAGACCAAGGTGATGAAGAAGAACAACAGCGAAAAAAGCTGAAGGTTTCAGTACATTTCCTCTTATTTGAAATCAGTTGTGGTTCTGATTTTCTATTTTCTTTTAGAAGTCCACAAAACCCATATATGTTATCATCCTATAAACCGATGTTTCTCCAAGTGGTTATATGCTTCCCCAAGAATCGGCAAACCTGTCTTATAGTCCCAATGCTTCAATAGACCGACGATTTCTTGTACTGTGTGACTTATGAAGTGTTTTTTGTTTGGGGAGAAAAATATATGTGGTGTATTTTGAATTAATAAATGGTTCCAAGTTCTGAACTAATGGTATAGTTCATTATGAATGGATTGTGCCTGCCATCAGTATGAGGGTATGTGGAAGTATGGGTCTTATATTGGTCTGTGTTGAAGTTCTAATGACCCGGCTCTTGTCCTCTTGTCTTTCTTTATTTCATATATTCCTAATCTAGGATTTTATAAAATTAGTGTAGGTCACAGTGGACAATGACGAGGAGATGGTAGATGCCGAATTACCAAAGACTAATAGCAAGGCAGCCATTGAAAGTAAAGCTGTGAGTGCCTGTTTACCTTTCTACTTTCTTTATGGTATGTATCCAAATGCTACAGAATTGAAGTTCGTTCTCCATTTTTTTCTGCAGCCCGAAACCCCGACTACAACTCAAATTCAAAAGACTGGATCAAAAAAACTATTTGTGGGCAACCTATCTTTTTCACTCGAGCAGGAAGACCTGTAGGTTTCATTAATGTGAACTTAACTTTCAGCATCAGGGTTGTTTATCTTTGGGGTTTTGTCCTACTTTTTTCATTGCCTGTTTTTGTCTGTAGTGAGGAGTTCTTCAAAGATGCTGGTCAAATTGTTAATGTTCAGTTTGCTACACATGGAGATGGACGTTTCAAAGGGCATGCTATTGTTGAGTTTGCAACAGAAGAATCAGTGCAGAAGGTAAGCTTCCTTATCCGGTAGGTTTTAGTTTTTTCTTAAGGAGTCGCGTATTAATTACTAGTCATGCCTAATTTAGTAGTTAGAGTGTTGTTTGTGGACGCAGATCTGATATGTGTTTCTCCCTAACCAAACTTTTCTTGCAGGCTCTTGAAAGGAATGGTCAAAATTTGATGGGTAAATCTGTAAAACTTTCTCTGCCCGGTAAGACTGGTGGTGCTGGCAGTAGTTGGAAAAGTGATGTAGATCCCGAATCACCAAAGACTAATAGCAAGGTAGCGATTCAAAGTTCTTTAAAATTAGCTGCAAGTGCCAATATTCGTTTTTAGTTTCATTATGTAGTTCAAATGCTACAGAACTGAATCTGGCTCTCCATTTTTTTCTGCAGCTCAAAACCCCTACCACACCTCAAAATCAAAATACCGGATCTAAAAAACTTTTTCTTGGCAACCTATCTTTCTCTCTTGGGCAGAAAGACCTGTAGGTTTCATTACCTAAAACCCAACTTTTAGCATCAGTTTTATTTGTCTTCGGCTTTTTTTCCCTACAATTCACTGCATGTTTCTGTCTGTAGGGAGGAGTTCTTCAAAGATGCTGGTGAAATAGTTAAAGTTGACTTCGCAACACTTAAAGATGGACGTTCCAAGGGGCATGCTATTGTTACATTTGCAGCAGAAGAAGCAGTGCAAAAGGTAAGCTGGTGGATTTTTTGTTTGTTTGTTTTTGAAAGGAGCCCTCACATGGTTAAGAGTGTTGATTTAAATTTTCTGGCAGGCTCTTGAGAAAAATGGTCAGAATCTGATGGGTAGACCAGTACATATTGGTGGGCATAGGAGTCCCTCTACCCCACAAACTGGGCATGCAAGAGGCGGTCGGTCAGGTAGTGGTGGCCGTCGCGGTGTTGGCAGGAGACGTTCTTAATTCAGTGCCAAGTATTTGATTGCTAAAGAGGTTTTTGCAATTCTTGTGATTTTCTGATTTTGACAGAGGTCACGGTTTAGTTTAATTAACAACTTAAATTTTGGTTTAATTGAATTCTAAAATTTTGTATCAAAAGATGAAAAAAGTTTAGCAAAATCAAATCTTTATATTATAAAATAAAGATAGCAAGTCACAAATATCAGGAACTAAAAAACTCATTCCTTGATTTTCAATTAAGGACGTCTACTCTTGGTTTCATTGGCCTTCTTCTCCGGAACCTGTTTAGCTTCTTGTTTACCTTTGGTTCCATTAGCCTTCTCAGAATCCTGCTTAGGTTCTTCTTCAGTCTTTTTTTTCGCTAAAATCCCTAAAAAACTTCTTTGGTTCGCCGTTGCCTTTGATATGTGGTTGACTGGCACGACCCCTCAAATGGATACCTAATTTAAACTAAACAAGAGCATCTAAACAAGCATATTCAATCTGCTGTTCATTTAAGAAGCCGACATTCCAGTTGCTCGTCTGGATTTTTCTTTCCTTTGGTAGTTCTAGCCCGAGAACATCCTTTGCCAAATTCTTCAACCCAGCGTTATAAAGTCCGCTATTTCTATAATCTAGAAACGTTTTGGTGAGTTTATAAGCAGCCAGAGTGCCGACTTCTTCAGTTCTACCAACATACAAACCGTAATCAACCCAGAGCTTGTGCGCATCGCCATCTATTCCAGCTCCAACAAAGATAAAGCTCTCGTTACTGAGAAAATCAGCAAGTGATTCAGGAATCTCATCACAACGTGAGATTTGGAATATGAGACAACGTGTAGAAAAGCACAACTGCAGAACAGCAACTTTGTTTCGACTATAGCCATCTCTGCTCTTTCTGCTCCATTCGATATCAAGACCCACAACAAGATTCTTCAGCTTATTGCGGAAATCGGTGTACACACTTGCAATCCATTGATCGACCACAGAAGCTGAATGGGTTACAGTGGTGCGAACGGGTTTTTTATCCTTGTTTTCGTGAAACAAGACCACATTGTAGGTTTGATGTGTGGACGATTTATCATCCAATTCGATGGATGACACCTTATCCTCAGCAACATTGCTTCTGCTACTCATCTGATCACTCTTCTTCTTGTCATCAAGAGAAACACCAGCCAAACCATCCATGATCTCCTTATGAACCGAAGATCCACCCATGGTTAGAATCTTATGAAGAGTTGAGAAACTTTGGTGTGGTGATAAACGCAAGAAGACCCAATGTATTTATATGCGTTTATTACTTGGTTCCCAAGTTGAGACTTCAGGGGAAAACGGGTAAAACTAGGGAACTGCTGCCATTAGAACCTTCCGGAACTTCAGTAATAATTCCAAATTCAAACTGGACACTAAAACCTAGCAGGTTTCTTAAATCTAGTATTGTTTTGTTTCGGACCTTCTGCGGTTGGACCTTCTGCCAAGGGCCCATTAATGAAAATGTAGTTTCCACTTGAAATAAAACGAAAGCATTCACCAAGTTGATTTGGTGTCCTCCGCCTGGGGGTGACGCGTTTACTTTTGCTTTTAATCCTTTTCAAACGGATGAGAAATGGGGTTGAAATGCATGGATGCATCACAACAAGGAAGTCAGTGAAAGGACATGTGGTGAGGGTGGACACATTTGATATTTCGAGCCGAGTTTATCTCGCTTATCTATTTCTCGAAATATGTGTTGGTAAGTGATAGACGCATTTATATGTCTATTTTGATCTCAATTATGTGTATTGTTAGTGCTCGATTTTATACTATTTGATAATTTTATGTTTTTGTAGGCATTTTTGGAGAAATAAGCTTTTGCGGCAAAATTGGCTTGAAAAGTGGTATTTGCACCCATCAGAGAAAATTACTGAAGGCACCCAGAAAAGTTGCTAAAGGCACCCGGAGGACAATTGCTAAAGGGACCCCAATCTGGATAAGGGGCACTCGAATTGATAAGGGGTACACTAGTTTCTATCGGCACTTGCACAATTGATAAGGGCTACCTCTTCTTCATCGTTTAAACAAAACTTTGGCGGGAAACTATTTTTCTCCTGCGATATTTTCAGGCGAGAGTTGTGAAGAGATTTGGAAGAGTTTTTCACGGGAAAGGTTTGGGATAACCCTGTTTCGATTAAACAGGATGGATACGTGTTGGAGATTCGATAAAACAAGGTGTTTAGACAAACTTTCCTAAAACAGGGGAAGTGCAGATATTATCGGTCCCTTTTCTATTCCTGGAACAGATTTGGCAGAGATTCACTCGGAGATTTTCATGGAAAAGGTTTGGTATGGACCTGTTACGATTAGAAAGGGATGGTATGTGGGTTGTGATCGAAGAAAAATCAAGTTTCCATATTTATCTCATGTAAACAGGGAAAGAATCTCTCTCGGAAATTTATGAATATATAAGGCAGTTACGTGCAAATTTGAGAGTTGTATATTCTCTGCTAGATTCCGTTCTATATCAATGAAGATTTATTAACAAGATAGAGGTCGCGTAGAGAAGAAAGAAAGCGAAAGTCCGATACTTCCTTTGAAAGAAACAGGGGAGATTAATCGAAAACACTTAGGGTTCTTTGGTGTATATATAGCTTGGGATTGAGTCAGAGAAGGGTAATCGAGAGTTGGGGGTGAAGACAGAGCTAGAAAGAATCGCCGCAGAGAAGTTGCAGGCGAGTTTTTCACCAGCTGAAGAGAAGGACAATGAGAAGAACAATCTCAGAGACAGTCTTATATCCAACAGCAGAAGATAAGTATCGTTCTCCAGCGGTCCTGGCAAAGACTTATAAGAACTGTCTGTTTTGAAACAGTGACGCCTGTAACACCATTACAGCGTTGCAAACTCCTGTTTTATATTATTTCTTCAATAAAAATACCTATTGAGCCATGAGTTATTATTTTGAGCGTGTTTTTGATATGAAGAGCTAAACCCCAACAATGGGATGACGGAGAAAGCCATATTTCATGCATCTGGTAATTATATTTAATTCTTTTATGACTTCTTGCATTACTTATTAATCGTTTTATGATTTTTCTTAATTGATTGTGATTTTGTTTGTTGATGTATGCTTGGTCTAAGTACTTTTGATGCGTCATGCTTGTGATTTACAGTCAATCTTTTAAAAATCTACCTTGGCAAAGAATTAGCGTCAATATTTATTATTGTTTGAGCTATAATTGTTTGGAATAAATATACGAATCGCATGAATGAGTTATATGGTTGAATCCTGAGTCTCAGTACCTCTCAATATTGTGACATCTTCTGTATATATTTTCTTTGTTATTTCTGAAATCGAATCTCAACAAGTCCGAGTGAACGACATCTTACTTATCACTTGAAAAACTACATCAGTAAGCTTTCGCTGTAACCAAGTTCATCTTTTATTCTTGACGCAAGTAAAAAGAGGATCATGTGAAAATCGTGTTAGAGCACTGCTCGGTCGAACTCGCAAGCGTTTCTATCTCAAGCTTGTTTGTCAAGTTTAGTTGCCAAAACTATAAGTCTTGATTTCTAGTCTACTTATAGCTAAGTCTCGGATTAGGATATTAAGTGTAGTTGAGCCTTAGAGTCCACGGCGTTCATCGATTGAAGACGAAGAACTACTCAAGGGAACTTGTGGAACTTCATCAACAAAAGGTATGTGGAGACTTGAACTTATCTATCACTCAAAAGTCTATCTACTCTATCTCCTATTTGAGACAAAATTCGTTATTCTATATAGACTTCAATTATACACATTTGCTATTTCGAGCCGAGTTTATCTCGCATATCTATTTCTCAAATTATGTGTTGGTAAGCTTTCGTTTTAGACAAGTTCATCTTTACTCGTGACGAAAGTCATGTTGATTATTTCAATAACTTGAAAATCGCTTTGATGAAAATAGTTTCTGAATAACAACTATTTTAACATCCTCTAAGAAAGTTTCAATGATTGAAATGAGAGTTTAAAACAAGTAACCATGTTTGGATATAAATATAGTGTGTTCTCACATTTGTGTAAAAGTCCAAAACCGGGAACCCAAATTATATGTACCCGTACGCGTACTAGCGGTTGTTGGAAATCCGGGTAAGTATGCGTACCCATACGCATACTGGCGGAAGTTTCACGTACGTGAATTTCTGCTGGAGTTTGGAAGTGAAAAACAAACTCAATCCGGTTACTTAAGTACGCATACCCGTTTTCATACTTAAGTAGGTTACTTTCTAAAATCGGTTTGTTCGTGAACTAAAACATTTATATAATAAGGAATGCAATCTTTGCAAACCATGGATATAATGTTCATGAATTGATTCGAGTGAATCAAAATAGATTTTGCTTCGACTGTGTCTTGTATACTTCTATGAGATCTAAGCAGTTGAACAACTCTCTAACAAGTTTATTTGAGTCATTTGAACTAGTTATGGTAAAGATGAATAAGGTTGATATGAAAGTGCTCATATGGCTAACCATTGGTTAACTATTATTGAACCGACTAAGTGTACACGTTTAGGTACGGTTACTCAAACCTAAATGAAGTTACATTTTATTTGTGTATAACAAGCTAAGTTCGATCTAACAGTTGAAAGATATTAGCTGGAATCTAATCAGGTTTTCATCTAACGGTGAATATTGAATGCTTTGTTACCAAGGTAACTTAGATTGCAAACCCTGATTTGAAATCCATATAAAGGAGAACTCTAGATACTGGGAAACCTAATCCCCACACCTCCTGTGTGATACTAGTTGTATAAGCTAGAGTCGATTCTCCTTTAACCTTAGGTTTTTCACGAAACCCTGTAGGTTAACTACTTAAAGACTTCATTGGGATTGTGAAGCCAGACCCAACTATTTCCTCTGTAGTTGTGTGATCTGATCTTGCTATTTCTATCGTGATTGAGTACAATCGTAAGATTGGCTTGCGATTTATATCTCCAATAGGCAAGATAGAAAAGTAGTCACAAACACCTTCGTCTCATCGTTTGTGATTCCATAATATCGTGTTTTGTTAACCGATTAAGATTATTGTGAGGTGATTGATAATACTAGGCTGTTCTTCGGGAATATAAGTCCGGGTTATCAATTTGTTCCTGTTCACCTTGATTTATCAAAAGACGGAACAAAAACTCATAGGTATATCTGTGGGAGACAGATTTATCTATTCAATAGACTTTTCTGTGTGATACAGATTTGTTTATCAAGTCTTCGACTTTGGTCGTAGCAACTCTTAGTTGTGGGTGAGATCAGCTAAGGGAATCAAGTGCATAGTATCCTGCTGGGATCAGAGACGTAAGGAGCACGACTGTACCTTGAATCAGTGTGACATTGATTAGGGTTCAACTACATTCCAGACCGAAGTTAGCTTTGTAGTAGGCTAGTGTCTGTAGCGGCTTAATACAGTGTGGTGTTCAAATCTGGACTAGGTCCCGGGTTTTTTTTATATTTGCGGTTTCCTCGTTAACAAAATTCTGGTGTCTGTGTTATTTCTTTTCCGCATTATATTTTGTTATTTAATTGAAATATCACAGGTTGTGCGTTGAATCGATCAATTGGTAAATCCAACCTTTGGTTGTTGATTGAAATTGATTTATCCTTGAACATTGGTATTTGGTACCGTTCAAGTTATTTCTCTTATATTCAATCAGGCTCGCAAGTTAATATTTGTTTGATTGCGGATTGAATTGAGAAATTGAAATATAACTCTTTGATATACTTTTTATTAAGATTGAGTCTGATTGTCTAGTTGATTCTCTTGAAAGTATATTGGAGTTAGTCCATACAGATTGCTAAGCGAAATATTGGGCGAGGTTGTTAGACCCCCACTTTTTAAAATCGCCTTGTAATATCTTACATGATTTTTGTGATACAATCATTTGGTATAGACTCGGAATGTTTCGTATTGATCATTCGATCACTTGAAAATTGCTTTGAAGCTAATAGTTGTGTGAGACATCTAATGTTGTCTTCTAAGAATGTTCCAATGATTGAAATGAGGGTTTAGAACATGTAACCATGATTGTATATAAACATAGTGTGTGTATTCACATTTGTGTAAATTCCAAGTCCAGGAACCATGGTATGAGTACCCGTACGTGTACTGGTTGGTTGATGGAAGTCCGGGAACTAAGTATGCGTACCCTTACACGTACTGGCGGAAGTTCAGGTTCCGTGAATTTCTGCTGAAGTTTGAAAGTGTAGTATAGCATGCATACCCGTTCACGTATTGGCGAAACCAAACTCAGTCCGGCTACTTAAGTATGCGTACCCGTTTGCATACTTGAGTAGGTTATGTTCTAAATTCGGTTTGTTCATGAACTAATACATTTATAAATTAAGGAATGCAATCTTTTGCAAACCGTGTCTATAATGTTCATGAAACGATTCGAGTGAATCAAAATAGATTTTGTTCAATTGTGTCTTGTATACTTCTATGAGAATATAAACAATTGAACAACTCTCTAACTAGTTTCATTTGAGTCATTTGAACTAGTTGTCATAAAGATTAATAAGGTTGATATGAAAGTGTTCATATGGATAACCTCGGTTAACTATTGTTGAACCAACTAAGTGTACACGCTTAGGTACGGTTACCTTTATCTAAATGTTGGTACATTTCATTTATGTGTAACAAGCTAAGTTTGATCTAACGGTTGAAATATATTAGCTTGAATCTAATAAGGTTTTCATCTAACGATGAATATTGAATGCTTTGTTACCAAGGTAGCATTGATTGCAAACTCTGATTTGAAGACTATATAAAGAAGAACTCTAGCAACTGGGAAACCTAATCCCCACACCTCCTGTGTGATACTAGTTGTGACTAGAGTTGATTCTCCTTTAACCTTAGGTTTTTCTAAAACCCAGTAGTTTAACGACTTAAAGACTTCATTGGGATTATGAAACCAGACCCAACTATTTTCTCTGTAGTTGCGTGTTCTGATCTTGTTTTTTTCTATTGTGATTGAGTACTATCTTCTTTAAGATTTGCTCGAGATTTATTCTCCGATAGGCAAGATTTAAAAGTAGTCACAAACACCTTCATCTCATCGTTTGTGATTCCACAATATCTTGTTTCGTTAATCGATTAAGATTATTGTGAGGTGATTGATAATACGAGGATTTTCTTCAGGAATATAAGTCCGGTTTATCAATTGGTTCCTGTTCACCTTGATTTATCAAAAGACGGAACAAAACTCATAGTTATATATGTGGGAGACATATTTATCTATTCAATAGACTTTTTTGTGTGAGACAGATTTGTTTATCAAGTCTTCGACTTTGGGTGATAGCAACTCTTATTTGTGGGTGAGATCAGCTAATGGAATCAAGTGTGCAGAATCCGACGTGGTTCCAGAGGCGTAAGGAACGCAAATGTACCTTGATCAGTGTGAGATTGATTAGGGCTCAACTACATTCCAGTCTAAAGTTAACTTGGAGTAGGCTAGTGTCTGTAGCGGCTTAATACAGTGTGGTGTTCAAATCTGGACTAGGTCCCGGGGTTTTTCTGCATTTGCGGTTTCCTCGTTAACAAAATTTCTGGTGTCTGTGTTATTTTTTTTCCGCATTATATTTGTTTATATAATTGAAATATCACAGGTTGTGCGTTCAATCAATTGTGAATCCAACCTTTGGTTGTTGATTAAATTGATTGACACTTGGATATTGGTTTTTAATACCGTCCAAGTTATTTCTTGTATTCAATCGGGCTCGCAAATTGCTATTTGTTTGATTGCGGATTGAATTGAGAAATAGAGATATAACTCTTTGATATACTTTTCTTAAGATTGAGTCTTACTGTCTAGTTGATTCTCTTGAAAGTATATTGGAGTTAGTCCATAGAGATTGTTAAGCGAAATATTGGGTGTGGTTGTTAGACCCCCGCTTTTTCAACTAGGATATTTTTTAGATTGTTGTGTCAAATTTTGTTGTTGACACAAAAAACTAGGATAATTTTTAGATTATTGTGTCAATTTTGGTTGTTGACACAACTTTTATGGACCAACTTTCATTGTTGACACAAAAAAATTGTATAATTTTCAGATTATAGTGTCAACATTAGTTGTTAATACATGTTTTATTGGATCAACTTTCATTGTTGACAGAAAAAACTGGTATACTTTTCATATTATGTTGTGAACTTTGGTTGTTGATCCAACTTTTGTTTATCTCCGAACACAATTTTTTTTTATTTTTTTTGTGAGCTGTTAATTTGTTCTTTTCATATTATCTGCTGCTTCCTTTGGTGCTACTTTTGTTACTCATCTGATCACTTTTCTTCTTGTCATCGAGAGAAACACCAGCCAAACCATTCTGGACCTCCTTCTGAACTGAAGATCCACCCATGGTTAGAATTTTCTGAAGAACTGAGAAAGTCTTGTATAAACTTTGGTGTGGTGACAAACGTAAGAAGGCCAATTCATTTATATGTGTATTACTTATTCCCAAGTTGAGACTTCAGAGGAAATCGGGAAAGCGAGTAAAACTAGAAAACTAATTAAATACTACCGTTAGAACCTTCTGGAACTTCAATAATAATTTCTAATTCAAACTGGATACTTAAACCTAGCAGGTTTCTTAAATCTAGTATTGGTTTTGTTTCGGACCTTCTACGATTGTCTTAGGCAAAGGCCCAGCAAGGGCACATTAATCAAAGATTAGTTTCCACATAAAACAAAATGAAAGCATTCACCAAATTGATATTAATTAATATCTTATTATTTATATATAAATTTATTATCAAACAATTAGTTTCTATATAAAGACAATATCAAATCATTTTTTTTTATCTCCTGCATAATCACAATGTTAATATCAAATCATAATTTTATAAACACAATATCAGATAATATTTTTTATTTCATATATAAACACAATATCAATATCAATATCAAATCAAATTATGGGTTACAGTGGTGCAATTTTTTTCTTGTCGTAAACCACTTCATAGATTTGATATGTAGATTTAGACTTATCAAGCAATTTGATGGATGGCACTTTATCATCACCATCACTCTTCTTCTTGTCACCGAGAGAAAGATCAGCCAAACTGTTCTGGACCAAAGATCCACTCATGATTAAAAGAAAAAACAAAGCAAAGAAGAGAATTTGAGGAAAAAACCTAGGAACAGTCGTGTATTTATAGAGTATATAACCCAAGTTAAACAGTTGGAGGAAAACGGAAACCGAGCGTAATTAGGAGAGAAAAATAATTACCGCCATTAGAACCTTCTGGAATTTCATGAATTCCCTAATGGAAGCTGGATACTAAAAGTCAGTATACATCGGTTTTAAGTTCAGTTTCAGACCTCCTGTGACCGGCGTAGGCCAAAGGCCCAGCAAGGGCCCATTAATTAAAGAGAGTTTCTCACTTATAATCATTTTTTTATCTCCTGTATAATCACAATGTTAATATCAAATCATAAAAACGCAATATCAAATAATATTTTTTATTTCATATATAAAAACAATATCAATATCAAATCAAATTTTTATAAACACAATATCAAATAATATTTTTTATTTCATATATAAATACAATATCAATATCAAATCATATATGTATAAACACAATATCAAATCATATTTTTTAAATAATTTTTTATTTATTATCAAATAAAAAAAATCCTATATAAAGACAATATCAAATCATATTACCAACACAAACAAGTCATTCACACAATATGGCTTCTCATCTTAAAGGTGTGAAAAAACAAGATAAGGAAAGATTAACTGTCGTTATTTATTGTAATAAAGATGGTTCAGAGAAAATTCCTTTATGGATTATAGGAAAATACGTTAAACCAAGGTGCTTCAAGAATGTAAACTTGAAAAGTTTGAACTGTGAATATTGTGCCAATGAACTAGCATGGTGCGCTATTTGAAGAATATGTTCGGCAACTCGATAAAGAAAATGGTTGCAAGAAAAGTTCTCCTGATTGTGGATAACTGCCCTGCTCATCCAAAACCTATTGAAGGACTGAAAAATGTTGAATTATTTATTTATTTATTTTCCACCAAACACAAATTCAAAAATTCAACCATGTGACGTAGGGATTATACGAGCTTTTAAAATGCATTATCATCGTCGATTTTATAGAGGTGTTCTGGAAGGCTATGAATTAGGGGCATCAAATCCAGAAAAAATGTGTTAGATGCAATGAATCTTGCAATTTCAACATGGACTATCCATGTTTGTTCAAGTACTCTTGCAAACTGCTTTCGTCATTGTAAACTTCGATCAACGGATAACACAAGTTTAGACAATTTGGATGAACAGTTAGGCAGTGAAATCACTCAAGACTTGCGAAATTTGATCGAAAAATTTGGCTATCGCAATTTAATGAATGTCGAAGATGTCCTAAATTATCTGGAAGAAAATGAAGTTACGCAGTTGTTGACTGATGAAGAAATAATTGAGAGCGTCATGGGAACTGATAAAGATAGGGAAGAAGATGATGAAACTTCTACACTAGACCCTCCTTCACGAAACGAGGCTATTAAAGCGGCAATCACATTGAATAATTTCTTGCTGAGCTATGAGAAAACAACACTAAAAATTCTTATGATATAGGAAAAATTAGAGATGAAATTCAATATGTTATTGATTTTAGAAAAAAAACAGAAGACAATTGAATCATTTTTCAAAAAGTCTTCGTATATCTTTAATGCATATATATATATATATATATATATATATATAATTAATTTATATTTCACATGGGGTCTACATAGGTAATAAAAAATGTATTGTCTTATAATTTTAGAGTATTATTAATTTGGCACGTTGTTCCCGACTCGGGACCGATTAAAAATATTATTTAAGAGAATTTATTAAATAATCGAGTATTAATTAATAGAGTTTCTACTATATGGTGACGAGTTTACTTTGCTTTTAATCTTTTTCAAACATATAAGTGCCTTCCGTGTCCCAATGGATGAGAAATGGGGTTGATACGCATGGATGCATCACAACAAGGAAGTCTTTTTTTTTTTTTTTTGTTAAATCCGAATATATTAAAAAGAAAAATTGTTTACAAAGCAAAGGACACTTGCAAGCCAAATGCCCTAAAAAGTAAACAAAAAAAAACAACTAAATATGCATCATCTGTAGGCCAAAGATGCATTGGTATTATATCTTCGCTTGATGTAGCTTGACGATGACCAAAACCTTGCAAGACAATGGCACTGACTTGGTGAATTCCAAACACCTCCCCCAGTCGAAACTGTAGAAATGTCCATGAAACATATATAGGGAGGGACATTGGCTGAGAAAAATATGCATCATAGCAGGCTAAGATGCAATAAACTGAACCATGTCGCTATATCTACTCAATATAAAGCTTAAATCATACCAAAATCTGCAACATTACTTGAAGCAACAATAAGGCCTATTTCGCTATTCAACTGAAGTAAGAAAGCCAGGCCTGCCTATATAGCCATCTGTTGTACCCATTGGAAGCAAACTACCTCTTTTTTCCATCATGTCCGCTATAAAATTAATGTCTCTATACACATGCTCAAAGCTAATGCGCCTATACCATGATTTAGCAGCAATCCAATGTTGCCTCACTGTCCACATAACAGAATTAGCCTGAAAGGCCTGCACAACGCTTTGAGAATTAGACCTAAGTCGGATATGTTTGGATCTCCATTATTTGTCCCATTCCAAGCCATGAATAATCGCTTCAATCTCAGCCATGTAATTAGTTGCAATGCCAAGTCCCACACTCAGCGCCCCTAAAACTTCGCAACTGTATATTCTTTCAACAATAACTGATCCGTCTGGCCCTGAATTTCCAGTAGATGCCCCATCAGAACATATCAATATCTCATCAGGCTCTGGGGGCCTCCACAAACATTCTAAAGGGATTAAATGCTTAACACTTCTATTTACTACTTTGAAATAGCTAAGAATCCGAAAATCTTGACAGGTATTATGCATGTGGCATATCATTCTTTTAGCATTCTCGTGAATCCGCTGATAAATCTTCATCTTGAGCTATGTCCAGTTGAACTTTGCACCATCAAAAACTATGTTGTTACGTAGCAGCCAAAGATCAACTCGTATGGCCAAGTTGGCTAATAACCACAGATCTTTCACTATCCCATTTCTTCCCTATGCCATCTTATAAGAATCCAACAAATTTGGTTTTGGATTCAACTCAAAAATAGCCGCAATCCAATTCCAAAACCTTTGCGGAATAAAACAGTCCCATAATGTGTGTTGCATCGACTCAGTCTCCCTCTTGCAAATTACGTAGGAAGATATATCTCCAATTTGAATCTGGAGACAAACTTAGCATCCGTAGCACAATAGTTGATGTTGATAACCTTCCAAACCTGTGCACCTAAGGTCGGATGCACAAACGCCAAATAAGATTAGCCTTGTGATAGACGCATTTATGTGTCTAATATGTCTCAATTGTATATATTATTAGTGCTCGATTTTGTATTTATTTTGTTATTTTATGTCTTTGTAGGTATTTATAGAGAAATAAGCTCTTGCGGCGAAATTGGTTCGAAAAGTGGTGTTTTACACCCCATTTCGGGAATGTACTAAAGGGACACCAGAACTGGATAAGGGGGAGGTCATCTTCTCAAATTCAAATTTCATTTTGGCGGGAAATATTTTTCAGCAGCGTGTTTCTCTGGCATATTTTTCGACCGGATTTTGGATGGGTTAGAGGTAGACTAAATCGCTGAAACTTCATGGGTAGATGTGATATGTCCTAAAGAAGTTATTATGGGTGATTTGATCGATTAAATTTGTGTGAATAATCATGTGGAAGAGAAAACAGTGACCACGGATATTACACGAGTTGTGAAGAATTTAAACGTGTACTGCACATGCTTGGAAGACTTAATCGATATTCTGGAGCGTGAAGAATGTATAGAAGGAAAGAAATACAGCTGCATGCACGAGGAATTGATTAAAAAAAAGGGAATTTTGGCCGTAGAGAATAATAGTGATAAATGAAGA
>JAJJMB010010315.1:2613378-2810432 GCA_023531105.1 Papaver atlanticum | reverse complement strand
ATTTGATTAGATGGGTCATGCTTAGCTTAGGTGATTTGATGTCCCATTCTTAACATTTACATCTAATATTTTGAGAATCTATCTTGGCAAAAATAAGAGTCATTTTATTTTATATTTTTATTGAGCTATAATTGTTAAAAGAATTATTATTTGAACCTTAAGAAATGAATTTGGTGGAATCCTAATCCCTAGTACCTCTCGCCCACTTTTTTAATATTTTTGTATATAATTTTTATTAAATTTAAAAACTCGAATCTTCACAAGTCTTAGAGTTCGAATCATTTTTACTACAACTTCAAAATCACATCACCTTGCAGAACACATGCCTTGATTAACGCAGTATATACTCTTTGCAGATTGCACTGAGAAGACCCTCTTGTGGTCCGGAGTCCAAATATTGAAATCTTGCAATGCACTATTCTTTGGAAGCAAATCCACATTCATCTCAGCCGCTTCTATGCGTTCACGCACCGCAACTGGTATTACCCAATTGTTATTTATGATCAAATGCGACACAAGAAAAGAATGAAAAGACGAGGGTACCTAAATATACCTCAATCTAAAACTTTTACACCTATAAGTCTTTTCTACGAAAGTGATTGTCTATGGACTGAGTCGAGACAATACAACTAATTGGTTCACACTTTGTGTGATCTTCTATGGATACGAGATCGAGACAATACGACAATAAGATAACTTGTGTGATTGACTATGGATACAAGATGGAGACAATACAACAACAAAGTATGTTTACTTGATAATAGGTTCGGACTTAACCAAACACAATAGGATTGCTATCAAGTAAAAAGGAATTAACATTTGTGTATTTTACTTCTAATTATAATAAAACAATTGTAATTGCGGAAATAGAAAAGTAAAAGACACAGCAAGATTTTGTTAACGAGGAAACCGCAAATGTAGAAAAACCCCGGGACCTAGTCCAGAATTGAATACTCTCAGAATTAATCCGCTATACAAAATAAAACCAACTTCGTATAGTTGAGACCAAGCAACTAAACCTATAGTTCACCTAGTTCCCTCAGTATCCCTGCGCCTCCAACTTGTAATAAGTCACGCACTTGGAACAATTCCTTTGGTTCGTATTCCAAATAGTAAAGGAACAACAAATCTGTTCGGTAATAACTCTTTTCAAACAACGTGATATGAGTTTGACAAAAGGCTCTTCCGTTTATCCCAATAAACTCCTTTGTTAGGTTCTTAGATCTATACAATAAACAACTACCAAAGTAATTGTCAAGATTTTGCAATCAATACTTTGATTCACAAAGAAACGTATTGATGACGATCTACTCAACTAATCAATCAAGATTATCACAAAGATAAACCGATTATAGTTGGATCCCTTTCCAGCCGAAACAAGTTTTGTGCACACCAAAGATTATAAACAAAAATATCTTATTTGTCTTCAAATCTTCTTAGATATTCAATAAACACTTGCACACAAACAACTTGAATCTCTTGTGATCAATCACACACAGAACGGAGTCTGTTAACAATGGATTATCACAAGACGTCTTTAGATCTACAAACAGTCTAAAGATCTCCCGTCGAAACTTCGATCTGAGCATAAACAAACTAGGTGCAATCAAAGTTCAACAACCGTTAGTCAATCAAATCAATCGAAAACTAATAATAAACTGCAATTATCTAGTTTCCCACTAACGGTACTAATAGAGCTTCCCAATCCCAAAGAAGTCTTTAAACCGAGCGGCCGTAAGAGAATTCTCCTAATTAGGTTACTTTCCTCTCCGAATAGGCGGCTCCACCAGTAACAACACAACTAGATAGTTTTGCTGGCTCTGAGGATTAGTTTGCTAGAAATGCAAAATTCAGTATTTATAGACAAGGAAGTTTGGACACCAAGGAATTTCCAAAACCGAATATTCTCAAAGATATGCAATAAGGGCAAAAACGGTTTTCATAATTCCTGGAAATGCTCTGTCCAAATATTGACTGAAATCTCAGTAGAAATCTTCAACTAGTAAATGCACATTACTAATTTTTATTTTCTAAAGATATGCATTTTAATTGCTGGAAATTAAAAGCATATAAAACTAAAAACCTTAATTAAAAGATTCTCAATTTATTTCGATCCAGGATTCTCCTTTAGCTATTAAGGAATATCTTTGAACAATAAAAGATAAGAGTTACTGCACATGTTCAAAGTATGTCGACAACTTTACTTTGTAAATCCTTTTTCATATTTACAATCTTGGAACCGATTTGCCACACTTCCAAACAAGTTTAGAATTGGTTCATCTGACTTCCAAGAACTATGTGATTGATTATCCTATCAAATCACCATTAATGGGTTTCACGGTTCTACCTTAACATAAAGTTTCGGTTCTACCTCCAAGTGGGTACTAGGATCGGTTACACTAGTTACCATAAAATGGCTAACTAAGTACTAGGATCGGTTACCACTTATTATGGTAAAACTTGTGATCGGTTGACAAAGTTAAAGGATCGGTTACACCAACTTACTAAAACTTGTTAAACCTCTTACAAGGATCGATTACACTCTCTCTTGTGATCGGTCACACCTCTTACTAGGATCGGCTACCCCAATGGCTAGTATTTAGTCATACCAATTTCAAGATATCGATCTTACCATCTCAGGTGATTACTTAAGATCGGTTTCACTAATAAAAGTCATACCAATACAAAAGTCATGCCTTGTGAATAGATTTACCAAGATACATAAACAAGTTATGAACGGTTATACTAAACACACATATTGATAATTCAAAAGATTTGCAATGAATAACAATACCAAAAAGCCTAGCGAATTCCCTTGCGATTCACAAAACAAGTTTATGAATTTACTTCCTTTAAACGAATGTAAAACATTGTTTCCTAGGTCGAAATCTTCACCCATACCCATACCCATACATAATCACAATAGAATTCATACGATTATGTCGATGTCTTATATACGAAGTTCAAAAGATAGACGTTATACTTCGTATTGTAATTCCTTAATACTATGTATAACTAGAGTATAATCATTCACAGCTTCACAGTTATGTTTTCAATATGCATGACTTGAAAGATACGTTAGGAATAAAATAGTTCAAGTCAAATATTACTAACCTCAAGTGGAAGGATGATGTCGTCGTTGTAGTTCTTTACTTCTTCACATTCTTCAAGTCTTCATGTAATACTTGTAAGTCTCATATCCTAGTAACTTTCTAGCTAACCTATACGAAGTTGACTCTTGTAAATAATCAAGCGACTTTTTAAATGAGGTTTGGTTCACTAAAATATGACCACCAAACTTTACATACCAACGCTTGGTGGGTTCAACCGAGCTATGCTCTAACAATCTCCCCCTTTGTCAATTTTAGTGACAAAACTCTTACATCATATGGATAAACAAATTACAAGAATTCATTACACATACGCTTGATTCCAAGTTTCAACAGCACAATAACCTGTATACATTCAATCCTTTAAATGACGATGTTGACATTATAATAACAAAGCTAATACTCCCCCTAAAGGTAAGATAGGTAGATTTTCAATCCGCACGTCTTTGTTATTCCCTTTATAGTTAAGATAACCACAAGTATCAATATGATATGCTACTCCCCCTTAGTCTATGCTTTACTCTTTTGTTAGATATAATGTTTAAGCACCATTGTCCTTTCCCTTAGTGATATCAAATAAATATCAAATCACTTGTTTACTCCATATATTTCTCCCCCTTTTTGTCACAAAATGACAAAGGTACGAGGAAATAAAAGACAAACCGAAAGGATCTTACAAATCTTACAAAGAGACTTGCAACCTTTAAGAGTTAAGCACGAGGGTTCCACACACCATTTTTGATAACCAATATCAAAACCGAAACTACAAGTAATTTTGTTTTGATATGTTACCAAGGAAACAATTGCCCGGAGCAATTTTCCCTAATAGTTTAGCAAATCAAAAATTGACTATCATCTTAGTTCTTTTGCTAAATTGATTGTACAAATACAATCGCTTGTTCGATAAGACCAAAATAAAGATCAGAGTTAACTCTATTTTTCTCATCAGGCTCTAATTATTCTCATCAATAACTTAGACCTTTCACGTTTAAAAAAGACAGTACTAGGTTAGTTAACTAACATTTCTTGTTAAGGCATTCGATTAGACTTGAATAACCGAAACCTCCACTTTGATAAGTCTAACTAAGATCAAAATTAACTTAGTTTCTCTTATCCTGAATCCAATCGGACTAAACAATTTATCCCGAAAACTCTTTTGTTAAGCCATAAACAATTTATACAAACCAAATAAATCAACTTGCATAATTATTTACCTCAACCGGAAGCAATTGAAACAAACATAGACATTATAGCACCTCAATTGCACCGAAATTTTGTAAGCCTAAACAATTGATACCAAACAATAAAGCAAGATAACAATAGTTTTTCTTAACCGGAAACAATTAAATCACACACACATCCATACACAAATAATGGAATAAAACATCAATTGTACCGAAATTTTGTTAAGCAAAAGCAATAAATATATGCAATAAACTCAGGCTTTTCTTAAACAGGAAAACGATTAACTAACAAAGTCGTTACCTCAAGTTCTGCATCCTCTTCTCCCCTTAAGATATGACATTAAGCGCCAGTTCAAGATAGAACTCTCCCCCGTTGTGTTACCATCCTCTCGCAAGACAAAAGAACAACAACAAAGAGAAACCTTTACCAGAGAAAGGTTGAAAACCGGTTTTAACTATTGCAATGCAAAAGTTAAAACCACGAAACACATATACTTTTATGTTAAACCAAAACGATTCAACATATTGACTTTTTCACATATTGTTCCAAACAGAACCCCTCATGATCCTTTGATAAAGCCTACCAACATGGGCTAGAACTCAATCCCGCTAAATCAAAAAGTCACCCAAACCATAAGGGTTCACACCGTATGAGATCGAATATTAAGGTTATGAAAACCGAAATCAAATATCCCATAAACATACATAGCAATAATATAAAGCATTCAAGCACAGGCTATGTAATCGAAAACTATCACAAGAAAAATTATAAACTAATAATTTTATTCATAAATATAAGATAGTTTTATTCAGAATAGACCTTATACAATTTATTGAAAGAAATCAAAAATTGATGTCTATATATTTTTTTTAATTAATTATTGGAAGGGACATTCCTTGTGATCAAGTACTTTTCGACGCTCTTCTTCAATTTCCGATTCTTGGTTCCAAAACTCTAATTCAATCTTTAGAATTCCTTTAAGAGTTTCTGGATCTTTTCGAGCAGCAAAGCCCAGTTGTTTCTGAAAACAGTCAAGTTGTTTACCAAGAGTTTCAAGATGAGCTAGAAGATACTTTTTGTTAGAATTCTGTGAAATCCTTTCGACCGTTTTATTACTTCCAATCATTTGACATATAGTCTTTTTAGAGACAGACGTAATGCTTCTCTTGACATCAAAATCATCTCCCGTGATGAATTCACAAATCTCTGTAATTATGCAAGGAAAACCGAGATGCCTCTTTATTCCTGGGGAGGAAATAGAATCTGAGATCTTTATCATTTGACTGACAATGATTCCACATATATCAATTTGAGAGTCTCCTGTTAACAGAAAATAAAAAAATTCTGCAAAATCATTGTCCCAGGCTGACTTAACTCTAGTGCTTACAAATTGGGTTGCTAAAGCAAGTTTACTGAATACCCTTAGGTGAAAGGGTATATCTTTTGTTCGTAATCTACCATTTTCCCACTCTGTCGATCTTCCAATGAGATGTGTTGAAATGGTATCGTGCTCAATTTCAACTCCAGTAATCAAGTGATTACATTCCACATTGTACTCAATAGCATTAGAAATCGTTTTACGATCAACATAGTAGATTCCTTGACCAACAAGTAACAAAGGTAATGTTTTTATGATCAACATTATGAATATTCGCAAAAAAAAAACTCTTACCATATAAGGTGAATATTTTTCAAAATCAAAAAGCTTTCCCCAGTTTCGATCTTGAACAAACTTCACATAATCCTTATTTTGGACATCTGGATCAAATTTCTTTTCAGTAGTGAATTCCATCCTCTTGAGTGTTTCGTATTTCCTAAAGCATGAGCTGTCAACAAAGCGAGTTAATTCATGCTTGTCATCAATACTGTTAGGAAATCTGATCCTATCAATATCATCACATCTGACTCGATCATCAGAGGGTGTGACTCTTGATTTCCTCTTTCTCATACTTGTAAAAATATGAAAAACCCTAGTTATGGTTTCGATCAATCTTCCCCAATATGTTTGTAAACATAGCAAGAGGTTATCTTTTATATGAAGAATTGATATCAAAAACCGGAAATAACTAGTTTTAGGAAACACTATCAAAATCGGAAATCGTGGCTTGTGGGGAATCAAATCCGATTTTGTATCTAGGTATTTCTTTTGGAAAACCGATTTTTCATGGACTGGATCTTTGTTTCGGATTAATCCTATGTATATGTCAAAAAATATGTTTACTCTATTATTACCAAAATTTGATAATATCATTTGAAATTCCCTTAAGAATTTTATAATAGAGTATACAAAAATAAGTTTGGACATAACAAGATATTTATTAAAAATATCTTTAGAATCAAAAATCCTGTAATATCTCAAAAGATCACTTGCTTCATTAAAATAGTTGTGAGGTGTATGAAGCAAACCATTGTTAATGGAACTATTAACTGAAAAATCATTCTTTGTAGGATTACAAAGGTTCCAAAATTGCATCCTAAGCAACGATACATTGATAGACTTAGATCTGAAAATGTGCATATATATACTTTGGTAGGAAATCCAAAATATATTTAAGATTCCAAATTTTTCAAGAACACAATCATGGTTCATATAATAACGAATTTTTTTGAGAGGAATCTTATGCATTTTCAAGATACATCCTGTCTCATAGAGCATCGTATCATTGTCACAGTTAGTATTAAACAAAATGATATACAGTCCTATGATATCCCACTGATTATGTAAGTCCCTCAAGACATACATAGACATAATTCCAATTCCTAAATTATTTAGGAATAAGAGTATTACATACTTCATTCATGTCTCCATCACGATTTTTTGAAGTAGTCAAATCCTGCCGTTCCGTTAACTGAATCAGACATAGATTCAATTTCTTATAGGTTGGATCGCACCAAACACAGATTGTTAGATCTTTTCGTGTTTGTCTGCTCTGATACCAATTGAAAAGACGAGGGTACCCAAATATACCTCAATCTAAAAAAAATCCATCTATAAGTCCTTTCTCCGAAAGTGATTGTCTATGGACTGAGTCGAGACAGTACAACTAATTGGTTCACACTTCGTGTGATCGTCTATGGATACGAGATCGAGACAATACGATAACAAAATAACTTGTGTGATTGACTATGGATACAAGACCGAGACAATACAACAACGAAGTATGTTTACTTGATAATAGGTTCAGACTTAACCAAACACAATAGGATTGCTATCAAGTAAATAGGAATTAACGTTTGTGTATTTTACTTCTAATAATAATAAAACAATTATAATTGCGGAAATAGAAAAGTAAAAGAAACAGCAAGATTTTGTTAATGAGGAAACCGCAAATGAAGAAAAACCCCGGGACCTAGTCCAGAATTGAATACTCTATGAATTAAGCTGTTATACAAAATCAAACCAACTTCGTATAGTTGAGACCAAGCAACTAAACCTATAGTTCACCTAGTTCCCTCAGTATCCCTGCGCCTCCAACTTGTAATAAGTCACGCACTTGGAACAATTCCTTTGGTTCGTATTCCAAACAGTAAAGGAACAACAAATCTGTTCGGTAACAACTCTTTTCAAACAACGTGATATAAGTTTGACAAAAGGCTCTTCCGTTTATCCCAATAAACTCCTTTGTCAGGTTCTTAGATCTATCCAATAAAAAACTACCAAAGTAATTGTCAAGATTTTGCAATCAATACTTTGAATCACAAAGAAACGTATTGATGTCAATCTACTCAACTAATCAATCAAGATTATCACAAAGATAAACCGATTATAGTTGGATCCCTTTCCAGCCGAAACAAGTTTTGTGCACACCAAAGATTATAAACCAAAATATCTTCTTTGTCTTCAAATCTTCTTAGATCTTCAATAAACACCTGCACACAAACAACTTGAATCTCTTGTGATCAATCACACACATAACGGAGTCTGTTAACAATGGATTATCACAAGACGTCTTTAGATCTACAAACAGTCTAAAGATCTCCCGTCGAAACTTCGATCTAGTTTGAGTGAATCTTATATCAGAAGAGAAGATTCTCAAGCATAAACAAACTAGGTGAAAAAGTTCAACAACCGTTAGTCAATCAAATCAATCGAAAACTAATAATAAACTGCAATTATCTAGTTTCCCACCAACGAACTAATAGAGCTTCTCAATCCCAAAGAAGTCTTTAAACCAAGGGGACGTAAGAGATTTCGCCTAATTAGGTTACTTTCCTCTCCGAATAGGCGGCTCCACCAGTAACAACACAACTAGGTATTTTTGCTGGCTATGAGGATTAGTTTGCTAGAAATGCAAACTTCAGTATTTATAGACAAGGAAGTTTGGACACCAAGGAATTTCCAAAACCGAATATTCTCAAAGATATGCAATAAGGGCAAAAACGGTTTTCATAATTCCAGGAAATGCTCTGTCCATATATTGACCGAAATCTCAGTAGAAAATCTCCAACTAGTAAATGCACATTACTAATTTTTATTTTCTAAAGATGTGCATTTTAATTGCTGGAAATTAAAAGCATATAAAAAAAAACCTTAATTAAAATATTCTCAATTTATTTCGATCCGGGATTCTCCTTTAGCTATTAAGGAATATCTTTGAACAATAAAAGATAAGAGTTACTGCACATGTTCAAAGTATGTCGACATCTTTACTTTGTAAATCCTTTTTCATATTTACAATCTTGGAACCGATTTGCCACACTTCCAAACAAGTTTAGAATTGGTTCATCTGACTTCCAAGAACTATGTGATTGATTATCCTATCAAATCACCATTAACAGGTTTCACGGTTCTACCTCAACATAAAGTTTCGGTTCTACCTCCAAGTGGGTACTAGGATCGGTTACACTAGTTACCATAAAATGGCTAACTAAGTACTAGGATCGGTTACCACTTCTTATGGTAAAACTTGTGATCGGTTGACAAAGTTAAAGGATCGGTTACACCAACTTACTAAAACTTGTTAAAACTCTTACAAGGATCGATTACACTCTCTCTTGTGATCGGTCACACCTCTTACTAGGATCGGTTACCCAATGGCTAGTATTTAGTCACACCAATTTCAAGATATCGATCCTACCATCTCAGGTGATTACTTAAGATCGGTTTCACTAATAAAAGTCATACCAATACAAAAGTCAGGCCTTGTGAATAGTTTTACCAAGATACATAAACAAGTTATGAATGGTTATACTAAACACACATATTGGTAATTTAAAAGATTTGCAATGAATAACAATACCAATAAGCCTAGCGATTTCCCTTTCGATTCACAAAACAAGTTTATGAATTTACTTCCTTTAAACAAATATAAAACATTGTTTCCTAGGACGAAATCTTCACCCGTACCCATACATAATCACAATAGAATTCATACGATTATGTCGATGTCTTATATACGAAGTTCAAAAGATAGACGTTATACTTCGTATTGTAATTCCTTAATACTATGTCTAACTAGAGTATAATCATTCACAGCTTCGTAGTTATGTTTTCAATATGCACGACTTGAAAGATTCGTTAGGAATAAAACAGTTCAAGTTAAATATTATTAACCTCAAGTGGAAGGATGATGTCGTCGTTGTAGTTCTTTACTTCTTCACATTCTTCAAGTCTTCACTAATACTTGTAAGTCTCATATCCTAGTAACTTTCTAGCTAACCTATACGAAGTTGACTCTAGTAAATAATCAAGCGACTCTTTAAATGAGTTTTGGTTCACTAAAATATGAAAACCAAACTTGACATACCAACGCTTGGTGGGTTCAACCGAGCTATGCTCTAACATAGAAAACTCAATTCTCCGAGTCATTGAGATTCCCGGAATAGAAGTTATACATTGTTGGACATTCAAATTATCAAAATATATAGACGTATTGTGACCATATCCTATCAAACGCCTAGTATGTTTTTCCATTATATTATAAATCCATCTACTGCCTGGCATAAAAGAAGATTTGAGTTTGTAGTCAATCAATTCTCCATTAACCTTGAAAATATTTGTTCGAAAAAACGATCCCATTTCTAATATGAATTCTTGATGTTCCACCACAGTTTCATGAGCATTGCTTTATTCACTACCTCGATACGAGTAATCCCTAAACCACCTTCGCTCTTAGGACATCATATTTTGTCGTATGCCACCATCGTGTACTTACGTTTCTTTGAATCACCAGATCAAATAAAGTTTCTAATAGCTCTTCCACATTCGGCAATCACTTTCAACAGCCATTTATGTACTACCATTGAATGAATAACAATACTCGAAATGACTGACTTAACCAAAACGAGTCTTGTTTGAAAAATTTGCATCACTCCTTTCAAACCGGGAAGTTTATCAAAAACCTTCTCCACTAGTGGCCTGACATGCATATAGCGTATTGCACCAGGCATAATTTGTATACCTAAGTATCTATCAAGAAAGCTAGCATCCTGAATATTCAGAAGAGCCGCAATTCTCCTTTTCCTGGCAAGAAAGCCACCACCAAAATAAAACTTACTCCTCGCAAGACTAACAGTTTGTCACGAAGAATATTGGTAAGCAATAATCAAATCAAACAGGTTACACAAGCTTTTCATGTTTCCCTTGCAAAATATCATAATATCATCTGTGAAGAATAGGTGAGTTGGCGATACACCTTTTTTAGATACCCTGTGGGACATACCACCATTCTCAAATAATGTTACGACTCAAAATATCCTCAATGACGACAAAAATAAGACGAGATAAAGGATTACGCTGTCGCAAGCCCCTATTGATTTTTACAAATCCTTCCGGGCTACCATTAATCGATACCGAAATCCTAGACGAACTTATAATATTAAAAATCCAGGTGCACCAAAAATCATAGAAACCGTACCTTTTGAAAACCTCAAGCACAAATTGCCAACTAACCGTGTCGAAAGCTTGCGAGATATCCATCTTAAGTCCGATGTTCCCAAACTTCCTTTTCATATCAATTTCATTCACCAACTCCGAAGCTAAACTAATATTTTCATGGATACCCTTCATGAAATCCACTTGCTCCTCCGAAACCAAATTATCCAACACATTGCCAAGCCGTGTTTCCAAAATCTTAGTAAAGATTTAAAAAAAAAAATACTCAAGCCAATTGGCCTGAAATTCTTTATCCTATCTGCACCTTTAACCTTCGGTGGAAATACTATTAGACTGGAATTCACCCCATTAGTAATAAAGTGATGCTTCCAGCAATGATTCACAGTCGCAATAAGATCGTTTTCAATGATGTCCCAAAATGTTCCGTAAAAGATACCTTAGAAACCATCAGGGCCAGGTGCATTGTCTGCTCCAAGCTCAAAAACTGTTGCCTTAATTTCCTCTAAATCTGGCATAACGTCCATGCACATGTTATCGTCGGAACTGATTATAGGATGCGCTCAGTCGAATAAATTTGTATCTACCACTATCTCCTCACACTTGAACTTATTGATATAATAGTCAAGAATATGATCACGAATCTGATCACTATCATTAAGTAAGTTACCTGCATCAGAAACAAGGTTAGAAATAAGCAAAGCATTCCTTCGCATACGAATGAAATTATGAAAGAAGCTGGTGTTCCTATCTCCACCCATAATCCAAGTTGTACGCGCTTTTTACTTCAACATAGTAGCTAAACCCTTTCTAGCCTGATCAACTCTAACCAGGGCCTCTGCCAAAATATCAAAGTTTGAAATATCACTAGGATCCAAATCCGAAATGGCCTGAACTTCCTCTAAGTGCAACTCGGCCCTTTTCAATCTATTATGCACATCTCCAAAAACTTCACGATTCCACAACTTCATTGCCTCCTTCAGCCTTTTAACCTTGATGGGAAAAATATAAGCTTTAGAGTCTTGAAAAGGTTTTATCCATCTAACACGCACAATATCCATGAAATTTGCATGATCAAACCACATCCGCTGAACTCTAAAAGGAGCACGAACTGGTCTTTTTGTCTCAAAGGGAAAGCCAATTAATGGCCCGTGATCGGATACATCTCTGGCCATCACCACGTAACGCCAATTTATGAATCTATCCAACCATGCCTCATTTACAAAAACTCTATCAATCTTTTCCACAATCCTGGCACCACCAAACCTTCTATTATGCCAAGTCATTTTACTGCCCAACGAATCCGCTTTTCTCAAATCATTTTTATTTACCCAAGACCGAAACCCATTTATAACTGCTTGACGTACAACTCTACCTCCTTTCTTTTCTTCAATCCTCAGAACACAATTAAAATCGCCCATAACTAACCATGGAACATTTGCATCTCCAAAGTTAATAACAGTCCATAAATGTCTTCTAGTAACCTGGCACACTCTAGCATGCACAAAAGAAATAACTACTTCGTCCACATCAATCAATATAGCTTGCCGGCACTTGTGATGAGAACATGATCAACAATACTTCAAGACCAAAGAACCCAAAAATTACTTTTACCATTATCCATATTTTGAATGAAACCACTACCAAAGCCCTCTAATCTTAAGCTATGCACGGTACAACTATTGCAATACCACAGAGGCTCAACAATGCAGAGAATATCAGGCCTATATTGTTTTACTAACTCCATAAGCTTTGATCTAGGCGTATCTTTTCCCAAACTTTGTATGTTCCAAAAGAACACACGCATTAATCAACTACTGGTGGAGGCGTTAGTCCCTCCCTACCTTTCTTTGATAACCTCTTAGAAATTAACCTTGAAGATTCCTTCAAATTTGCAATCAAAGTATCTCTACCTATGTCATCTCCATCAATAACAACCTCCCCATCAGTTACATTGGTAGATTTGATACCTTTCTCCTTTTTCTTCTTCTTAGACTTTTCATTGGGCTTATAACCCTGTCTTTGCTAGATGTCACGGCACCACCCTCCAAGTCTCTACCAGTATCAATACCTATGCATTTCTTTACTTTAGTATGAACATCTGCAACGTCTTTAGACTGAGCCTTTTTTTCAGCCTTTCATTTTGCATCTTCAACATCAGGTTGTGAATCCCAACTGATTTTGCCAGCATCATCAGCTAGTAAAACCACGTTTAGATTAGAAACTACATCTACATCATTCTCGGAATCCACCTCTTCTGATTCATACCCATCATTAACTTCAACATTCTCACCTTTGTTGCGTAAAATCGAGTAACGATTACTGTCAGCTTTGGAGACGTTAATACCCTTAGTTTTACTCCTTTGCGCTTTCTCCTTTGAGTCACAAAAGGAGTATGCTCCCATTTCCTTTGTAATTCAGGGTCAATATCTGCATTTAACTCAGCTTGCATCTGCTATGCTAACTGAGCATCAGATGCTGCAATACTTTGGTTGATTTCCTGCATAGTATAACCTGTTTATAGTGCATCTTGAACATATAGTACGGTACGTGAAGATTAGGCAGTATAAGCATGTATAACTCATCCCATTAGCTTTTCCGTCTTCTCATCTCTAGTACCTTGTTTGTTTGCAGCTGACTTGACGTATGGGTCTGAGTCAACCCATGACTTGTGCCGAGTCAGCAATCAGACTGTTTGTTTTCATTTTGTTTCATATCTGACTCAACCTCTGACTCGGACCGGTTTGAGCTAGATAATAAAATACCCCTGACTCATGGGACCAAACTACTGACTCATATATTTTTGAGTCAGATCTGACTCAAAACAAACATAGTGAGTCAGATCTGACTCAAGTCATGTGATTTCAGTCAGATCCAGAAGACTCACATGAGTCAGGAATAAACATGGTGTAGGTCGATTATCATACTCAGCTGCTTTGCCCTTCAGCTCAGCAGGAATTGGATGTTTAGGTCTAGCCAAGTCAGCAAGCCTAATCTCATTTTCCTTCATTTTAGCTTCTTGTTGCTTAAAGTCAAAATCTCATTGTGCTTGTTTAGCACGAGCACAATCCGTCGCCGCTTTGAGTCTAGCTTTTTCGGTTCTAGCCAAATCTTACGTTATTTTCTTAGACATATCCATATCCCCCACAACTGGTTGCACGACATTAGTTTCCTTCCTCAGGACAAAATCCTTTTGCGTCACAGTTTCATGTTTTTGCGCAACTTTTTTGGTTTGAGCAGAGTCCTGATACAACCCAGACTCCTCTTCTTCTTCTCTTTCGCTTCTACCACCACCTTGCAATCCTCAAAATTATGGCCTAATTTCTTGTATTGTTTACAGAATTTTGGCTTTCGCTATATGTCTACTATTTGATCAAAGCCAAATCCCGAAGCATTGACTTATTTTTTGAAATTTCTTCAGAAAAATCCACGTCTACAAGGACGCTCGCAAAATAACCAAACTCCCTCTTCAAAGTCCTCGCATCAACATCAACTGGTGTACCTAAAGCTGTGTATATGGAAATATGAAAAAGCGGGGGTCTAACAACCTCACCCAATATTTCGTTTAGGCAATCTTTATGGACAAACTCCAATATAATTCTGAGAGCACCAACTAATAAAGCTAGCTCAATCAAGAAATATATCAAAGAGTTGTATCTCTGTTTCATAATGTAATCAGCAAATCAAACAGATAGAAGCCTGATTATTATGTGAAACAACTTGAACGGTACCAAAGACCAATGTTCAAGTGTCAATCAATTTATATCAACAACCAAATGTTGGATTATCTAATTGATTGAACCACGCATAACCTATGATATTTCAATTATATAGAAAATATAATGCGGAAAAGAAACAACACAGACACCAGAAGTTTTGTAAATGAGGAAACCGCAATTGCAGAAAAACCCTGGGACCTAGTCCAGATTTGAACACCACACTGTATTAAGCCGCTACAGACACTAGCCTACTCCAAGTTAACTTCGGACTGGAATGTAGTTGATCCCTAACCAATCTCACACTGATGAAGGTACAGTCGCGTTCCTTACGCCTCAGAATCCCAGCAGGACTCTACGTTAGCTGATCTCACCCAAAACTAAGAGTTGCTACGACCCAAAGTCGAAGACTTGATAAACAAATCTGTATCACACAGAAAAGTCTATTGAATAGATAAATATGTCTCCCAAAGAAATACCTATGAGTTTTATTCCGTCTTTTGATAAATCAAGGTGAACAGGAACCAATTGATACACCGGACTTATATTCCCGAAGAACAACCAAGTAATATCAATCACCTCACAATAATCTAAATCGTATGGTAGTGAAACAAGATATTGTGGAATCACAAACAATGAGACGAAGATGTTTGTGACTACTTTTTATCTTGCCTATCGGATATTAAATATCGAGCAAATCTTAGAGAAGATAATACTTAATAACGATAGAAAACGGTAAGATCAGAACACGTAACTACAGAGAAAATAGTTGGGCCTAGCTTCACAATCCCAATTAAGTCTTCAAGTCGTTAACCTACAGGGTTTTGGAGAAAACCTGAGGTTAAAGGAGAATCGACTCTAGTCGCAACTAGTATCACACAGGAGGTGTGGGTATTAGGTTTCCTAGTTGCTAGAGTTCTCTCTTATATAATCTTCAAATCAGGGTTTGCAATCAATGCTACCTTGGTAACAAAGCATTCAATATTCACCGTTAGATGAAAACCTTATTAGACTCAAGCTAATATATTTCAACCGTTCGATCGAACTTAGCTTGTTACACACAAATGAAAAGTGACTTCATTTAGATATGAGTAACCGTACCTAAACATGTACACCTTGTTGGCTCAACAATAGTTAACCGAAGTTATCCATATGAACACTTTCATATCAACCTTGTTCATCTTAACCATAACTAGTTCAAATGACTCAAATGAAACTAGTTCTAGAGTTGTTCAATTGTTTATATTCTCATAGAAGTATACAAGACACAATTGAAGCAAAATCGATTTTGATTCACTCGAATCAATTCATGAACATTATAGCCACGGTTTGCAAAAGATTGCATTCCTTATTATATAAATGTATTAGTTCATGAACAAACCGATTTTAGAACATAACTGATTTAATTTTAGATAGTGGTAAGAATGAGGTTCGTAAGACTTGTGAAAGCAATTGAATTTAGACTTATTTAAACTAAAAGTAGAGAAAATTTAAATCCAAATTTGTTTTTTTTTTTAGAGTGAAAATAACCAAGACACTAGATTCCACTATTACACATGAATAAATGATGATAAAAATTCCAAAACTCTAATTATTATTTTTAAAATCTCTTTTTCTTAATTCACAAATTATCAAGCATATTCTCAAACATTAATTGTATCCCTTAAGCATAGATTATCTAACCAAAGCATAACCTATCTAATTGAATCACAACTAATTAGGAAAAATTATGCAAACAATTAAAATTCTACAAAGTAGTGATTGAGTGAATTATAAAATACAAATTAGAGAAAAATAGAATAGTTACCAATTATTCATGCATAAATAGCTTCCTCCGTGCCTTGATTACGCGAGAATTAGCTCATCATTATCATGGAAACATGCTCAAAATTCATCTTTATTAATGCTCAAAAATGGTTCACAAATGATGAAATGGGAGAAAAATGAATAAAACCGGGTTTTGTAACACTTATATTTGTTACAAAATCAATTGTTACAGAAAACGATAAAGGAATACCGTCGCTGGAACTGTTGAAGAACGACGGTCTTTAAGGGTCTTATGTTCTTCGTACCTTCTTCACCAACAGAAAAATGGTTTTTTCCTGTAACTTTTTTTTCTCGATTTTTTATACTCTAAACGTCTCCCTATTCTCCCCCTAAACTCTCTATCCCTTCTTTGAGTCTCCTCAAGCCTTTATATAGTCACAGGATCAAGAATAATATCGTAATAACCCAAAAATCTTCTCGATATCCAACCATTAACTCATGAATATTTTCTTTTATGTTTTAGGTTCTTACGCATCTTTTCGACGTATACACGCTCCAGAACTTCCTTGTTTGACTCCTCCACACTTCTTCAGCAACCAAACTCCATCACAACTCAATCCATGCACGTTCAAACACGTTGTATTCCGAGGTTGAATATTTTCTTCCCGACAAAAATTCAGCCCAACTGAACGCATTAGAACACTCATACCTCCATTGTTTGGGCATATCACGTTCATCCCAATCAAAATCAATGATTGAATCTCACTAAAACTCCTTCAAAAATCCAACAGAAAATTCTGCAGAAAAATGAATTTTTTTCCCGCCAAAATTATTTTTCAAACGATGAAGGTTAAGTGCCCTGAATCCAAAACGCGGGTGCCTTTAACAGCTTGGCTTCCTTGGGGGCGCCCTTATCCATTTATTAGGGTGCCTTTAGTAATTTTGGTGGGTGCCTTTAACACTTTTTCTGGGGTGTTTTCAACATTTTTTCGGGGTTCCTCCGGTGTATTTCTGGGGTGCTTCCGGTGCATTTCTGGGGTGCCTTTAGTACCCTATCCTGGGGTGTAAAGCACCACTTTACGAGTCAATTTCGTCGCAAGAGCTTATTTCTCTAAAAATACCTACAAAGACATAAAACACCATAATAAGTACAAAAATGGGTACTAATAATATATACAATAGAGATGAAAATAGACACATAAATGCGTCTATCAATAACCCACTCTAGTATGCAAACGGGTACGCATACTAAGAGTTCTGGACTTGGTCTGGGTTCGCCAGTATGCAAACGGGTATGCATACTAACATACACCAAAACCTCAGTTGAATTCCCGGACTTGAACTTCACGCCGGTACGCATACGGGTATGCATACTAAGTTCCCGGACTTCAACTAACCAACCAGTATGCATACGGGTATGCATACTATGGTTCACGGACTTCCACTAACCAACCAATACGCATACGGGTATTCATACAATGTTTCATGGACTTGGAATAACTTGCAACAGTTAGCATACTGTGCTATATCCAATCATGGTTAATTATTCTAAACTCCAATTTCAATCATTGAAACATTCTTAGAAGACGGGAATAGCTGGCTCACACAAAGTATTAGCTTCGAAGCAATTTTCAAATGATCGAATGATCAATACGAAACATTCCGAGACTACATCAAATGACGGTCTCACACAAATCATGTAAGATGTTACCATGCGATTTTCACATGATCATCTTTTGACTTTCGTCAAGAATATAAGATGAGCTTGGTTAAATAAAAACCTTACCAACACATATTCCGAGAAATATGTAAGCGAGTTAAACTCAGCTCGAAATATCAAATGTGTATAATCGAAGTCTATATAGCTATACGAATTTTGTCTCAAATAGGAGATGGAGTAAATAGACTTTTGAGTGATAGATGAGTTCAAGTCTCCACATACCTTTTGTTGATAAACTTCCACAAGATCCCCTTAGCAGTTCTTCGTCTTCAATCGATGAACATCGTGAAGTCTAAAGCTCAACTACACTTTCTATCCTAATCCGAGACTTAGCTATAAGTAGACTATAAATCAAGACTTACAGTTTTGGAAACTAAACTTGACAAACAAGCTTGAGATAGCAACGCTTGCGAGTTCGACCGAGCAACGCTCTAACAATCTCCCCCTTTGTAAATTTTAGTGACAAAACTATCAATACATATGGATTACAAAATAAATTAACTTTGTAGCTTCTCATCCAAATGATTGATTTCCTTGGTTCTTCAACATTACTCGAAATCTTCGCCACTTCCAAGTACTCCAGTGATTGTGAACGTGTTCAACTCAGCATCATTGTTGTTGAAGATCCGTAGCCATAACAATGGGAAAACAAAAGCTCTCAATCATTGTTATACAATGTCATAGTATTATTACACAGCATCAAAGTTCAATTGTATCACAACTTTGACAATAATACTATGGTGATATGTATCACTCCCCCTTAGTCAATACTTCATCTCACATTGAAAACCACTCCCCCCTTACATAATGATCCGTAAACCATATGTATATGTAGTGTGAACTACAAAATAATTCTCCCCCTTTTTGTCAATATAAATTGGCAAAGGTACGAAAACTAGCGGGATCACAATGAAATTCTCAACGAGCTACTTCATGACTAAAAGAAAACATATAAACTTTGTTTCGATGATTTCACATAGTCGAAACTTAATGTATTCATCAAGGAGTTTATAAAGATACAAAATAACTCCTACAATATTCCACAGCCGCACTCCCCACAAAGATTTGGAAATTAAACACAAGTTCAATTAAGAACTCTCCCCCATAAAATGTCATTCCCGAAAGAACAACAAGAGCGACCTTACTTTTACAAGAAAATAAGGATTTCTTAGGACATTAACAAATTACATGAAACATGAATTTGTATCCAGAAAACTCAATTAAATTAACCACAAGAGAACCCATGATTAATTTAATCGGAAATGCTCAAAATAAGAGAACTTATGGAGCCGCATTGTACTTTCACATAGAAAATATCTCAACTAAACAGAAAGCATTTTACCAATAATTATACCTGATCATATCTCACTCAACCAGGATTTTTTGTGAGTAAGGTTTTAACCTTGTGATTAATTAGCACAAGTATGAGCTTTACGCTCATCAAATGAATGTTGTTCACAGTTACATCTCTTTTTCCTTATTTTTGGAGGAAATACTTTTTGATGTGAAAAGTTATCATAAAACATACTATCATCAAAATAAGACGCATAGTATGGATTCTTACCTGAAGGTTTTTGACCAGACGAATTTGACAACCGGTTTATGAGCTCTTTGTATCCTTCAATTATCGGACTTAGGTTGTCTTTCACATCTCCATTTTTGCTTCCTTCTTCTGATACCTTATTCATATCAAGAACAACATCCGTTCCCCTTTTAACCGAAGAAGATCCTCCTTGGAATCTTCTTGGACGACTTGTGTTAAGATTACTGTTACCAGTATGAACATTTAAGGAACAAATTGTACTGACTTTCCTGGAAGGATTCACAGGGAAAGTGCTAAAACCGATTGGTTTAGACATACGAATGTCAGTTACACCTTCAAGAATTGAATCCAAGGTGTGTTGAAGTCGAACAATATAGTTGTCATTCAACCAAGATTTGCTCTTATGTTCATTATGCTCTTTTGAGTCACAAAAGAGACACATAAACTTGACACCATCGTTAGGAGATTTCTTCCTTCTAAGGGATGTGGTGGTTCCTTGATTTGAGGAAGATACATGCACATCTTTTCCAATAGGAAGAGAATGTGGTTTAACTTCTGGAACTGAATTTATAGTTGAGACAGAAGTGATTGGTATAGTGGAATCTTAGGACATCCTTTACATTGAATTTAGAGTTCACTCAATAGATGTTCAATTTCCAATGCGTTCTCCTAAGTCTGGCCTTACGAAGAGCCTTAATTTGAAGAACAAGATCTCTTGTTATACCAATAAGAACATTGATTTTGTGTTTCAACCGATTGTTTTTATCAGACTGGATTCTAACAAGTTTTAGAATCATTTCACTTTCTTTGGCTGTATCCATTTCTTTAACAGAGTCAGACTCGTTTGAAAGGGAAACCGGGGTAACACTTATCAGTGCAAGCCTGTTTCGTTGGAACACAATGTTCATCTAAAATCGAGATTGACAAATCTTTATCTTTAATAGATTTCATGGAACAGAACTTTTATTTCTAGTGATGCGTTTATCAGAGATAGCACCACTATCCGTTTATCAGATATAGCAGCACTGTTCTTATACCAATAAGAACATTGATTTTGTGTTTCAACCAATTGTTTTTATCATCCTAGATTCTAACAAGTTTCAGAATCATTTCACTTTCTTTGGATGTATCCATTTCTTCAACAGAGTCAGACTCGTTTGAAAGGGAAACCGGGGTAACACTTATCAGTGCAAGCCTATTTCGTTGGAAAACAATGTTCATCTAAAATCGAGATTGACAAATCTTTCTCTTTAATAGATTTCATGGAAACATAACTTTTATTTCCGGTGATGCGTTTATCAGAGATAGCACCACTGTCCATAGAGTCAGATCGCTAAAAGCACAGACTTATGAGGTCTTAAACGTGTTTGCCTGCTCTGATACCAATTGAAAAAGCGGGGGTCTAACAACCTCACCCAATATTTCATTTAGGCAATCTGTATGGACAAACTCCAACATAATTCTGAGAGCACCAACTAATAAAGCGAGCTTAATCAAGAAATATATCTAAGAGTTGTATCTCTGTTTCATAATGTAATCAGCAAATCAAACAGATAGAAGTCCGCGAGCCTGATTATTATGTGAAACAACTTGAACGGTACCAAAGACCAATGTTCAAGTGTCAATCAATTTATATCAACAATCAAAGGTTGGATTATCTAATTGATTGAACCACGCACAACCTGTGATATTTCAATTATATAGAAAATATAATGCGGAAAAGAAATAACAATGACACCGGAAGTTTTGTTCACGAGGAAACCACAAATGCAGAAAAACCCCGGGACCTAGTCCAGATTTGAACACCACACTGTATTAAGCAGGTACAGACACTAGCCTACTCCAAGTTAACTTCGGACTGGAATGTAGTTGATCCCTAACCAATCTCACACTGATCAAGGTACAATCACGTTCCTACGCCTCAAAATACCAGCAGAACTCTACGCACTTGATCCCCTTAGCTGATCTCACCCACAACTAAGAGTTGCTACGACCCAAAGTCGAAGATTTGATAAACAAATCTGTATCACACAGAAAAGTCTACTGGATAGATAAATCTGTCTCCCAAAGAAATACCTATGAGTTTTATTCCGTCTTTTGATAAATCAAGGTGAACAGGAACCAATTGATACACCGGACTTATATTCCCGAAGAAAAGACAAGTAATATCAATCACCTCACAATAATCTAAATCGTATGGTAGCGAAACAAGATATTGTGGAATCACAAACGATGAGACGAAGATGTTTGTGGCTACTTTTTATCTCGCCTATAGGAGATTTTTTTTTTTTGCTTAATCATATAAAATTTTATTACCAAAACAGAACTAAAGGTTTATGTACAAATAAAATTCTGTCTGGACAGGCCCAGATCAGGATAATCTAAAAATAAACAAAAAAGGGACAAAAAATAGACAGGCCCAAAAACAAAGACTCAGCCCAATAAGGGACTTGGTACTTTACAAAGAACAGCATTTTTAGAATCTAAAGTATGGTCTATCTTATGATTCCAGCACACCTAAGAAGCTTGGTTTATTATCATAATACACAAACTCTCCTCTATGTAAAATAGCTCCCCTCTTTGCCATTTTATCAGCTGAAAAGTTTATTTCCCTGTATGAATGTCTGAAAGTTATTCTATTCATATTTTTGTTTATTTTCTGCCATCTAATACTCACTATCCAAGGGATCCTACCTAACATGAAAGCCATTATATCTTCCTTTGAATCCAAACTGAAGCAGACATTCATAAAACCCTTCTGCACTTCCCATTCCCCAGCTATGATCAAGGCCATTACTTCATCTATATAATTTGTGGCAATCCCAATACCACCTGAGATAGCACCAATATACCTCCCTTCACTGTCTCTGCCAATACACCCCACGCCAGCTTGTCCTGGATTTCCTTTGGAAGCACCATCACAACAGATTAAAATTTGGTTCATCTCTGGAAATTTGAACACACACTCTTTCACCACACTGTTGCTCACAGAAACATTTTTAATACCAAATTCAGATAATACTTGAAAATCATACAGATCACTCCATCTTTCCCCCCTCATTCTGATGTTACATTCCTTAGTGAAGCTTAGTATTATGCTTTTAACTTGCACACAATTTGGAGATTGATCTTCATACATTTTTCTGTTTCTACTAAACCAAACTTCCACCGTGGCAGTAAAAGCACTAGTTAACCATACTTGCTTAATAGCTGGACTCTTGTGCTTTACAAGGCTTAGAAGTTCCTCAAAATTAGAAGGAATAGAGAATTTAAATATTCCACACAGCCAGTGCCAAATTTCTTCACTAAAGGTGCATTGCCATAGTATGTGATCCATATTATCTTGTGCATTCCCACACAAGTAACACTTAAATACAGTACTAAAGCCTTTTTTTCTAACTATCTCCTCTGTTGCACAAGCTCCCCTAAGCATTTTCCAAACATTTAATGAGATATAAGGATGGAGACAAGGATCCCATACCTTTTTGACCCATGGTACTATAGGAAATTTATTTCTCACCTGCTGAGCTGCATTGGCTACTGTAAATTTTCCTGTTAAGTCTGCACTCCAAATTCTTTTGTCAGGGCCATCCCCCAGCTGAGGTAAATCTTCTATCTTAAAGAACTGATGCAATGTTATAGGAATTTGCCATTTTCCGTTGTTTATTAGCTGCTCAACCTTCCAGTCTATATTTTATTGGATAAAATTACTATCTGGATGTCTTTCAGCTAATGCATAATCAAAGAACCATTTATCCTTCCAAACAGATATACTTTTTCCATCCCCTAACAACCATCTGGAGCCTTCATTTACATCTTGAATTACCCATTTTAGTCCAGTCCATATTGAAGATTGTTTGTATGACTGAATCCATTCACCATTTTTATTCATAAACTTTGCCTTCATAAACCTTATCCATTCTTCATCGCCTATAGGAGATTAAATATCGAGCAAATATTAGAGAAGATAGTACTCAATCACGATAGAAAACAGCAAGATCAGAACACGCAGCTATAGAGAAAATAGTTGGGTCTGGATTCACAATCCCAATGAAGTCTTCAAGTCGTTAACCTACATGGTTTTGGAGAAAACCTAAGGTTAAAGGATAATCGACTCTAGTCGCATCTAGTATCACACCGGAGGTGTAGGGATTAGGTTTCCCAGTTTCTAGAGTTCTCTCTTATATAGTCTTCAAATCAGGGTTTGCAATCAATGCTACCTTGGTAACAAAGCATTCAATATTCACCGTTAGATGAAAACCTGATTAGACTCAATCTAATATATTTCAACCATTAGATCGAACTTAGCTTGTTATACACAAATGAAAAGTGACTTCATTTAGATATGAGTAACCGTACCTAAAAGTGTACACCTTGTTGGTTCAACAATAGTTAACCGAAGTTAGATAGGTATTATTACTCATTTCTAAATGAAGTCACTTTTCATTTGTGTGTAACAAGCTAAGTTTGATCTAACAGTTGAAATATATTAGCTTGAGTCTAATCAGGTTTTCATCTAACGGTGAATATTGAATGCTATGTTACCAAGGTAGCATTGATTTCAAACCATCATTTGAAGACTATATAAGGGAGAACTCTAGCAACTGGGAAACCTAATCCCCACACCTCATGTGTGATACTAGTTATGACTAGATTCGATTCTCCTTTAACCTTAGGTTTTCTACCAAACCATGTAGGTTAACGACTTGAAGACTTCATTGGGATTATGAAGCCAGACCCAACTATTTTCTCTATAGTTGCGTGTTCTGATCTTGCTGTTTTCTATCGTGATTGAGTACTATCTTCTCTAAGATTTGCTCGAGATTTAATCTCCAATAGGAAAGATAAAAAGTAGTCACAAACATCTTCGTCTTATCGTTTGTAATTCCACAATATCTTATTTCGCTACCATATGATTAATATTATTGTGAGGTGGTTGATATTACTTGGCTGTTCTTCGGGAATATAAGTCCGGTGTATCAATTGGTTCTTGTTCACCTTGATTTATCAAAAGACGTAACAAAACTCATAGGTATTTATGTGGGAGACAGATTTATCTATTCAATAGACTTTTCTGTGTGATACAGATTTGTTTATCAAGTCTTCGACTTTGGGTCGTAGCAACTCTTAGTTGTGGGTAAGATCGTCTAAGGGAATCAAGTGCGTAAAGTCCTGCTGGGATTCAGAGGCGTAAGGAACGCGACTGTACCTTGATCAGTGTGAGATTGGTTAGGGCTCAACTACATTCCAGTCCGAAGTTAACTTGGAGTAGGCTAATGTCTGTAGCGGCTTAATACAGTGTGGTGTTCAAATCTGGACTAGGTCCCGGGGTTTTTCTGCATTTGCGGTTTCCTCGTTAACAAAACTTCTGGTGTCTCTGTTATTTCTTTTCCGCATTATATTTTCTATATAATTGAAATATCATAGGTTGTGCGTAGTTCAATCAATTAGATAATCCAACCTTTGGTTGTTGATATAAATTGATTGACACTTGAACATTGGTCTTTGGTACCGTTCAAGTTGTTTCACATAATAATCAGGCTCGCGGATTTCTATCTGTTTGATTTGCTGATTACATTTTGAAATAGAGATACAACTCTTAGATATATTTCTTGATTGAGCTCGCTTTATTAGTTGGTGCTCTCAGAATTATATTAGAGTTAGTCCATACAGATTACCTAAACGAAATATTGGGTGAGGTTGTTAGACTCCCGCTTTTTCACAACTCTTAGTTGTGGGTGAGATCAGCTAAGGGAATCAAGCGCGCAGATTCCGGCGTGGTTCTAGATGCGTAAGGAACGCGACTGTACCTAAATCGGTGTGAGACTTGGTTAGGGATCAACTACATTCCATTCTGAAGTTAACTTGTAGTAGGCTAGTGTCTGTAGCAGCTTAATATAGTATGAAATATCACAGGTTGTACGTAGTTCAATCAGTTGATAAATCCGACCTTGATTGTTGGATATAACTTGATTGACACTTGGGCATTGGTCTTTCGTACCGTCCAAGTTATTTCTCATATCAATCAGGCTCACGGATTTCTATCTGTTCGATTTGCTGATTGTATTGAGAAAGGGAGATAAAGCTCTCTAATATCTTTCTTGATTGAGCTCTCTTTTAAGTTGGTGCTCTCGGAATTATATTGGAGTTTAGTCCATACAGATTGTTGAACGAATTATTGGGTGTGGTTGTTGTACCCCCGCTTTTTCACTTTATACTAGCACAAAAGAATTGCTTACATTTACGCAACTGTCTTCTATTGCGAAATGAAAGAACCTAAGAAAAATGAATTTCTTTCACCTTATTTGAGCATTGTTTATCTAGCAACATTCGCAACCAACAATTTTACATATGATTGGTTATACTGATACTTGGAAAAACATTTGAGAATTAAAAAGTGGTCCAAATTAAATGACCTGATTAAATGTTGTTAATAATTTAACACTTTAAGAATTAAAATATTTTCCATTGAATTGACCAAATGTGGTTCATGATTCCCGATAGTTACTTGTAAATGTTTCCTGATAAAAATTGCTCAAATAGTTCCCAAGCAAAACTAGCTCTGAGACAATGTTACTTCTGTCTATGTGACGTATTTTCAGTTATTCATCTTCCTAGTTCACCCGTAGTTAGGTTGATGGATTTTCCACTTAAGATGTTACGTATCTGCATCTAATATGTATGTCTATGTATTTAGAATAATTTGAATGTTAGTTATAATGGTTGTGCAGTAGTTATTGTAACCGTAAAAGAGTGAAACCTTGATAAAGGGTTTACTGTAATCTATGAGAGGATATCGTGAAATATCTATTGTGTTTTATGGAGGAAATATTCTCTGTTGGGTTTGTTTACCTATAAACAGGAGTTGTTTTCCTTACAAATAGTTATCTCAACCATCTACTTTCCATATTGAATGTTATGATTCTATGGAGAACATAACATTTGGTATCAGGAGCCGTAACGATTAAGGGGAGAAACAAGACGGAAAAATGTCCAATGAAGCTTATCATCAAGAATTGTTGAGAATGATTGAAGAAATGGGAGATGATTTTAATTATATTAAAAATATCATAGATCCTCTGGTGTTATAAAACAGAAGTCTTTACAGACAAGGGTTTTTAATTTGAGTGATTTCTTTGATATTTTCGAAAAAGATACTAATTGGATCACAAGAACAAAAGTCAGAGATTGGCAAACCTTTCATAATTTTGATTTTTTTTATTTATTTGTTTGATGAATCGAGTGACAACGAAAATTCATGTGTTGTTATTCCACCATTGCAAGCATCTTCAACCTATGAAGTTAAATTTTATGTAACAATTTCTAATCGAGTTTGTTTACAGATATATTTGCAAATGATGTCTTATTTGAAAGGAGTTGTTGGTGATCAATTTGCTGGAAAGTATCGAGGTCATCTTGGGACCTTGTTTTCGATCGACACTCTCTATCAAATTAGCAACCTTGAGGACAAGGTCAAGCTCAAGGTGGAAGGCTGTTACATGACAAAAAAAAATGAATATATAAACTTGAGGACAAGTAGAATTTATGGGGGAATGAATGTTAGGTATCAATACCTAATATCTATGTCTATGTATTTACAGTGACGGAGCTAGGATTTTTGGTTGGGTGATGCACTATGGAAAAAACTTGCACCTTAACTAATCTTGCTCCTATGTAGTCATAATGGCTTGCATCAAACTAGTGTGGGAGTTTACCATTTCTCCAAACTTTTCTCTAGAATACCTCTTTACACCTATTAACAAAAGGTTGTAATCGAATCCTATATGGCTAAAAATACACAATTAACTTTCAAATAGAAAAATATTAAACAAACAAGTGGAATACCGTCTAATTGTAAGTGCATGTATGATCCGATCATAATTTTAAACTTTCAATTAATTTTATAAAGGATTATTGTTCATCAATCAAATTATTATAAAACGCAAAAAAAATAATTAAAGTTGGATAAAACATAAAGACCACATACCGAGGAAGGCAGTAGCCTAGTAGAGTAAAAGTAGGAACAAAAATTTTGTTGGTTCACGAGTATTTCTCGGTGGATAGAAACTGAAATCCGCTAATTGCTTTTATAGGCTGACAAAACGAAATGTCTCACACGTTACAAACGGCTAAAACTCTCAGTAACAGTTGTGTTTTTACGGAAATTTAGGTGGAGCCAGGGACTCACCCACCCTACTAACAGCTCTGTCCCTGTGTATTTAGGATGTTGTTTAGGATAATGAATGTTAGTTATAAACGTATAATGATTCTGCAGTTGTTATTGTAACCGTAAAAGAGTGAAACCTTATATAAAGGATTTACTGCAATCTTTGATAGGATATCGTGAAATATATTGTGTTTTCTTGAGTAAAATTCTCATTGGGGTTTGTTCCTATAAACAGGGTTTTTTTTCCTTATAAACAAGTATCTCAATCATCTACTTTCCATATCGAACTTTATGATTCTAGGAGGACATAACATAAAATTTGTTATGACTTAAGAGCAATTCCTATGGCAATGTTCAAATGAAAATTTGTGTTGATCCAGGTGGATGGTCAAATAGGATTTTGCACTATGGAAAAGAAGTGGGAGGTTGACCGTTAAGCCCCCGGACGAAGTTTCAGCGCTGGCGCACGTCGTTCAAACGCTGGCGCTCGTAGTTCCAGCGCTGGCGTTCCTGGCAGAAACGCGAGCGATCGCAGCAAAGCCGCGGGCGTTTGGATCAAGACCGCCAACGGCTACTTTTAAACGGTCACCGGAACGGCTAGTTTCTACCTCCATAAATACGGCTCGAGTTTGATCTCACAAATTCACAACAATCTTTCATCCGATCAATCTTTTCTTAATTTCAATTTCTTTCAATTTTCAACCATGAATTCTGATTATGATTCTTCTGAGGAAGATATGGAGATGGATGAAATGTTGTATGAAGATGATGAAATGTGTATGGAGTTTTTGCGTTAAATGGATGAAGATGCAAATCAAGATAGCAGGAGGCGAAATTTTATGTTGCAATTACAATCCGGGATCATACCAAAGCCTTTAGAGCCATATGAAGTTGCGACTAGAAGATGGACATGGCGAGATCGACATTTTTACCACGAAAAGATGATGCATGATTATTTTAATCATGATTGTGTCTATTCCGATGAGGATTTTCAGCGACGATTCCGCATGGGCCGCAACTTGACGCAAAGGATTATTACCGAGCTTTGTCAGGTACAACCTTTATTTAATTATCAGTATGATGCACGACATGTACGAGGCTTTAGTCCCGAACAAAAGGTCACTGCGGCCCTCCGTATACTATGTTACGTGGTACCAGCGGATTCCACGGATAATTACATCCATATTGGGAAAACAACCGCCTTTAGGTATCTCAAATTGTTTTGCGAAACAATAATCGAGTATTTTGGTCCAACCTTTCTAAGAAAGCCTACTCAGGAAGATGTTCAAAGAATAACTGAAGAAAACACCGCGAGGGGTTTTCCAGGAATGCTAGGTAGTCTTGACTGCATGCACTGGACGTGGCATGCGTGTCCGGTTGAATGGGCAGGCCAATATAAGGGTCATTATCCAAAACCAACTGTAATTTTGGAAGCTTCAGCTAGCTATGATTGTCGGTTTTGGCATCCTTTTTTGGACTCCCGGATTCAAATAACGATCTCAACGTTTTGTATAAGTCATCATTATTTGAAGATCTTAAAAATGGGATCGCGCCGCACTGTAATTTCACCATCAACGGTCATCACTACACTCAGGGTTATTATCTAGCAGACGGAATCTATCCAGAATGGTCAACTATGGTTCAAGCTTATAAACAAATAGGTTTTGACCTACGACTTCGAAGGATATGAAGTACTTTAACACCCAACAAATGAAATGCAGAAAGGATGTTGACCGTGCTTTTGGCATACTGAAAAGGAAGTTTGCCATCATAGCTGGGCCGGCACGCTTTTTTGATCTTCAAGAAATGAACAAAATTATGCTGACTTTTATCATTCTGCATAACATGGTCATTGAAGAAACCATGCGTGACCCAACCTGGACTAGTTTTCAAGATGAAGATTTGAGGCTGAATCTTGTGGTGGAGCATGGGCGTCCGGCAAGAGAATATAAACTTTCCACTGACAGACTCCAAAATCGGGGAATCTATGGACAACTAAGAGAAGATCTAACTAAGCACTTTTGGGCTTTGAAAGGAGCAAGAGACGATGCGCGGGGGCGAGGCAAAGGGAGAGGCAGATACATGTTATTTTCAATTTAGTGTTGTTTATTTTAATTAATATGTTTTTTTATTTAAAGTTGTTTGTTTAAACGACTACACTTAAAATTAAAATCGACGCAATTATATTAAAAGTAATTTTAAATAAACGAGTACAATTAAATTAAACTTAACTAAACAAGAATTAAAATCAGTTATCAAGACTGTATTCATCTTCGTTTACTTCCGAGGCATCATCTTCGTCTTCTTCCACATTCATATACTGGCCAGTTTGTTGAGGGACTTGCTCAGGGACTTGTTGTTGTTCGGCCGCGACTTGTTGTTGTTTGACTGCATCCATTTCCTTAGTCCATGCAACAAGTTATCGTTCATTCATTATTGAAGTGTTCAAATAGAGTAACTTGTTTAGCTTACAATCTCTGTAGTATTGTTCTCGCGAAAGACGACTTTTTCGTTGATTATTTATAGCAATGCCACGGTCCCTGGCTCTATCTTCATCTCGAATTCCTTGTGATCAGCATAGTTGAACTCACTTGAACCTCCTTCTAATGCTCGTTGGGCTACGTCTCTCGCTGCTTTTCCAGCTTTCTGACCCCCTCCTCTTCTTCTCTTGACGTTGGTGTTAACGTCTAGATTGGAGTTGTGTTGTTCCTGACTACTTGGAGATCCAGTTCCATCAGGTGAGGAAGCAGGCCCTCCATTCTGAAAATCCCGCGAGATTGGACCATGTAGTGATCTTACAGGCACCTGATTACCTTCCAGCAAGTATGGATTAAACTTGTTAAGCACCCTCAAAATGGTGAAACAAGTTTCATGTTGGAAACTCGTTTTGTGGGATCTTTTCCACTCTTCCCGACATCTTCGTTCCACGTCCGGCTCGCCTTCACCACTTCTTCTGTTGTGCCACATTTGAGTGATCAAAGCTACATATTCACTAACGGCTGCTGAAATTGCGTGAAAACGATGACACAACCTATCGGCATCACGTCTATGGATGTTACAGGTTTCTTCACAAATTTTTTGTAAAATCTTATCATAAAAAGTTTTTTTTTCTTGATAAATACCATTGATTTCATCTAATGTATATAATACATAACTTCTGCAAAGTGACTCGTCTTCATCCATCATATACTTGACACCACAAATTCTTGTGTTTCTTGGTTGTGATTGTGGTGTATTTTGTTGTGTTTCTTGTTGTGTTTCTTGTGGTGTTTGTTGGTGTGATCATTGCTGTGATCGTTGTTGTGAGGATGCCATATTTGTTAGAAATGAAATTTATAGAGATGAGATTTTTTTTGGTAGATTGAGTTGATATGAATAGTTTTGTTTGAAAAAAAAATTTAGAAATGGTATGAAATTGTGTAATTTTGAGGTAGTGATGAAGAAGCTGTGAGTTTCAAGTCTGGAGATGAACTGAATTTATAGGGAAACAAAAAGGAGCAACAACCGTAGGATGGAAGGAGTCGTTGGCGCTTTTATGAAAAATGCGGCGCTTTTAGAAAAGACGACGGCGTGTCAAGTAACAACGGGCGATGCAAGGACAAGCGCCAGCGATTTTGGCTCAAGCGCCAGCGTTGGTGCCAAGCTCACCCGGTCTTACATCACGCGCGCGCTACGTGTTCCATCTCACTCAACAAACCAACAAATTTGTTGGTTTGAACATCCATTTTTCATGTTTGTTGAGCCCATAATGGGAGCAAAATCAACAAACTTGAAGTTTGTTGAGTCCATAGGAACTGCTCTTATGATTCTACGGAGAACATAACATAAAACTTGATAAATTGTTTAACTAACATGAGCCAGTTTAATTGGTAAAATTTACGCAATATTTTGTTTTGTGACAAAAACGGAAAGAAAGAAGAAATATTAATGACGATACGATGTATTTTCAACTATCCAAAGTTAATCCACATCCAACTTAATGCATTTATAACCTAAAACCTGACTCTCATCCTTTGAGGTCGGAGAATTAATCAACTTGCACTCTGTCAGTATTACGAATCCTTTTAATTTTAAGACATGAAATCAAAACTTGTACAAAAGAAGGGATAAGGACCTTGTTATAGCCGGGACATCAGAAGTTGGTCCAGATTTGGGACATGATGTGTCACAGTCTTAATGGTAAAGAGGAGAATGACTCTAGTATTGGGATTGGTAGTGGGGTGAAGATGGGAATGATTAAAGGTCTAGATTGATTGCCCGAGATCCGGACTATGTTAGTTGTCCAAGTTCTAGAGTTTTCCCAAAAGAAGTAGAAGTTATCTTAATAGAAAAAGGACAAAATAAAAACAGCCTAAACTGATGCAAGCAGCAGTTATTAGTGACACATTACCGATATCCATGTGCCAGCATCACCCACCTAGTCAAAGGTATCAACATAACAATAACTATTACCAACTCTCCTTCACACCATTCTTTTCTTATTCTTCTTCTTCTATTTTTTCTTTATATTTTTTTTCTTTCGGCTTCCTGGATTTTAGGCGGAAGTCCACCACCGACACTGTAAAATCGAACTTTGTTTTTAAGATCAACAGCCTCATTGTTTTATTCAATTTGAAATCTAGGGTTTCCATTTTTGGGGGATGAATTTTTAATTTCAATTCGAAACGTTAATATTTCGTTTAATTTTATGTAATTTTTGATCAAATTTCCAATCTGGGTATTATTATTATCTGTTGATTGAAGGTCTCATGTAGTAAGTTGGTCATCATCAAGTGAGAGTGGAGAAAAGAGAGGACATAATTTCAAGATGTCCTCCATTTTTTCCTCAGGTAATCCTTCTTCTTCCTCATCTTCAAGTGCTGCTGGCGGTACTTGTGGTGGTAGTAATGGTGGTGGAGCTCTTAATTACATTGAGCATCATGTATCCAAGTTTGATACTCTAGCTGGTGTCGCCATTAAATATGGTGTTGAGGTATGTAACAATTTGGCAAACTTTGTGGAATTTTGTGGAAGTTTGATACTCTAGCAGTCGAGCTTGAATCATATTAGGTTGAGAACTTTAGATTAGCAGTATAGGAGGTTTTGAGATGTATGAAAATCCAAATTGTATTTTGTGAGCGACTGTTTTGCTTCTACTTGCGTTGAAATGCGTTGGTTGTGACTTTATTAGGTTGCAGATGTTAAGAGGATGAATGGGTTGGTAACAGATCTCCAAATGTTTGCTCTCAAGACGCTTCAGATACCATTACCAGGACGGCATCCCCCATCCGCAAGCCTGTCGAATGGGCAGCCTAGTCCGGGGTAACTTGCTTAATTCATCATTTTGTTTATTTGAAGTGTTCGCTGTGCGTGCTCTAGTAGTTAACATTGTTCATTGTCTGATGCCAATGATAAGCAATCACAACTTATCTTAATATTGTGTAGTTTTGTACCTGTTGGGACTACTGCCATGTCACTTTAGTGGGTCTCATAGTAAGGTGATTGAAAACTTAGTCGCAGAGGATACCTCCTACTAGTAAAATTTTGGAGAGGAAAGATTTAGCTAAATAAGTGCTGAGTGAAAACTATGTTTAGATTTAATCCAATAAAATGGCTGCCACATACAAAGCCAATACCTATCATCTTATTCTCATTGGCTATGTAAGTAGGAAATCCCGTGGGTATGAAAGTCATGCTTTGGTGCTCATTCTAGTAAACAACAGTTGTAGAGAAAGTATCGGGGATCAAAAAACATATTTCTTTGTTTACCTAGGTCTTTCCTCCTTTAAGTTTCTGTCTCCTCCCAATATCAGGGCTCGTCTCAGAGGATAATTGACACGGTTGATTTTGTCTTTTGCATATTCAACTATGAATTGCTAGTCAAGGATTTATATAATTGAAACATTATGTAATTCTGTCTCCATTGATGCAAATGAAATGGTGCAGTTAAAGTTGAGAATTATATGCTGGCTGAGTTGGTAGACAGTAATTCCAGATATCTATATATCCATACGGACCCGTAATACTTCTTCCATTGTCGTTGCTTTATATTGAACCTGAGTATATAGATACACGGATAGCGATTACTGATGGGTCACTAATGTCATTAAAGTGGAAAGCCAGCTTTTTGTTCTAATTCTATTTGTTAATAAAACAAAATTATGATTAGTTTTTATTTCGTATTTGTCCTTTTTTATGACTTCGATGTGCTGTAGTTATTCATTACTTGCAATAGTTGGTGGAAGTTGGATGCCTTCACTGGAATGATCAGTGATATTAAACCATATAATTCACTACCTTGGTGTGAATTCCAATCTCTCTTTTATCAAAAAACTCACAAAGCTTAAACTTCTTCGGATCACTGAAATAAAATCCTTGGCTGATTTTATACATGCTAGATTAATTTTAAAGTTTATATATGCTAGATTAATTTTACAGTTCACTATAGAGAGAGATCGTCATTAGCTCCTGATATCTCTCCCTCGGATTGAATTGTCAGTCCGAAGTGGACGGGTAGGCCGGTTGACCAGTGGCTTATCGTGCTGGAACTTGTTGCAGAGACAGCATGGCAGAACAGATTAAGCCCAGCCGAGCTCGCAGTGATGTATTGGAATCACTTCAGTCCCTTGGTTTTAGAAAAACCGAGCAAAGAGTTTCTTCAGCTATGAGCAGTTTACAGGGCTACTACGGATTGAAATCTCCGAAACAGAAAGTGTTGGAAGAAGGTACAGAGATGGCAAATTACAGAACCGGTAGTGTTCACTGCTACTACCAAGATGAAATTCTCTCCAAACCCTTGCTAACATTTGAAACGTCTCCAAGCCAGCAGAGAAGCTTAGTTTATGGAAGCTTGGTTGAGAACGGTGACCCTTTAAATGCTCTAGCAGCTGCAAGTTCTAAGAATGGTGGTGAGGCTGATAAATCAAATGAGAAATCGGTACGAAGGCGTCAGAAATCTGAAGTTGATTTGAGTTCGCTGACACCTGAAAAAGTGCTGAAGGAGGAAAACAACGGCAGTAATGGGCTCTCAACGGTCACCGGAAGGGGTTTAGCTTTGAGGCCCAAATCTGTGAGCAGAAATCTTATGTCAATTGATACTGATATGAGTTGGTTAAACCCTTTTCCAATAGGTCTTGGAGATTCTCTGATTTCTGATGGTTTTGTTGGAGTGAAGAAGTCCTCAAGCACGTCAAACTTGCAAGATCAGGAGAGCAACGGCCCATCTTCTTCCATCTGGCCGACTTCTGGGTGGAGTGATTTACAGGCTTTATCTTCTGCAGCATCCATTACTAGACCAATCTTTGATGGTTTACCGAAACCCATGAGCGGGAGAAAGAACAAAGCGGCCCTTGATTAATGTAAGATTTTTTTTCAGCTTTCATTTGACATCAGATAATATATTGTAATTTTTCCTCATTGAAAAAAAAAAAAAAAAAAAAAAAAATGTTAGACTTGGCGATTGATGTACACATCAGTACTTGAATATCTACAACACTGAAAGTACCTAGGCCAGTGATCTTTCATGAATTTCATCGACTGTATAAAATTTTAATCGCATTGTTGTACTGTATACGCTTCGTGAATTTCAAATTAGCGTTAACTAATGTATCAGTACTACCTGGAGAGTTTTACTTTTCTCATTTAGCATCTGTGAAGCTTATGCTATATTGATAAAAAAAGAAAAAGTACAAAATCAAAACTTGGAAACATTTCACCACAGATTACATGTGAAGACAACTTGTGATTAAAGATCTCAGAACTTGTGGTTAAAAATCTCATAATTTTCATGGCAATATCCTTTTGAGGAATAATATTTCCTAATGCATAGCAGACATTCACTATTTCAGACAACTTGTGATTAAATTCTTCAGACGAATCTTCATCAGCCGTATGATGGTTTACCAGTCAGAAGTTAGGTTTTGAAGCATTGCTTCTTTCTTTGCGGAATTCCCTTCAAATACGGTTTCTAAGATATCTCAAGCATTCTTCTATCTAGTGCACGTAGACATATGATGTTGAAGATCCTGGCTTATGGCGTGGATAATAACGTTTCAACCATCAGAGTTGTGTTTAGCATTATTGATTTCGTCATCAACTATGTGTAGCTATATCTTTTAGAACAACAGTTTCCCTTCTCCAACCATTGGAAGATTGTATCCTCTTACAACAAGAACCCATGTTTTGAAATCACAAGCTTGTAAGAAGGATCACATAGCTATTTTCCACCATAAGTAATTTTTGTCACCAAAGGCTGGTGGTACGTTAATCGAGATTGCACTCTTGTCCATAATTCAGATCGCCTGCTTTGATACCAATTAAAAAAACAGAGGGTACCCAATACACCACCAACTTTTTCGTTCGGCAACCTATATGGACAAAACCTAATACAACTGCAAGGAGACCAATTTAATGATCCTTGACTATGAAGTCTGTGAACTTGATTGTTAAGAAGAGTACTTGGACAATCTCAAAAATCAATATCCAAGATCAATCTAGTCGTATTCAAATAATCAAATCGGAATTTTTCCGAGTAATAAACTTGTTATCTATCTTTCAAGATACGAATTCTACAAGAAACAAGTCTAATAATCGAATCACAATTATATGGACGTATCTACTAAGATTTAATACGTACTACTTGTGTCAATCCTATTATAAAGATAAAAAAGTATAATGCGGAAAGGGAAAAAACACAAGACACCAGAAGTTTTGTTAACGAGGAAACCACAATAGCAGAAAACCCTCGAGACCTCGTCCAGATTTGAATACCAAACTGTATTAAGCCGATACAGACACTAGTCTACTATCATACTTCGGACTGGAATGTATTTGAGGCCGAATCCACCCTCCAAGTAATTCAGTTACAGCCGCGCTCCTTATGCCTCTTGAACCTCGCAGGGATCTACGCAATTGATTCCCTTATATTACGTTCTTTACATCCTAAGAATTGCTTCAACCTAAGTGAATACTTTTGATACCAATCTACCTCAAACAAATAAGCCTATTTGATCAAGGCTTTGAAATCTGTTTGCAATAAACAAAGCTAGCAAACCTCACAAATCCGGAACACTTACACTCACTTAGATGAGAAGCCTGGATTCTTTACCACCTCTCAAGAACAAACTTCAACTTACCAATTAAGAATAGTTTTCAGATATCTATTTTGATGAATCACAAAGTCTGAGATGAAAAGAACTTTGTGATTACTATCTATCTTGCCTGAAAGAGATTACGAGAACCTTGATAACAGAAAAGTAAGATTAGGATACACAAATTATCAAGATAAAAGATAGTCGGACATGGGTTAAAGAATCCCCAAAGCGAAGTCTTTTAGTCGAAGACCTAATTATGTTTCTCATAGGAAACCTAGGTCAATAGAGGATGACTATAACTATCAACTAGGACACAAAGTGTCAAGGATTGAATTTCCCAGTTGAAAGAGCGTCTATATTTATGGTTTTTCAAAACTGAGGGTTGCTTAGAATTCAAGCTAAGATAACTTGAGAATCAAGCAAACACTTTCTCTGTTTAGATAAAACTCTAATTAGGGTTTCAAGTAAGCATGTGAGAATTAGTCCACATTAAAAGAAAATACACAATAGTCCAGTCACGGAACCATGTATAATGATCGTTCTTTGGAAAATATGCCTTATGAACTATGACTAGAGCTAGCAAACGAGCAAACGGGGCTGGCTTGTTAAGGGTTACATGGGTTACGGGTTGACATGGGCCAAATATTTCGGGCCGCTATTCTTCACGGGTTGTCATTTCTCTAACCTGCACCCGTAACGGGTAAAGCTTGCAGGCTCATGGGTTAGCGGGTTTCTGGTGAGTCAACTCGTCAGAAACCGATTTTGACAGAGTTTCCTCTGATTTATGGTATATTTCCGGACACATTCAGGCCATCTAAAGCTCCTTCCATGCAACCTAACATTCATTTGATATTTCGATTCAATTCAATCAACAGATTCAACAGTCACACCAACGAAACCTTAATATCAAAATTTAAAAACTTAATTAAATGATCAAAATTGCAAAACTTAACAATAATTTGACACTAATTTTGCATTGAAAGGAACACAGTACACTAGTCATTAGTAGTTTAGTACTTCATCAGTTCATGATATCTTCAATAAAGAAAAATAAACTCCGAGACCGTAGTAATACCATTGTTTGTACTTTGTATCACCAAGTCCAACAATAAAGATATTAATAACCACTTCCTGCACAAAATGTATATTGTGGTTAATCAAAAAAAGTCATAACTGTCCAAAAAAACATCTTTAATCTCTTTCCTATACAAAATTTGGAGACACTGATAATTGTTTATCCAAAAAACATTCTCATTTTCCATGTTTATCTTTGAGTTGCTCCAACTATTCAATATGAATCTGTAATTTCAAGCAAAAATGAATCAAACAAAAGAAAATCTTCAAGCTAAAAACATGGAATTTGCATAATTACCCCGCTTTATATTGAAGAAGTACGCATACTAATTAGATGCATAAGAACTTACTCCCCATCCTCCACTGCCCCATCATTGCTATAGAGTGCACCAAGTTCAAATCCTAATACATCTTCTTCAATAATCCCATTTTCCTCACCCAAATTTTCTTTTCCTACATGGATAAAAACAAAAAATGTTATATATGAGATTTAGACATTCAACTAAATGAAATATTACCGACTTACGTGGCGCCACTTAGGCACTTACCAACTCCATAGTCCCAATCACGAGTTATTATCAACGCCTCAGCATTTTCAGATAATAAGGAACTGCGAAATCGATCAATTACCCTTCCACCAATGCTAAATGCAGATTCCGAAGCGACGGTTGAAATAGGAATTAACAAAACATCCCCCGCCATTCTTGAAAGTACTGGAAATTGTTGTTCCTGGCCTTTCCAATACTTTAGGATATCGAATGGTTGATTTAAAGAACATTTGTATACCTCGTTAAGATATTGATCTAACTCTGACAAGTCAGATTGCAGATCACCACTATTTTCCTATGTTGCAGCATATTCCTGCATGAAACAAGCAAGAAGTGAGTGAATATATGATGCAGCAACAAAAGCAAATATATGATGCAGCAATGTATGAACTTAGATTCAAAATTTGAATTGTGAGCAAGATTCATTAGTCACTAACTCACTGCCTAACCATTTAAAACTTAAAAACTACAGAAATACAGACATAATCTACAAAATGTACCATTAACATGAATTAGAGTTAAGTAAGCTCTAAAATTACCTGCATAAGCTCACTTCCTTGATGGGCAGAATTCCGCCCAGTTTAAATACCCAAATTCCGAGTTTCACTGTCGGAAGCTCTTGAATTTGACAAGGTGTAATACTCATTATAAAGTGTTGTCATATCACTACGCACGGGATCAACTTCACCATCTAAAAGGATACAACTTGGAGTAAGTAAATTTTAGAAACTTAATTTTCAATCTAGGATCTAACGCAACTACCATAGCCAATATAGGACTCAAGTTCTTCCAATAACGGTCAACTTTTTTTAGCATCTCTTTTACCATGTTCCTAATGTATTCAACTCCATTTGTGCTTTCTTTCTTTAGTAACACCTAAACTTGACAAATTCCTTCAAAATATAGATTGGAAGTAGGACACTTACTACCAGAAAATAAAGTTGTAAGATCATAAAACGTCTTGAGAAACTTTGTGACTACTTCAATTTGGTCTCATTCTTCATCAGTTGGACAATCTTCATAGTCTGGATCCACCTCCTTCAAATGAGAGAAAACACTTTTATACACAAAACAACTGTCTAACATAAGATAAGTTGAATTCCACCTGTATAAAACAAACATTCAGTGAGTATATTATAAACAATAATACAATTCTCTAACTGTATAACAATACAAAAGTGGAAGGCCACCTTGTTTTCACATCTTCACGAATACCCCTTCTTCTTTCAGACATTCCTAAAGTATCAACAATGTCCAAGAACTTTTGTTTTCTTACTTGGGACTTTTTAAGGGACTTCACTGACTATTTTCACTTGAACACTTAAGAATTTAACCATGATGCACATAAACAAGTGTTTTAGGGATCAATGATGTATTAGATGTATTTATGAGAGTCATAGCAATGTTAAACGTATAAAAAAATAATATTTGAGCATATGTTAAGATTTACTAGGACCGTTGGTGAAATGGTTTGTGAACCGTTAGGCAAGTTCACAAGTCAGGGTACTACGATTCGTGAACCGGATTCGCCAACCATACTTGGCTCGCAAACTCAGATGGACACGGTTCGTGGACCGGGTTCGCCAACTGTTATCCTTTTACACCAACATAAAAAATTCAGATTACCATGATTCGTGAACTTAGTTCATCAATTGTGCCCAACTGAACTTGCGGTTTGCAAATTGGGTTCGCAAACCTTCCCCATATTTCTGAAACGTAGATATCTATGGTAAACAGGGGTTGGAGAAAGTTTTGGCATATTATGGGATTCTGTGATTCTAAATAGATACGAAGAACATTAGATCTGCAGAGTCTGTCGCAGAAACCGTGGTTTATTCAATGGCAGAACAGATATATCGTTTTTCATCAGTACTTGCAATAGGTCTTTGGTAACTGTAACCTTGAGTTTTACAACTAATCAATAATGCCTATAAAGCATTGCGATTCTCTGTTTTATTATATTTTTATCTCCTTGTAAACTTTTTGAACTATGAACATATATTTTGAGCAAGTGATTAATATGAGGATCTAGACCCCATTGCTGAGGCGACGGAGGAAGTTATTTTTCCAACAATTATGTGGTAAAATCTATTTAATTAATTTCTGTAATTTTTATTAACTAGTTGTGTTTTCACTTGATGCTGCATGCTTAGCTTAGGGCTCTTGATGTTTGATGCTTGAGATTAACAACTAATATTTTGACTAATATGGGGAATACTTTAGAATCAACTGAATGTATGAATTGCTTGATAATTATTAGAATTGAATCACATAAAAAATGGTAAATAGTGGAATCTTAGCCTCGGTGTTCTTTTAATCTTGATATCATCATTATCTGTGTTTTCTAGTTTTATTGTTAAAGATTGAAACTAAAAATCATCCTTCACAAGTCCGAGAATCGAATCACTTATCTACCACTTCTACAACATATCATACGACATAGTCTCAACAAATAGAATGGTAAGATAGTGAGTAAAATAGAATGGTTTCAGTCTTTACATACCTGATACAGAAGTTCTCCAAATGTCTTCGTTGATCTTCAGTCTTCAAGGGAGATGTCTGATACTCAACTACTAAATTCTAACATAGTCCGAGACTTGACTCAGTAGACTTTAAATCAAGATATAGTTTTGATCAACTAACATTGACAACAAGCTTGAGATAGCAAAACTTGTGGGTTGAACGGAGTTTTGCCCTAATCATAAACTTTCAACTTTTCATGTGCCTAATAACACAAGCAATACTGGGAAAAGATAACATATTGAAGGAGTTGATCCAATCTCCCATATTCATCAACAAACATCACTTTTATTTCTCTAATTGGATCATCTACACCACACTTATCTCGAGTGGGGCGTCTAACACAAAATCTAGTTGTTGTATTGTCCTTTGAAACTTGAGCAAATTAGTGTTTATGTCCTAAGTTTTGGTACCTTTAGTGTTTGGGTCCTAAGCTTGTCTGTTGATGGTTTTGGTTCGCTTGAATGTTATTTGACCAGTCACCGGTTAAATAATTTGACCATATATTTACGAGAAAGCCATTTCGTCATTTACATATAAGCACCGTTTAATTGCCTGAAATTGTAGTATGTTCTTTAATCCTTTTCTTCTTTGTCTAGATTTCAGTGATACAGAAACATAACTATAAACAAACTCAAAATCATTCTTAATCAAAACCTAATATATAAATCACCCAGAATAAATCTATTCATAGTCTTCAAAATCTCTTCTCGTCTCTGTCTCAGGCCTATTCATATGCACATGCCAAAACAAAAAAAACTGTTTGACATACCAGGTGGCATGGTATACGAGTTGCGCCACTATGGGAAAACCGCTAAGCGACAGAGTTTCTAGTGAACGAAATTCATTAAAGCGCTCGCAATAATGTGGATATCTCCACGTCATAAATTCCATCGTTCGATTTTCTTTATATCGCTCGTTTGACACTATATCGCTCAACGACTATTTCCCCCTTTTTTCCTATATATACGCCCAAATACTTCTTCAAATAACTCACACCTACTTATACATATATTTTTCCAATTTCTGTATTTGTATCCGCAATTCTGAATTTCATAATCATCAATGGCGAGATCCAGCGAAGAGAGGAATCTTATTATGAATCGGTTTAGATTACAGCAAGAATGCACCAAAGGAGGTTGCAAGAACTTGATGAAGAGGAAGCTGAAGATAATAAACTAATTGAAACTCTGATGCTCGTATATTCGGGACAAATACCTAGAGTTTCAGAGCCAAAAAAAGTATTCTCAAGAAGATATACGTATCGAGAGAGGGAATTTTACCACCAGAAGCTGATGCATGATTATTTTCTTCTTGTGTGTACTTTGATGAAGATTCCCAACGTCGATTCCGCATGCCTCAGCGTATGTTGAAAAAGATTATTGAAGAGATTTGTCGAGTAGAACCTCTATTTAATTATCAGTTTGATACACTGAATATTAAAGGTCATAGTCCTGAACTAAAAGTTACTTCGGCTTTAAGGATTCTAGGTTATGGAAAACCAGCGAATGCGAACGATGAGTACCTTTGTATGGGTAAAACAACTTCATTCACTTACCTTTCATTGTTTTGTGAAGTAATGATTAATCATTTTGGTCCAACATATTTACGAAAATCAACCGAGAAAGATGTTAGAGAAATATCAAGGGAGAATGAGAAAAGGGGATTCCCAGGAATGCTAGGTAGTCTTGATTGTATGCATTGGGTATGGCAAGGATGCCCTGTTTATTGGTACGGTCAATATAAGGGTCATTATCTGAAACCAACAGTTATCCTTAAAGTTGCTGCTTCTTATGATTGTTGGATATGTCACGCTTTTTTGGTCTTCCGGGTTCACAGAATGGTATTAATGTTTTGCACAAGTCGCATATGTTTGAAGATCTGAAGTATGGAATTTGTCCCCAAGTCCGTTTCATGATCAACAACCATCAGTACACTCATGGGTATTATCTTTTGGATGGTATCTACCCAAAATGGTCAATCTTGGTTAAATGTTACCGTCATCCCCCTTCCGGTGCATTGTTCCATTCGTACCGGCATTTTTATGATCGCCAAATGGCAGTGAGGAAGGATGTGGAACGCGCTTTTGGAATTTTGAGGAGGAAGTTCGCTATCATTTTTGGTCCATATCGTAGGTTGAGTCCTCGTGAAATGCACAAGACTACGCTCACTTGCATAATCTTCATAACATGGTAATTCTGGAAACAGGAGTGGACTAACTATGAAGATGAAGATATGAGGTCTGAGATTCAACCACAAAAAGGTTCGCCTGCAATAAATTATGGGCAAATGACTAATTACATTCAGAACCAGAATATATATGACCAATTAAGAGAAGATCTGAGAGTGAATCTTTGGGAAGAGTATGGAAGAGCGAGTGGGCGTAATTATTAAATTATGTATTTTAGTTTAAACTGTTAATCTGTTTGTAGTTTGTTTTATTCAATATTAAGTTAGTGAGTGAAACTTATTTAAGTAGACTGCAACAACATTTCAAATTAATCAACTTTTCATTTCAAACTAATATTAAGTAGAATGCAATAACACAAATTAAAATGCAACACTTCAAATTAAAAATTAAATTAATACATCAATTATCTAGAGGTTCTACTACATCGAACTCATCCTCATCATCATCACCACCAGGTTGGTTGTTATTAAATCCAGCTTGTTGTTCAATTTGTGCTTGAATCCTGTCAAATTATATTTTCCACACATTTTTTTGCTGGGGGTTCATAATTGAAGTGTCAACTTGAAGAATGTTATGCTTGTCATAGTAATTCACATATTTTTCTTTAGAAAGGCGACTTTTCTTACTCTCCCTGTTTTGAAATTTCCTATCAAACGCTCTTTGCTTCTCGACGGTCTTCTGATGTCCATAAACTCCGCCATTCTTGAGCTAATTTTCTAGCCAGTATTGTATTGTTTCTCCCTAGTAATTTTCTCTTACCATCATTATTGAGAACTAAGTTGACATTTGGGTTTCTTGGGGTATCTGCTGAAGAATTTGATGGACCGGTTGAAAATGGTGAAGAATTTGGTGTCTAGGGAGAAGAAATGTATGGTGACCTTTCGAGTACTTATTGATTAGCTGCTAAAAGTTCTGAATTATGTTTGTTCAATACCTTCAAAATATGATAACAACTTTTGAAAGCGAACTGTTTGCCATGTTTTCGATACCATTCTGTACGAACCTATCTTTCAACATCACAATCCACAAGACCACTCTCCCGGCCTCTCTTGGCTTGCATTATCATTCCAACATAAGAGGTGACTTCCCTATTGATTATAATGAAGCGTTTTGTCAACCCTTTTGCATCACGGGAATTGATGTTCATGGTTTGTTCTTCATATTTACGAAATAAGTTTTCCCACATGGTGTTACCATGTTGTTGTGCACCATAGATACAACTTGGGTAAAAAAAACATAATTACGACAAATGCATTCATCTTCTGTGATGTTGTATTTTGCACCCCCAGACTTTGGTTTTTTTTTACCTTTGCCTTGACTTTGAGACTGTGAATTCATATTACAAGAAATTAAGAATTATAGAGAAGGTGTGATTGTTTTAGATTTGAAGAAGATTAAGAAATTGAGAAATTCTACAGATATTTAGAAATTCTGGTGTGAGTTGAAATGAGTTTGAAATTGGGTATTTATAGATGGGGAAAATTGTAGCCGTTGGATGAGGAACTGATGAGCGATGATGTTTCCAGCGAGCGACAGATTGACCATCGCTGACGCTGGAATGACCAACGAGCGATGTTTGTGAACATCTAGCGATGGACACTCTATCGCTCGTTAGAGACTCCGTCGTGTATGCCTAACTGCTATTCCTGGCACATAGCCATAAATATTTGGCACGTTGGCATACCCATAGTGGATGCTAAAGTGGCAAAATCAGCTGCTTGGCATGTGCATAAGAATAGGGCTCAGAAGTAAAGGTTTAAGTTTGCAAATTTAGGTCACGGGAAATCAAATGAACATATTAAAGTTGTTTTTGTGAAAGAGATTGAAGTGCATGAATAAGTTGAATCTTGAGTTCATTTCTGACTAATGTTCGTTGTTATAAGTAAATAATTAGAGAAATATGGGATTGATTTTGATTTTGAATTTTGGGATGATGTTTATAAAAAAAATGTGAGATTCCACTTTGTTCTCGAATTACAAAAGTTAATGCTTGCGGATCAATCCCACCTGATTTACATAAGTATTCAATCTTCTTTTTCTATGGATTTTTGATTTGTTCATCAGCTAATATATGGTTTATTTGATGGCTGATAATTTTTGGAAGGGGAAAGTTCAAAAGATTTTAAGCTTTTTACCTAAGGTTGGTGGGTGTTTTGTTGCTTTTAAGTCACTGAATGGTTTTGTTGTAAATAAATTGTCAAACTGTTGACCGGTCAAATAACAGTCAAGAAATCCAAAACCATCAACGGACAAACTTAGTTACCAAGGCCTAAACAATACCAAAACTTAGTACCCAAATACTAATTAGCTCAAACTTGAATATCATCCATGTAGCGTCTAAGAAGCGGCTCCGGTAGGACTTTCCGCTCAAGCCATACACGCAAAACCTGAGAACACGAAAATTCACACGTCACACCCTCTTCGATGTAGTACTCATGCTCGTCTATCAACTGCTATATTTACCTTGAGACAGTGGCGACGATTTTCTTTGGCACCAGATCCAAGTGGAGCAACAGCTCTTAGAAGACGCGGCAACACTGCTTGTACGGTAGGAATGTAAGAAGCTTTAGCAATTCCTACAGAAAAATAAAGAATATTAATACTTTAGGCCTTTATGGGAGTGAAAGTTGTTCGCAGTAGTATCAAAAAACGGCCAGATAAATCGTTTACTGTTCAAAAGCAACTCACGCACCAAAATCTATGTGAAAATTTTAAAGCATAGTTGAGCACGTTTTTTACCTTTCTGACTATGTGAACACTGCATAATAGAATCCACGAGAAAGAACAAATCAACTCTACGATGAAAACATGGCTCATTCTCCATCTTTTGGATAAGAAGTTCCACAACCTGCATACAACAGAGAGCTTTAGACATCATCATCCACAGAGTTAGATAGCATCAAATAAGAAGGGGTGGATATAAAGTTCTTACCTCATTGGCAAGATCATACTTTGCGCAATCAATAGCAAGACGGGTCGCACGCCCAATACTATCCTTTGTCCTTGTCAATGTCTCTACCATTCCTTCAAAAGCATCCCGAACTGCAAAAGCACTGAGAACAGTCGAGGGCAAAGCACTGTCATGGGTAGAAGACTGCAAGTTGGACGCTCTCGCTCTCCTTTTCGCATGTGCTGCAGCAATAAGATGCTTCAGCGAAATAGAATTTGGAGCCACAGATTGCTCTATAGCGACGATGGAACCATTCAACTGAGGATTAGGCCTTGAGATAATCTCCAAGGTATCACTTGAATTGATAGTCCTATTCGTCTCATCTGCCGATTGATTTTGATTCTTCGCTGCTTTGAGCTCTACAGATTTGGTTGTAGAGTGTGACCCAACTAAATTTTTATCCGCAATCATGGTGTGTTTATTTTCCGATCCCAAGCAAGAGGATGCTTGTATTATTCTTTGTGAGAAATCAATGATTCAAATTTTTTACCACCTTAAGAATTAGCCTTCAATGTAATTATTACTGGGACCTAAATGGATGGAAAAGTCTAAAAATAGATTGTTTTTGATATTTTCTACGAATCCCAAAAATAAAATAAAATCACGAAAATCTCTATATATGGAAAAAAAAAACTTCTGTAGAGTAAGTTTTAGAAAAAGAAAATTCCCTTAAATAAGACTAATTCTCAATATACTCCTCATTTTTCTCGGCCCGGAATCTCTATAAAAAGTTGGACCAAAAGCCAAAGCTCTTCGCAAAACCCTAGTATAAAATCTTTGTTTCTTATTTTGCTTTCTGATAACAGTTGCGTTTGTGTTTTTCTTATCTTATGCAGGATGAAATAGGGGTTTAGTTGACAAGAAATTTTATGGTATGGACTTCTAGCTCTACTTACATGCACTGTCATGGTTTCTGAATTTCTTTGCAACTTGCATTCCAGATCTGCGTTTCTTATTGGTGCTGCTACTTTTGCGTTTTACTAATGGTTCAAATATTTGCAGCTTCAAGAACAGCTGAGTAGCTGTTGATTCATAGACAATATAAGTATTTATCATATTTTTGTGCGTTTGTTGGTTTTTCTCTAGATTCTGTATAATGCTCTTTCGGATAGTTTCTGACGTTCTCTATACCTCATAAAGATCATTCACACAACCAACCGATTCAAACTTACACCAATATGAACTAGCAACCAGAGCTACAATAAAACAGCGTTCTTGATTAAAACACCATATTCATTAGTGACCGTACGTCCGTACAGTTCTAGCTAACGGAACGTGGATTCCTTGGTTAGACGAACGTCTGAAATTTTCAGAAAGAGCATTACATCCAATGAGGTATCGAGAATCTGTATTAGAACCAACAAAGCAGAACATCGAAGCTGAGTGCAAAGAGGCCTCCAAAGCTCGAGTTTGGTATTGGAGGTTATTATTATTTTTAATCTGATTTAGTTTTTTTTTTTCTCCCCACCGTGATGTTTTTTCCTTTTGTCTCATTTTGGTTACTTTATTTCAGGGATTATTGGTATTCTAAGAATGGATTTGAGAAGGTCTGGGTACTGGAAATCTCAACCTTTGGGCCAGATACAACGTTAACAGCTTTTAGCTTTGGTGAAATCATCAGCTCAAGGGTGTTTACACTCAGCGAACAATAATTAAATTTTTGAGAAATTGTTATCCCGGTGTCATAAAATTATAATAAATTAGAAATTTGTATGCTATTATTTCTTATTATGTGTGCGAGTTTTCTATAATCCTTCTCGGAGTATGATGAAGTGCTAAATTTAGAGCACTTACTGATTTTCGGCGACACTATATCTATCAAGGTAATTAGAGGAAGGAGTAGTAGTTACCAGCAGCAGAAGATCCACGATCATCATTACACAGCCTTGGGTCAGATTAGTTGAACAAAATGTACATCTCTTTTAAGGAATCTACCTACTAGAAGCTGAGTGGAAAACTGAAAAACTAATGGAGATGCAGGGGATCGAACCCTGTACCTCTCGCATGCAAAGCGAGCGCTCTACCATTTGAGCTACATCCCCAGTGTTATGGTTTGATATGCCAGCCAGCTCTCTCTGAAAACTAATTGCCAAAATTTCATACACATCTTTCTCATTCTCATGAAGCTGGTGATGCAAGTTCACTTGAAAACATCACCCAAACAGAAATGGCGCTCTCAGATTTTTCGATCTTGAAAAACTCAACCTCATTTGTCCTGGTCAAGCGTCAAACTTTTCACCGGGGACTAAGTGATGTTGATATTGGTGCAATGGGTGGGGTATCTTTTGGATCTTGCTTTGTTAAAAGGATTTGATCCAACGCTCATAATCTGGTCAACGGAAATAAAAATATATTAGATGAGAACACGTGACATTTTTGGCTTTTAGAAAGGCATACGCATGCAAAGTCGCCCTTAATTCTTTCTTTACCCTTTGTTCTACAGAAAAGGGCTGTGAAGCAATGGTCAAAGTACTGGCTAGACAAGTTGCTGAATCTCGAAAGCCGAAAAGCAAATTGTCCTTTCGGTTTGGGTTGCAATTCATGGTCTGGAGTTGTAATAATAAGAACTCAAGGAGGCACCTGCAAAATACCAAAGAGTATTCGGGGTCTGGAGTAGAAAGCCTATCACTGATTCTCTCAAGATTACAAAAGTTGTTTTAGCATAATTCACCTATAAAACGGACATTATATATGAACATTAATGCGAATTGAGATCAGTTACATAGCCTGACTGAAATTTATGATCAAAATTTTGAACTCACGTATTAGCTTGGATACCAGCAAAGTCACTATTTGGACATCCTTTTGCTCTCCATCCTGGACCAAAATGACAAAAGAAGCTCTCTGGCCTCTCAGACCTACATCATCCTTGGGATATACCTAACCAATTTTTGAGTCCATTCTTGGGTATGATTACAAGCTGGAGTCCAAAGAACTGCCTAAAGCTTGGCAAGCTTAAACATTCTCCAGTATACAAAGTGAATAGGAACAAAAAAACAAAAAAAAACTAGCAAAACTGGCACTTACCTTGAAGGGGAGGTTTTATGGACAATCCCAAGGGTTCATATGTTGTTCCCTTATTTTAGTTTGGATCAGATGAATCAGAAGCCATCTTTTTCTCACATTCTGGTGGATGATATTAGATTTGGGGGAACCGAAACAGCTTTGGGTTAGTTTGGATTGTGCTTGATGGTTAGGATTTAAAAAATTATCCAGATCCACTTTGTTATCTGGACAATCCTCAACACGGTTTATAGACTTTTGACTAAATCAGTTGATTATTTCAAATGTAGCTATTATGAAATGGAGATCAATGGCCATATTCTTGGACGCAATGTGTGTTACCTCTCCCAGCTGGCTCCATGAGAAGAAAACCCAATTGCTTAAATGGTTGATCTCCCAGAAAACCAGAATTAGTGTCATGCAAATGAAAGGAGCAATTTATGTTAAATCCAAGGTCTTTGTAGGAAATGAAAAGCTCACAGTAGTTTCGGAATCTCATGCAGGTTTCTCATAGAAACCAGATTAACAAAATCTAATAATTGACAAACAAATGTGAGATCAAGGTGCCTATTAGCTGAATTTGCTCTAAATCTGACTTGGGCTTTAGTCAGGCTCCTGATGGTTTGTATTTTGTTTTCTCGGAATGTCTGACTCAAGAGTCGGTCTAACTCAACGAGATGACATAATACCCATATCCGCGGCAAGCCAAATAAATAAGAAAGAAAATCGCAGTACCACCATACACACGAGTTCTCCTATCTTTTAGTGAACTCAAACCAAGAGCACGTGGAATACAGAAAATAACCTACTATGCTTCTATATATATTGCACTAACAGCACTAAAATTGTTGCCGGTTCAAAATTTGGTATGAACTAATTTGTTGAGAGTTTGAAATTGTTCTTTTGATGGAGTTATTAATGGTTGGTATAATAACTATTGTACTATCTTACATTAACTTAATAAATTCAGAATTTCTAAGGAATCCATGGCTTTCTAAAGTGTACCTCTACATTTGCAGCAATTTACATGGAGCTCCGCACGTTACTCCTTTAACAGCATCCGAAGCGACAACCTATAGATGATTGCAACTTAGAGAACATCATTGTTGCTGACAATACCTGTTATTTAAAACCACGAGATTTCCATTTAAGTTGACAGCTAATTAAATGCCACAAGATACAACAAATTACTGCTTTTGATATTAAGCAGAATTAGGCTATATTGGTTCATATTTTATATGCAGCTAACTATGACCAAAGAACCTAAAAACCATTGAATGATTATCTGTGTTCAAACTACTGGTTAATTAATCATTGTAAATCATAGCCAACAACTCCGCTATTTGCAGCAACCTACACTGAGGCTGTTGTATTCTGTTACAAACAAATGATCAGAGTTGAGATGAAACTTAACCTGGGGCAGTTGGTTGTCTTTGAATTTCTCAATTCAATAAATTCAGCTTCCTCCATCCAGAAGACTAATGCTTAAATATTTTATTGTTTTTTACCCCAATGTTACACATGTTTTTTGTTCATGCTTAGGGGATGACATTGATTACTTGACCTGCATGAATCACATCCATTGTTCTTCTATTACTAAATACAGTTGGGGGGAGAACGAGAATACCTTTATTGCTCACATCATTTAGGTTTTATATTAGACTGTTCAAGTTATTATGATAATTATAGAATAATTATAATTATTTGTTATCTTATAGTGTTCTCATAAAGGATATTTGATATGTTATCTTAGTAATCAACGATGGCATTTTGTGTCTTACAAATACATGGTTTAAGTCAATACATGGTTTAAGTCAAATGCAACAGAAACCAACAGGTACCCGAACTTGTATATGTGGCTTGAAAACTTTCTATAATAACAAAGCAATAGATCGTTAAAGACAAATAAATATTTTGGTCAAAGTTAAAGATGGTGTCTTACGCTAGCAATGAAGTTTGCCGAACAGAGTCACCAGGAATAAATTTACAGTATGCATATACAGTCTAGGAGCGTTTGCCAGATCCCGCGCCATCTTTTAGGTTTGTTCATCCATCTGCTTACACCTTTTTTAAAGCATTACAGTACATGAACATCCTACTTCATGAAAACTGAAATGCAAAATACAAAGACATTGGTCATCGGGAATACAACTATAATGGACGGTAAACAACTGCCCTAGTCCATAGAACATAATGCTAAGCTCTGTAGATAATTTCATCTGGCACTGTGCACCCATAAAGGAACCTCCCGTAATTATATAATTCAGGGGTCTTGCTGAACCAAAAAAATATTCTTGTAGAGAGAAACCAAACAAAACTAACTAGCACATCATCAAAATGATTAAAATTTGTAGCCAAAAGTACTTCACACCTTAATTTGAAAGTACATGGGGTGGGAGAACTAACCGGAAAGCTACAGGATAAATTTTAAGCTGTTATAGTATTTAAGAGTACAGATATCTGGATTGCATCAGCTTGGATGGCACATGACCTGGCGAATTATAAACATAGCTTATAATGAGCAGGTTGCATTTTAAAAGGAAATATTCCAGATTTATCTAAGAAGCACTCTTTTACAAGTTACACTAACCTGTTCTTCGAGTCCCGGATGTAGTAGGATTGTGGATAACAAGTTGGAATCCCCTGTTGTTACTGCACGGCCTTTCAGGAAGAGACCGCGAATAGCCTGCCACATAAAACCCGTTAGATTTTTTCATAAACTGTGCACTAAAGAATTCTCATGTGATGCCAAATATAATACAACAGAAATTCACAGGTATATTAAGTACTCCAAGAAACTAGGAAAAACAACAATGTTGCCCAAAAAAAACAGGATAGAATAATAACGTAATATGCCCAAAATTTCTCAAGTTCAGTCATACCTATAATCTGTGCCATACTCCGTGCCAATTGTACAAGACCGAAATAAGAAAGTAAAACAAAAACAGCATAGCATACCTTCTTGAACCACATGTGCTGCAGTACGTGACAGAACTCTCCCTCCAGCAACTGAATTATTATGATTCTCTGGATTACGATCACTTGAAGGCATCTTCCAACGTTCATCTGTAGTATGTTGCCTCCGACCATTTGAATAGGAGTCATGTGAATATGGATGGGAGTGATGTTTCTGTGAAATGTGTGGCATTGTAGGCTTTGTGTATGAAGCACGATCAGATGAGACTTTTACAGGGGGTGCAGACTGATACGATCTCCGAGGATGAGGTATATTGCTTGGATGAAACTGCTTGTTTGAATCAGATGCCTGAGCACTTCGATACATGTCCCCTTGTCGATACATAGAAGGCCTAAAAAGATGGCCAGATTGATTATCCCTAGTGACTATGCGTGGTGAATGCTGTGAAAACATCTCGTGCTTTAGGGCAGCATTAACATGACGAATGTGTGGAGCATTTCTAGATACTGGAAGATTTTGGGTTCTCTGCAAAAAAAGGAAAAATAGGTTAGCATCTCTACATTCATGATTGAGATTATAAACAAATAGAAATCAAGAGGCATACACTTGGAGGCGTAAAGCATTCCTCATTTAGAGCTAGTTCCCTCGAATATGGTGGTGAAGACGATGCTAGTGACGGCTGAGATCTCAATGATGATGGTGGCGATTGTTGAGATTCATTTGGAGGCGTAAAACATTCTTCAGATAGAGCTAGTTGATCCAAAAATGAAGGTGAAGAAGATTTCACCAATGGCTGAGGTCTCAATGACGATGGCACCGCTGTTTGGTTTACACTTGGAGGAGTAAAACACTCTTCAGACAGGGTCAGTTGAGACAAAAATGGTGGTGAAGATGGTAATGATGACTGAGGCCTCAATGATGACGGTAGTGATTGCTGGGATAGCAAGAAAGCTTCAGAAACTGGAGACGGCGATGGCTGTGTTGGTGGAGGAGGTGTAAGTGGAGGTGGAGATGATGGCGGCGGTGGAGGTATAGGTGGAGATGAAGATGGTGGTGGAGGGGGTGGTGGAGACAATGGTGCCGGTGGTGGTGGAGAAGGAGGTAAAGGTGGTGGGGGAGGTGGGGAATCTAGAGGTAATGGAGGAGAACCCGAAAAAAGAGGCTGAGGCTTGGTTGAGTTACTTGGAGGCATTTCAAAAATGCTACCTGAAAGTTTTGCCTGGGATTCCACTTGAAAAGAATTGCTGAAGACTATGGTCCTCTCAACTTCGGGTTGACAGGAAACATCTTCCATTTCAAAGTCACCGTCAGCATCCTCCAATATGCAACGACGCCCGTCACTTGGAGTGAGCTCACGCGTTTCCTGGTCTTCGTCCAAAGTATGGTTTACTTCTTCTACTGGTGATGATGCATCTTCCTCACATGCAATGGTAGAGAGATATTCCTCATCTTCTTCCTCAAATATATGAGAAGAACAAAGCCCGGGCAACTGAAAGGAAGCATTGCTGAAATAGCCAAATAAATACATATTAGAGGGTAAGTAAAAACTACTTTTTTTATGTTCCTCATCATAAACTTTCAACTTTCCGAGTGCTTGATAACGAAAGCAAGCATGTTGAAGGAGCTGATCCAATCCCCTTAAAGATAATCTCAAACCAAAAGAAATTACACACCTCCCATACTCATCAACAAACATCCCTTTCATTTCTCTAATTGGATCGTCTACACCACGCTCAGCTCGAGAGGGCCGTCTAAGACAAAATCCAGCTGTTGTATTGTCCTTCGAAACTTCAATATCATCCATGTAGCGTCTAAGAAGCGGCTCAGGTAGGACTTTCCGCTCAAGCCATAAACGCATAACCTAAGAAACACGAAAATTCACACTTCACACCCTCTTCCATATAATTCATGCTCGTATATCAACAGCTATATTTACCTTGAGACATTGGCGACGATTTTCTTGAGCACCAGATCCAAGTGGAGCAGCAGCGCTTAGAAGACGCGGCAACACTGCTTGTATGGTGGGAATGTAAGAAGCTCCAGCAATTCCTACAGAAAAATCAGAAAAATAGAGAATATTAATAATACTTTAGGCCATTATGGGAGTGAAAGTTGCTCGCAGTAGTATCAAAAAACGGCCAGACTAATCGTATATTGTTCAAAAAGCAATTCACAGAAAGGCACCAAAATCTATGTGACAATTTAAAGCATAGTTGAGCACGTTTATTACCTTTCTGACCATGTGAACACTGTGTAATAGAATCCACGAGAAAGAACAAATCAACTCTACGATGAAAATTTGGCTCATTCTCCAACTTTTGGATAAGAAGTTCCACAACCTGCATACAACAAAGAGCTTTAAACATCATCATCCACGGAGTCATAGTAATCCAGTAGCAGAGAATATTTTTATTCATCAGTTTCTTTTTTCTTTACTTTTCAAGTACATGATATGTGAGTACTAGCTTCAGCATGCACTTTCCCACAATTTATCTCTAAAATTTAGACAACCAACTTAGAAAGCATCAAATAAGAAGGGGTAGACATAAAGCTCTTACCTCATTGGCAAGATCATACTTTGCGCAGTCAATAGCAAGACGGGTCGCACGCCCAATACTTTCCTTTGTCCTTGTCAATGTCTCTACCATTCCTTCAAAAGCATCCCGGATGATGGATGCTTCATTATTACCACTGGATGACCCCCTAGGTGCCCGGGATCGGGAACCAACTTTACCCTCCTCAGATTCAGGATCAGCTTGATGTTGTGACGTGATGTGATGGTTATGAGGAGATGGGGATGTTGAAGTTCTGCTAGCAAATAAGTCTTTTGTATGCATCACAGTGCTAGAGACTGACAGCGCCGAATCCGTTCCTTTTGCAGGGACTGGGCTTGACCCCTGAACTGCAGAAGCACTGGTAACAGTCGAGGGCAAAGCACTGTCATGGGTAGAAGATTGCATGTTGGACGCTCTTCTTTTCGCCTGTGCTGCAGCAATAAGATGTTTCATAGGCGAAATAGAATTTGGACCTACAGATTGCTCTATAGCGACGACAGAACCATTCAACTGAGGATTAGGCCTTGAGATAATCTTCAAGTTATCACTTGAATTGGTAGGCCTATTTGTCTTATCCGCTGACTGATTTTGATTCTTCTTGCCAGTCAGACCTGAACATTTACTTAGCCCGCGCTGAAGTTTCCTGGGTGTAGAAGCGTCAGATGCTTTCTGCTGGTTCTTTGCTGCTTTGAGCTCTACAGATTTGGTTGTAGAGAGTGACCCAACTAAATTTTTATCCGCAATCATGGTGTGTTTATTTTCCGATCCCAAGGAAGAGGATGCTTCTTGACATTCAATTTTCACAGGACCAGGGGAGAGACATGGCATAGCAGACCCATTTTGTGTTGGAGTTGGAATATTCTCCAGTCCCCCTAAAACCAATTTTTTTACTCTGCACTCTCCAGTATCCTTTTGAGCTTGGCTACTATCAATATTTTGGGTGGAATCCAATGCATTTGGAAGCACGTCCTTCAATTCTTTAGAAGATTCGGTACATAGCTGAGTTGGGCACTCTTCTTCATCATCACTTTCATTGAATTGATGAACTAACCTCCTCCTTGAGTGGACTTGAGCAACAGGAGTATCACAGTCGGGCCTGGGCATGCCACTTTTCCGTATATTCATATTTCTATTGTTTGTATTTGGAGCAGCTTGAATATCTGAATTGGGTGTCGCATCAAATTCCAGGCAACGGTGCTTCAGTGTGGAAACAATCTCATCACCGGCAGGTGTAGATACTAAATTACATGTTTCGATTCTCGATACCACACAATTTTTTGTTCTAATGGCTGGAGAGGACAGTTTATTTTTTATTTTTTTATCTCCTTTAACAACTGTCTTCACAACACTTTTATCACCCAAAGAAACATGTTTCAACCTTTTCGTGCTGTATAAATCTTCAGCAGCACCCATTTTGTGCTTTCCATTTCTAAGCTGTGCTTGCTCTTCAGATAAGAATAATCTTTCCTGGGGATTTTCCATAATTCTCTTGTTTCCACTTAAATTTGCTTCTACTTCTTTAAAAGCCTCACAGATTTCCTTAACAGCAGCTTCGAAATATTGAACAGGCTTTTCCTGGAGGCTCGATACAACTCTTTTCTTTGCTTCCTTATTAAATACCTGGATATCAGTCGGCGAAACAAAAGCACTGCGTAGAAAGGAAAAATAAATGGATTAGTATCAATCAACGATAAAATTGGAATAACAATTGATAAACCAATACAAGGTAAGCTTTCAAATTTCTTTTGTTGTATCATACTGTCCGCATTTAAAGGAAATCAAAAGCTATTATTCTGCCAACATATATTATGCTAAAAACATAAAGTAAAAACACTAACATTTCTGCAATTCCAAAGAATGCTAAAAACATAAAGTAAAAACACTAACATTTCTGCAGTTCCAAAGAATCTAACAAAGTACTTCTTAGGATCAGTTTCGCGTTCCCAATCTTCAGGTCGGCAAATCTGCCAATTCCAAAAACTCCCCAAACATCAGTAAATATGCCTCTACATTCCTCAGAAGAACGTTAATAATCTCAGGGACCGGTACAAAAGTAGAAACATTAAACCATACTTCCAAAAGACAAATTACCCCACCAATAATAATGAAAATAAGGCAAAAACATACAACAACAAAAATTCAATCTTTGTCAAGCAAGGAAAACCCTAATTATTTTAAAAAAAATACTCTAAAATTGGAATATTTAATGGTACAAAACATCAATTCTCAACAATCTACCTAACAAAAAAAAAAACGAAGGAAAAAAACGATCAAGAAACCCTAAAAGCAAAAAAAGTATGAAATTACCTTAGCTGGCCAAGCTGGAAATCCTGCTTTAACCTTAGCTAAAACCAGATCCCCTAGATTAAGTTTATTACTCTTCGTTTTCACACAATTTTCTCCGCCTCTTTCTTTAACCATGAATTCCATACAAATAATAATAACAATAAATAAATTCTAATGAAAATAAAAACTCAATTGAATAATCAAAACAAACAAAAAAAGTCCCAATTTTCTAACTTTCTCCGAGAGAGATAGAAATCCCGGGGAAACGATGATTAGCTATGCAGGTGAAATATGATGCTGATGATATAAATATGATTCGGAATTCTGCATTTGAGAGAGAGCACGAGAATTTTTCAGAGAGGGAAAAAGTTTGGTAATGGTATTGATGGAGAAAGAAAGTGAGAACAGAAAAATAAAAACAATGTGACAGCAAAATATATTTATAAAATTTATTGTTCCTCTCTTCTTCCTAGGAAGGTTTGGTAAATAGGTTTTTGGATATATCAACCCCAACTCAGCCATATCTACTAGAACTTGGAGAGCTTATGTTATCTGTGAAGATGTTTCCAAACTGATTTTTAGCGAAGATGTCCTCGGTGTAAGCAGGTATTTACTGGTATGGATGTTTGTTTTGGAAGAGCTAACTAGATAGGAAGTTAAAAATTACCATGCACGTTGATATTTACGTAGTTCTGCCATGTATTAGAATTAAACATAGTTCAAATTTATGTCTTATCTGGGAGCGATGACTTTCGCCAGCTTATCTTGATTAGATTTAAAGGCAAATTCTTTTCTGGAAGACATTAGTTTGAAAGGTAAATGTCTATTAATATCTCAAGTAGCAGCAAAAATGAGTTTCAAGCTCAGATAGATATTTTTTTTCAGACATGTTGGATGATTTAATGTAAGTGATGAATGAGTTACATGCAAATAGATCCTCTGATAGTCGATAAATATCTAAGAAAAGGTGTTCGATCACGTTAATTGAAATATGTTGTTGATGATTAAGCATAATCTTGACTTGGATACATACGGCTAGACCAGACGAGGTAAGGAGATCAGTTACCTTATTTTCTTTTTCTAATGGTGCTAGAGATTTATTTATTTTCTCTGTATGTTTGAAGATTACGGATAAAGCGTGGAAGATAAATGGTTTTAGAATCGTAGACGATGGAGATCTAATATCTTATTTGCAATTTAAAGATGATACGCTAGAATTGATTAGTGTGAAATAGGAGTTTCGCACGTCCCTTTAATGATTTTTGAAATACTAAGAGACTTAATCATGAACTTGGCGAAGAGTTTAATAATAAGCATTATATGATATAGTCGGGGATTTAGCTCTTGGTTGGATATAAGATTTCAAGATTTCCAGCTTATCGGGTGCAGCTCGCAGATGTTCAACTGTGAGGGATGTAATGCCACAAAGATCAGGGCAAAAGCTATCTCGTTGGAAAATAAGATATTAATTTAAAGCTTAAAGAATATCATTGATCAAGAGCACAATAACAAACATACTCATTTACTATCTCAATTTCTTACAATTATTGGTAGTAATGGAGATAAATATGTAAAAAATTACAATAAAATTTAAAGGAAGATATTACCTCGAGATTACTGAGTTGAAATGACATGAGAAACACTCATATGTCTAGGGGCTAACATTTTATGAATTATTTGGAAAGCAACTAATAATGGGGGTATTCAAGAACGAAATCAAATAAAAGAACAAACAGCCAAACATATTAAATGTCAGATAGGAAAGATGGAAAAAATAAGTGGACATCCAAATAAAACTTTTGGAATTCCTCTATGAATGGATAAACAGAGATATTATATGCAAAATTTGTTGTAATTATTAGTTGATTAAATGCCCACGGTTATGACAGAACAAATTAGGTTGCGGAAAGTTCACATACATAATAATCATGGGATTCAAATCTTTAAGTGTGAGGAAATAACCTTAGTATTCATACCACGACAGATTTCTGAATCCCAAGTTTTTACGCAAAGGGAACCCTCGGAATGAGAACTTCCAAAAGATATATGAACCATTGGTAAAGGAAAAATCACATTGCAGATAGTTAGAGATTTATGGAGTTTTTCCACTGCATGAGTTTATTTAAATATCCGCGTATCTTTTTATGGACCCCACATATATCCAATTTATCTTTTATAACATAGTTAGAGCTTCTCCAATAGTTGTTAAAAAAAATAGTTTCATTGAAATATGGGGTTTTAGACTTCTTATTAAACAAAATCCATCTCCAATAGTTAGATCCTAAAGATTTAGAGTGGTAACATGGAAGACAAAATATTTAAGAGAAATTATTAACTAGGCTTTCGATTAGACCTCCATGTCATTAGTTTAACAGATACTTTAAGTCGCTATTCCAAATAAAATACTTTAAACCAATAGGAAAAAAGGAAATCAATTTTCTTTCTTATGCACATATAAAACTCTTAAAAATAAGAATGATACATCATTAGAGATGGTTTTGAGCCAAAAGATTTTATTTTTTCCACATATATATACCTCCATAAAAAATAAAAATAAAAGAAGACCTCCGAATAGGATTTTTAACACCCACTATTGAAGATACTCTTAAAGTAAAAAATAAACAATTGTAGATCCTCTATCATATTTTAACCAGTGTACCACTGTCACCTCCAATAGTATATTGACACATGGCCAATTTGATTTGTCAAAATGGATTTAAGATTCGATATACATCAATTCGTCAAACAAAATAGGTAGTTATTAATAATTATCTTTTTCGGAAGAACCATCGTTTTCTTTCTGACTACTTTTTTGACTCTCTGCACTTATTCAAACACCGAACTTTTTATATTTTTATTTTATTTATTTTATTTTGAAAAGAACGGGGTAAATTTTTATTAAAAAAGACACAATTTATCTTACAACCCACACTATAAGCCCAAATAACTGTCCCCGTTTTCTATTTTTGTTAACCACCTCCTCCCAATTTGTGATGAGATTCCTAAAATTGATTAGTCTAAACCAGTGAAAGATTGTTCCATGTAGTAAATGAGCCTCTTGATATCAATAAAATCATATCTTTGGTCTTTCCTATTTTTCCAGCCATCACCAACTTGTTTCTCTTTAACCAAATTTCCCAGATAATTTCAAAAGGAAGAGTCAACCATACCTTCTTAGCAATTTTTCCTTGAAATTGCCTTCTATTCTTCAAACTACAATCTGGCATTATCCATGTGAGTCCATCCTGGATCCATTAATTATGGTGTTAAAATAACACCAGATTGTTTTCGAAAATGGACCGTTTATCAACAGTTTTAGCCTGACTATTAATTGTACAGACAACATAAAGACTTGTCGATCTGACAACCTCTTTTTAACACATAATCAATTGTATGTGAATTGCAAACTATAAAAACTATTGAGCCTTAAGGAACATGCTTTCTCCATACCAATTTCAGAGAAATATTGTTGTTAGCATACTGGTATTACATTTGTCATTTATGTCCCTCTTTGGTGGTATAGTATGAAGTTGTAAGAATATTATATAGTCTTCTCTTCCATTTGAAACCGAGGGAGGTCCTAGTTAACTTATTAGATTATTTAGTTCAACTGTGACCTCTTTATTAAGACTCCCCCTCAATTGTACGCTTCATCTTCCTTGTTGCACCAGGTCTGCTACCTTAACTTGTTTATTTGAAGTAGCTTTATATGCTTTTTTTTATAGGTCTCTCTAAAATGAATAGCTCATTTCAAGGCATCCTGCCAGAATTTTGTTTCCTTCCCACTTGCAATTATAAAACTTGAGTTTCATTGTACAACTCCACTTTCTTTTTGTATACTTTTCCAAAAACCTCTACTATGAGTAGCTTTATACTCTTTAGGCTAAATATCCTCTTATTCATATTTGGTCTTCGATTGAATCACTTTCCTCCATAAATTGCCCTTCTCTTGAGTGTACCTCCAACTCTACATTGCCAACATGGCTTTATTTGTTGCTCTTAAACTCCTAATACCTCCTTAGGTTTGCAGCATCTTTCTCAAGCAATCCAACATATTTTATTTTTTCTCCCTTGGGGTCCCCCATAAAAAAATCCCTCATGATTTTTGTCATCCTTTTTTTTACACTCACTGGAATTTGTAGGAGAGACACGAAGTAAACAGAGAAACTGGCTACAACATTATTGATGAGAATGATTTTTCTTGCTCTAGAGAGAATTTTCTTTACCATACAACTAGTTTTTTTTTTTGAAAATTTTCAACAAAGCATTCTCAAATGCTTATCTACTCTAATTTACAGTTAAGACTTTTTGTAATGTCTTGAATCTTATGATTTGCTCAGCTATAATGCTTGTGATAGTGGTCTTTTCCGAATTGACTTTCAAACCTGTAATAGCTTCATATGTATGTAGAATAATCACTAAATTCTCAATCATCTCTTCCTTGGATCCAAGAATATTGGTGTGTCATCTGCAAATTGTTAATGAGACCCACTAATCTCGGAGTTAATATTGAAACCTGAGATCATGTTTAAAGACTCGGCCTTTTTGAGAAGTTTAGTGAGTACCTCAACTATTAATATGAATAAAATTGAAGAGAGTGCTTCTCCTTGTCTTTCATCTTTTTGGGGTTTAAATTTATTTGTGGAGTTTTCATTTACCTAAACTGTAGCCTGTGTTGATGAGAGACACCAATAAATCCAGTTTTTCCATTTTATCTGAAAACCAGTTAACTTTCAAGGAAAAACCTATTCGCATTATCAAATGTCTTTTCTGTGTCTAGTTACACTCCCAAAAGTATATGTTTTAAATCTTTCATCAATTAGTTCCCCAGCCATGAGGATGTCATCTTGAATCTACTTACCCTGAGAGAATGCACGTAACATTTTTTTAAAACCTTTCAGCCAAAATCTTTGAAACCAATTATCAGGCCCTATTAATCTGTGGTTACCACATCTCTTGATGTGCCCCACACTTCCTCTTCCTCAATGGGTCTCTCCAACCTATTTTGTTCTTGACTGGTGATTTTGAGGAAGTCTACAATACCTAATGGAGGCCTCCATTCATGTTTTTCTTTGTATAAATTTGGAAATAATATTTAAAACTCTCTCCTAATATCTTTTTGATTGAATCTGTCTTGCCCATTTATTACTGGTTTAAGCACATTATTCATTTTTCTTCTTTCATTTGCCAATTGATGTCGAAATTTTGTGTTGTATTCCCCTTCTTTCAAATTCCTGACTTTGGCCCTTGCAAGCCATTTCTTATGCTCCTCAAATCTGATCACTTTTTTTAATCTACCTTGAGTTGAGCCCTTTCTATAAATTCTACTTGTTGTAGTCTACCATAATCTTTTTTTCAGGTTCAAAGCTTCAATTTTTGTGGTCATCTCTTTAATCAGACTATCCAAGTTGCCATATTGTTCTTTACTCCATTTTTTAAAAACAATTTTAGATTTTGTAATTTTTGGCTTGTACAACATTGTAGACCTCCAAACCTCCAAAATTCTCAAAAATGTTGGGTTGTAAAGACAGAATATTTCAAGTTTAAAGCGAGCTCTATGTATGACAATGTTACTTGTGGATGTGGTTAAGAGAATAAAATCATTACCAGGGGATTTTTATCTTCATCATTTGCAGAAAGGATCATGGATCTTATTTTTCGGTAATGGATTAACCGATTATGGCTTTACAAGCGTAAAATTTAAATAAATTTTTATTAAAGTGTTTACTGATAGATAAAGTGGCGTATCTAAACATTGTAAACAGGTTAACTCTCGTTGTTGTTGTTATTTTTATTAACAATCTCCATAATAACAAATTAGTAGTATGAAAAAGGGCCACCGATGCAAATATTTAGTAGCATGTAAAATTGATTAGAGGCTAGTTTGGTATTGCTGTGAGTTTTAGAAAAGTGCTTTTTTGTTGTGATGTGTGGTGCGTTGATGTGCTGTGCTATGGAAATAAATCGGCATGACGTTTGGTAAACTATAATTTAAAAAGCACTGTGCAATTAACAAACTGTAAATTTTGTTTGGTAAACTGGTATTTTAAAGTGCTGGAGATGTAGTTAATGACGAAAATAGACATATTTCAAAAATTAGTTTTAAATATAATTTTATTATAATAAATTATATTTATGATTTTAATATATTTAATAAAATATAAGCAATATTGAAATTAATTCATCAAATAATAAAAAGTAAGAAAAAATTACATTCAAGATTCATAAAGAACCTTGGTTGGTAGCCTAGCAACAAGCTGGGCTCCCACCCCTTTTTGAATGGCAACACCTAACCTATGAAAGATAAAACTGTCTACTCCACTACTAGCATCATTGCTAACTAAACAATTTTTCAAACGCTTAAAAAAACACAAAGTATCATCGCTAAGCTCCCCTAAAGTAGAGAAAGCCAAAACACCCAAACCGTAGCCATGTGAAACACATTTGTCCAAGTATTTAGAGCGTTTACTAGAAACAGCATTCAAAATGGCCTTGCCTGGGACAAAAGCTCGAACACCTTCACCAGTGAAGGGTGAAACGCCTGTGACATCCATACAAACATCTTGACCATTATCCCGGTTGAGAACCAGGATATCGGCAGGACGTAAATCTCTATCATCATCAGACAGGAACCCAAGAGCAGCTTCTTTACGCGCAGGCACACCAGCTTTATAACAAATATCAGCGATAACATCACGAACAAGATCATGTCGAAACTTGAGTCCAACATCCTTGGCACAATGAAGCGCATGATCACCAAAGACGTCCATAGACCTATTACAACTTGAGCACAGGCACTTCTCAACAAACAAAGGGATGTCAAACCGATAACAAAGAACATCCCTGAACTGTCTAGGTCCGATGCATTGATTAACCCACTAATGGGTATGGCCATTAGGTAGTCTTGTGCATGCTTGACACGGTTACATTGCCACAAAATTGAATCTCTTACAGACATATGAAATTGGTTTGGGATTTGCTTCTTAACTGCATCAAAATAAGTAACTGCCAAGTAATATTTATTTTATTTATTATTTAATAAAGAATTTTATGATTATGGTTTTCTTTAAAAAAATTATAATTATATTATTATTTTTAAATGAAAAATGAAAAAATAGAGAAATAAAATAAAAGTTAAAAATATAATGTTAAGTGTACAATATTCTAGGGTAAAACTTGTCTTTATAATAAAATAACAAGGTTAAAATAGAGAATCAATCAAATCGAATTACGTTGGTCCACAACTTCTGATTTTCCAGCTTTTGAAAGCTAGTGCTGAGTAGCTTTTAAAAGCAGGTTCTCTCCAAAAGCACTTTGGAAAAAATTTACCAAACACAATTTTTGGTAAAAGTCAAGTTTGTTACAAAATGCTTTTGGTTGAAAAAAAAAACAATTCCAAACATGACTTAGAAGTAGGAACCTAAGATTGGGAACATCAAAAGTTTAGATATGTGTTTTGAAATAAGAATAAATAAATTATGGAAGATTATTTGGATGAAACTGTGATCTCCTTTTTTACTTATGTTATTTGTTCTCGGACTGTAAACTAATTATGGTTATAGAGGCACATCAGTCACTAAAATCATTAAAATGTTAGCTTCCACCTCACCTAACATAAAAATCTACTCACCCAGATACTTGCTAAACAATGGATCTACCATCAAGGGCTCATGACAAATTAAAAACAAAAATCATGACAAATTAAAAACAAAAATAATATGTATTTGACCATTTAACGGTTATTTGGACTAATCTACTCCTCAAATTAGAAGATTTTTTTTCGAAACCTTTGCCGAAATGTGAATGAGTTATCAACGCTGCTAATCAAGGATACCAGTTTACCGGAAAGGCTAAAAAATCTATATAAAACAAACAAAACAATGCTTTATCTTGTTTGGGATGTAGTACCCTTCCAGCAAACAGGTACCCCTCTTAATGAATGTATCCCTATTAGCAATGTTAACGTTGTTGCACCGTTGTTAACATTGTTACACCATTATAATTGGCTTTGCATTTTGCGGCCTTCCCGAATATGTGAATTATTTTATCCCATTAGGATTGCCTTAAAAAGAATAGAAATTGAACATGTTAAAAAAAAATAAAAAAAATGAGACGAAATCATCATGTTTATGGTGCATGGAACTTAAACATTAAAACTTAAAAGTAAAAGTTTAGGCTCATACGGGGAAACAACTAGAATTTTCAATTAAGTAAATATAAAAAGACTAGAAGTTGACTTCCCTAGTTTATTATATCAGTCTCTCTCCCCACTAGATAGTTCCCCGTTATTACCGCGTTTACTCGGTTTGTGTTGTTGTTTTTTTGTCACTTTATAGCCTATAAGGCTACAACTGTACATTGTTCTTCCAATCTTTTGAAGTCTAAAGTCAAAACCTTCTGGGCATTAAGATTGTCTTTACGACCGGGGAGCATGTACAAATTTCCTCCTATGTTGTTTTGGTTTTCACATTTGAACTTTCTCTGGTAACTGCTTGTAGAAAATTTCATTATTTTATTTTACATGGGATTCTTTAAAGAAGAAGATCCCTTCACACTTTTATTCTCACATTATCTCACATGTTAGATATTATTTTTGTGAATAAAAAGCAAACTGTGACGAATTTGAAGCTAATATTTTAAGGATATGTTCCTCTTACCAAGTTCTACTTGCCTACCAAAAATGAGCATATTCCGAAATATAAAACCTCACAATCTACCGGTCTTAATTTCGACGCCAGAAATCAGTTGATTTTCAACGGCTCATTTTCAAGTAGTAGATGGTGGTGTTACACGTCTCGGGATACGCTCATTTTCGGTAGGAACATAGAGTTTTGTAATAGTAATATATCCCCAAAATATTACCTTCAAATCCGTTACGGTTTGGTTTTTATTCGCAAAACTGATGTCCAACCATTGAGATAATGTGATAATAAAAATATGAAGGGATCCCTCCTCTTTAATAGACAGTCCTATTGTGAAAACATATGCTTTCCCTTGGATTACCTTCTTAAAAGTACTTAATTGATCGTATGATACTATGATTACTGAGTATAACGCAAATAAAACAGACTCTGCTAGTTAAAATATGTTGAAAAATGCGGTCGGGCTTGTTAAAGTTGTGATGAAACTGAATGCAAAACATAAGAGAAAGTTAGGGAATTTATTAAAATTGTTGTTTTTTATAATTAATGGTTGATCGAATCATATTAAAGCTAGGGAAAGTTATATACAAACATATCACAGCCCCGAGCCAAAGCATTAATAACATTACATTTCAGGTTGTTATGAAGGGAATTACTTACACACAAAAAAAAACTTTTTACATCTTGCCCATTTAGCTAAACAGTCATCTTCTTTATTAAGTTTACTATGTACATAAACTACCTTTTCATAAACATGATCCCCAAAAGAACCTTCACCTGTGATAATATGACTTTAGATCTCCATTCGCAACTTGAAGGTTTGTCATCCAAATTTTTTACCACATTCTTACAATCACTGTACACCTGTAAGTTGTGCAGATTTAGTTCTTCTGCCCAATCCAAAGCTCCTGTTACTACGAGCGCTTCTCCACAATTTAGGCTTGTTGTGAATCCTGCAAAAGTTTTAATATCAACAATATGATCATTAATTCACAACACTAATCCCACCCCAAACTCTCCCGTATCCTTATCAGAAGAAGCATCTGCATAAATACCTTTTCTTGTGTTTCTTTGTACTAGTGTCATATTATTCATGCCTCTAGCACTACTGCTATTTCTGTTGATTGTACCAACTTTTTCTTTTTTCATCACTAATGCTCATTCATTTATTGCAGCTTTAATCAGGTTAATACATGTTATAGGGTTGGGTTTTTCTCCCTGAAACACAACCATATTCCTGTACTTCCATAACTTCCAACATATTATGCTGAAAATCTCCTTCCACTCATGAAAAGGAGGTGTAAACCAAGACTTTACCCATGAAAGAAAATCATTGGTACCATCTGGCATTTGAAATCCTAATCCAAACCAAACTTCCCTTGTAAAACTGCATTCCCTAAAGAGGTGATTTGAAGATTCTCTAATATCAGTCATACAAAGCATACAATAAGGATTAGAATGTCCCAAAACATCATATAATTTTACCTGAGAATCAAGACATCTGCTGCCATTTTCCAAACAAACAAAGTTACTCCAGGAAGTAAGTTCAAACGCCATAATCGTAACAAAAAATTATCCAATCTACTAGATTATTCATGAGCTAAGATTTTGTATGTTGATTTTGTTGAAAATTCCCCATCCCTGCTACCTGTCTATCTAATCTTATCTTGGTTATTCGCATCAATATGAATAGCTTTAATTTTATTGGCAATTTCATGAGTAAACACTGAATCAATCAAATTACAATCCCAACTGCCATCCTCACCATCAAGATCATAGACATATTTGAAATCATCATGATGCCAATCAGACAACTTACCCATTTCCGGTACCAGTTATCTAAAGCATTGTTAATGTTTTTCCATTGCCAACTTGCCAAATACTATGTGCCTTAACTGCTTCCAACCATGTTCTAATATTATGCAAAACCCAAGATATCTTATAATCTCTATTTTTGCGAAAAGGATGAGTTATAGGAAAATATTTCCCTCTTAAAAGCCTAGCCCATAAATCATATGGATTTTGAATCAGCTTCCAACTCAATTTAGCAAGAAGAGAAACATTTACCTTATGGGGATCTCTAATGCCAATACCACTTCAGCTTTTGATACTCTAATGCTATCCCAAACTTTAGGGTAGAAAGTTTTTTTAGGATTATCTTTGTCCCACCAGAAATCTCTCTGTAACTTATCGTACTCATCCAGAACAGCTTTTGGGAATTCAAAACACTGCATCTAATAAATAGGATAAGCTGATAAAGAAGATGTCATCAAAACCATTCTCCCTGCTTGTGATAATAGTTTAGTTTTCCATCCATTTAGAGCCTTATATGCCCTGTCCAATAAAGGTTCAAAATTTAAAGCTTTCCTCCTATTAAAAAATAGAGGTGTTCCTAAATATTTTTCATCCTTTGATATTCTTTGAACCTTTAACATTTTAGCTAAAAATTTTGCATGCTTATTATGAACTTTTTTACTAAAATAAACCCCTGACTTGTGAAATTTAACTGTCTGTCCAGATGAAGAAGTAAAAATATCAAGTATATTCATCAGACTTCTAACCTCCGCTATATCAGCTTTATAGAAGATAAAACAATCATCCGCAAACAAGAGATGTGAAACAGTTGGACAGTTATAGTTAATTTTGACTCCTGAAAAGGTCATTTGATTCTCAGCATTTATAAACAATTAGATAAACCCTCTAAAGCAAGTGATGAACAAATACGGGGAGAGAGGATCCCCTTGACGAAGCCCTCTAGTTGGACAAAATTGAATACCAGGAATCCCATTCAATAGTACCATGGACTTAATCGTAGAGATACACTCATATATTAAGTCACACCATCTCCGTGAGAAACCCAATTTTTGAAACATGAAAATGATAAAATTTCATTCCATTTTATCAAACGCCTTGGATAAATCTAATTTCAGCGCTAAGTAACCCTTTCTCGATTTACTAGTTTTCATACTATGTAGCATTTCATGCGCTATAACCACATTATCCACAATCTTCCTTTTTGGTATAAAAGCAGATTGATTCGGCGATATAATTTTATCCAGAACTTTTTTAAGCCTCAAAGCCAGAATTTTTGAGATGAGCTTATAAAGAGCATTACTCAAACTTATCGGCCTAAAATCTAGAGGAGTAACATGACTTTCCACCTTAGGAATCAAGGAAATATAAGATCCATTCAGTGAATCTGGCAATTTCCCTGATTGGAAAAACTTTTTAACTGAATCTACTACATCAGTCTCAACCAGATTCCAATATGTTTGGAAAAAAACAGGTGGATACCCGTCAGGTCCTGGAGAACCCCAAGAATTCATACTAAACAACAGATTCTTTATCTCTTCCACATCATGCATTTTAACTAACTCTAAATTTTCCTCTTCTGTAACTACTTCACTAATGATACTGTTACAAATATCATTAATTTGCCCACCGGAAGTATTACTTATTCTACCAAAATGGTTCTTTAGAAGAGAATCTAATTGATCCATAATCCAGATTCATCTCTTAGCATATGAATCGAATTACGTCTTCTTCTATTAGACGCCACAACATGAAAATACCTGGTACATCTATCAGAAACCATGGTATCTTCATTAAGAACATCCTCTGCAGCTGCTATCGGTGTTAGGTTTATAGGATCATCATTTCCTTCAGTTGTGGTAAGAGCCATATAAACCATTTCACTTGGAGTACCTCTTACCAAATCCTTGTATTCAGCCAACATCCAAGCATAACCCTGGAGATAAAGTTTACCTTCAATTAATTTATGCAAATATTTCTCATTCTCTTGTTTTCTTAAAAGTTCATCCTCTTCTAGATTCTGTTCTTCATTTTCCTTTTGTTTTCCTTTGTCCCTAGTCTTTTCAACATCCTCTAGTTCAACAATCACCACAACTTTTTCTTTCATCTCTGGGTTTGGGCATTTCCAATCAACATTCATCCTCTTTCTTTTCCCATTACCTCTGTTAATTGTCTCTTTATCAATCAAACTAACAAAATCTGTTGAAATCTGATCAATCTTCTTCCAACTCTCCTCCTTTAGCTTTAGATATCCTTTAGCTTCTTGCTTTGTCCCCACTACCACTAGAGTTTGAGGAGTAGTATTTATACGGTCATAATCTGTTGGATAAGCTATCCACATGCACTTTGTATAGACTTTAGCAGGAATACCTATATAATCAATTTCAATTTGTTTCTTTCTGGTACCCAAATCCTCCATTATCATATCCACTCTTTTCACCAAAGGATTACTCAAATCAACAATTACCAGTATTTTGTATTCACAACTATGAGGCCCAATCATCATCAATAATTAACCCACTTGCTTAGCAAGTTTTCTAGCCATATATACTCTATCAGCCACAAAACTAGAAAACTTGAAAGTAGCCCAGAATACATATTTATTAAAATTTAGGTATGAGTGCCTTACCTGTTCGATTTTTTCCCTAAATACCAACAACCTACCATCCACTAAAGCATTTTCCATAACCAGCTTAGCAAACTCCTCAGGGTCTTCAAAAGAGAAAAAAAAAAGATGTTTTGTTTTCGTTTCCCTCACTTCAAACTTGAACTGTAACTACCATTTATTCTTCAGCTCTCTTTTAATTTGATCATGCCTCTTTTTTGAAGTGTAGAAACCTTCCTCTTGAAACAACTTACCCACCAATTCCATAGATTCATCTTTCATAATACATGCAGAAGCTTTTTTGATGAATTCCAACAACTTGCAGTTCCCAACATCAGATAAATTTGCATGTTTCTCAATCAGCTTTGCTACTATACTCAACCCCTTAGAAATAATGGGATTATCCATTCTTCTACTCATATGATTGAAGCAAATAAAACTAGAGATGAAAAAGAAAAACAAAGAAGAGACAAGTATAAAAAAAAAAACTTTCCTTGTTGTACTTCTTCTTAACCAAAAATATATTATACCATAATATCACATTGTCTATAATTGTCCTGCCACATGTAAGATTTTACTTTCTAAAGAATGCATGTAGATACTCATCTTACAAATCACAACCAAATCCAAAATTTTGGTTAACCTAACAAAACCCTGAAACCAGCAGAAAATAATGATTACCCACCTCAAAATTCTCCATCGCATCCAACCCATATGAAATATAAAAATCCTATACCGTTTTGAATAGTAGACACGTGCAGATCTACTTCTAGCAAGTGTAATCAGACGAGAGACCAAAAAACTCCATCTAACGACCAATCGCCAAAGGGGATCCACCCAACACCACTTAGCAGCAACCACCATGGTAACCGATAAGTGTAATCCAAAGATTAATAGAAGTAAATCTTTCCCAAAGCTCTCCATAATTAAGCTGAAAGAAAACCCATATAAGAAATCAATTAAACTTTGTGTTCATAAAAAGACCAAACCCTAACAGTAGGTTCGGAGACACAACTCGAACTGAAATTAAGAAAACAATAACCAGAAACAAATCACTTATCTGATGATTGAAATCCTTGATGTATCATTGATTTATAGAAATTTAATCTCGGTATCAAATCAGAAATTAAAATCACGATTAAATCGGGAAAACCTGAGTTGACCCGTTTTTCGCCCGATTTTTCCGTAAGCATTCATTCAAAACATCCGGATCATTTGGATTTTTCTCTATGTTGACATTCGAGGAACATTTTATTCTTTTAGATTTTTAGCTTTTCTGAAGCAATTCTTATAGATCAAGGATATTTGAGGTTCGAAACCGTACTTGTATATCAATTCTTCTCTCTTAAATGAAGTGTTTTAAAATACCGTCTTTCGAGAATAAAAAATGTTAGGAGGCAACAAACTCTTTGCCATCGTCTATTCTTCATTTGTTGCGCTTCTATAGATTTGTGTTTTTTGTGTACTAGATGTTTTCTCCGATATCTCAAACACGAGAGACACTAAAGATCTTGGCAGTTTATATATGCCTCCCAAAAATCTGGAATGCGAATTAAAGAATCAAAGAATTTTATACACTATATTATTACATCATTTGGAAACCCAGGCTAGTCTCTCTTATGTACATATGAACTCCCTCGACAAAATGACCCAAACCCATTTTGGCACCAGTTTCTACTTTGGTCGCTTCAATCATTTATCCATACTACATTACATGGGATTTAAATGCAGTAGCGAATTAAAAAATGGTCCATATGCCCGAGAAAGTGTCATTTGTGTTGCTATTGGACGAGCCAGTGTAGACTTTAGATTAATGGGCGAGGACCCAGTGTAAACTTTAGATTCTCCAAAAACCAAGCCAGTTATCGACATTTTCTCTTGAGACAATATCGTAAACCAAAGGAAAACTTCCTACAAAAAACACACACACACACACACACACAATATATGAAAAAGCTCAAACAGAGATAAAAACACATGTTGCACCTGAGTATATCTCATGAAAAACTAACACATACATAAATGAAAAAAATTGACACACAATAGCAACATAAGTTGCACCTGACTACATCTAACAAAAACTGACAGATAATGTTTGAATAATGTGAATTATACTATCAATGAAGATTACAACAAACTTCGATTAACATTCTTCCCGATAGCCTCCCTTAAACTTCTCGGTCAAAAATGTTTCATCCAAGAAGAGCACCAGCCGACAATTTTCAAAACCGAAAATACGAGCATCAAATGCTAAGAATAAGCTCTTAAATTGCTTTGTTCCTTCATCCACGACCAAATCAGATTGGCTATCTTTGTTCGCTTTATTTACAGCATCACAGAACCATATCAAATTGGTATAGGATTTAACATCATCCCCATATAATTCCTTTAGACATTATTTCTTGCTAGCATAAGCTTGATCGTAACTCAAGTTTAAGCAATAATCACTTTTGAAATCAACAACAATCTTGCGAGGTTTCTTGTAGGGGTTATTTTTCATTTGATCAAATATCAAACTCTTGACGAGAGCATGTGTAACGAGAGCATATCTAGTTTCATCCGTAAAACCAGCACAACAAGTATGCTCTCCGTTATAGCTTCGAAGTACGAAATGATTCTTCAAATGAGAAGTCTTTAAAGATGCATGAAATATCCACTTTCACTGATGTGCTTCCTTGTACAAAACACTTTAGTGTTTATTCACTCGGCTCACTTATGACAATGGTAATCTTACGGCCAAAATAATGATTATACTTCTCTACCAAAATGCAAACTTCATCACATGCACCCCTAAACTCTTGGATAACCCCGGTTATAATATACACCCACTCATCAGCCTTATTACCTTTTACAGTCTCTACTATTCTATTATGTGCACGCTGATCACATGATGTACCGTAAGAGATCACGACTTCAGTAGGTATTGTCCCACAAGCCTTAGCAGAAACTGCGCCACAATAGACCACAACATTAGTAGGAACAATTACATTCAGTGCCTCTTCGGATAAAAACACTGCATCATTAAAGGTTCTCAAATATGAAATAACAAGCAAGTTTCACGCTTAGCCAGACAAAACGAAATCATCAACTGAAGCTCCAAATCCGTATCAACAACCAAACTTGGTCCAGCATATCCATCATATATGTACAAACTCAACTGGATATGGTAACAATGATTTCCAATGATAACAAATACTAGATTTCAATAGTGTTGTCTCAATACTAAGCTTGAAAGAGTATGAATCTGTAGAGCAGATTAGTATACAAAAGATGTCAAAATCCATATGAAACACATATAAAAAGAACATGAAGGAATTACGAAATGAGAAATTGAACAACAATAACATAGAAACATGATGAACACACACAAAATGCACGTGGATACAACTATGCTTTAAAAACCAAAAAAAAATATCCATTTCATAAACAAAATTTGAACAACTGAAAAAAAGATTATCATTGCATATAAAATTGAATCGAAACAAATTTAAGCTAAAACAAATCCAAAAATAAATATTTAGGATTCAGAAAACCCTAGATTTGGAAAGTTAAGGATAAAACCCATACCAAATCATAATTTGGTATTGAACAAAAAAAATAATCATAATATGGTAACGAATCTCATAATTATATTGAATCAAAGATTAAATCGAACTTAAAATCAAATTTAAAAACAACCAAAACACCAATATGTAGATTAAAATCGAAACCCTAAAATTAAACCTATCATTTTGAATCAAAGATGGTAGTAACTTTTACAGCGATCCTTAATTCAAACCATACAATTTAAATCGATGTTGATTTCATATATGAGAGTGATTTCATTTGACATGACGAGGGTATCGAGTATACCACAATCTTTCATATCAAACTACACCATTTCGGTCATTTTGCAATGGATATAAACGTCTTCCTGAACTTAAGCAACCTTTATATCTGTTGCAATAACGACGTACCAAATTTTGGTACGTTATGAGCAACTTTTATAAATGTTGCTTAAATTAGTCAAAGAACGCATACATACGTTGCTTAAATTTCTTGTATACGTTGCTTAGTTTAATTAAAGCAACGAATTAGTTAATTTATATCCATTGCGAAATATTCAACTATAAATAAAAATATATATAATTTGGTGTTTTATTTTTAGAATATTAATGTTACAAAATCATGCATCTGTTGTATCCAACCCAATAACTAATCATACAACATTGTTTGTTTGCAACATTGATTACATAAACATAATTTATATTCTCTACATTAAGACAACTAGGAAAACAAAACAATCAAACAACTAAAAAAAGAGTCTGCAATCTTTATTTCAAATGAATATAACTCAATTAAGAATGTTTAAGATGCATCTGAACTGAAACTTTAAAGGACGAAAAATAACTCTTAACCTAAACAAAGAGACTGCAATGAAATCCCATCTCAGACCAAATCGATCCTTCAAGTGTAGTTTTCTTGTAACAAAAGCTCCAAGAGCATAGAAAGATCAGCATAATTCTATTATCTTAACTGTGTAGAATTTTACAAGAGAGAAAGTAAGACCCAGAGATTCTATGTTCAAAGATGGAAGAAATAACCAAGACAATCAAACCGACAAGAAAAAGTGTAATCAGTAATTACAACAATGTAATAAAATATATTGTTCATTTGCCGACATGATTGAAAGAGATACCTTGCATGTTTTTGTGGGATGATCACGACGATATCTTTATAACCACAAAAAAAAAAGTTTGCCAATTCCCTAATTAGTCACCACTAACCAGCAGTCCCCTTTGTTGGCCAATCACATATTTTATAATAGGCATAAACTCAATCAACCATGAAACTATTGGTTATTTGGGTGAATAAGTATAAGATATTGGAACTAATTTGATAATAAAGAAGTGGGAAATTCCTAGTTTCTCCTCACTATCTCTTCATTGAGAAGATCATTAACATGCAATTTCATGAGAACAAGGTCAGATGAAACCTTTTCCAACTCAGTCCTTATCGTGTCTTGACTTTTCAATGCTTCAACAGGTTTAATCTTTTTCTCTTCAAATTATGTAAGAAAATCATAAACAACATTAGCAGAAATCATCTCTTCTTGTTCTACATCCTGATGATCATACGCAAAGTAGCAATTGACATGAGGATGATCCTCGGAGCCATCAACTTCACCATTAACGAGAGTTCTTTTATTTTTCCCTTTTAACCCAATTCCACCGCAATAGTTATCAATAACCCCTTCCATTTTGTTGCTTTCCATGAGAGATAAGCTTGAATGTAGAAAAGACTTTGAATAAGAGAACTCAACTCAAGTCTAAGGTATTTATTGATGAAAAACAATGAGTCTCCAAGAATAGGGTCGGTTCATGACCACTATATTTTTGGAGATTGAGTTAAACAAGGAAATAGTTTGTGAATCGAATTTCCTTAACTCAAGAGTTTTATATTTAAATTAAACGTGAAACTAGAGACATACTGTCTTTTGATCTATATCCAATAGTATTTCAAATGCATGCAAAATAATTGTGAAATATAATAAACATTTTAAACTAATTGGAGCAAGCTCAATAATAACTTTGTAATGTATTTAAGAAATCACAGTAATATGATATACTTTCTCTTAGAAAAGACAAGAAAAAAATGTCAAAAAAACAAACTATTTGAGGCAAATAGAACACCTGTTTATTTTAAATCCCCGTCTAACATGATTTTTTAGATGATGAGGATTACATTCTCATAGCTTAGAGAGCATTAATATTAGTATTTTCATACTCATCATTTAAGAGTTCTCCGCATTTTGATTTAACTCTTCTTCTTTGTTTACCATCTAGTTTCGAGAAGTTATCATAAAACTTGTTATCTTCGTGAAGAGAGATGAAGTTAAAAACTTTACCTGAGTTGTCCTGCTTCTGAAAAGTGCAAGATAACATGTCTGTGAGATCATTGTAACTTGTAATCATCAAGTCCATGTTTGCGAGTTGAGCCGTCACTTTAACTGGTAAATCTTTAGATTTTCTAAGAAATTGAGTTCTAACTGGAAACCATGTCTGTGAAGACTTTTCCAATGTTCTTCTTAGAAATTGCACCAAAACATGTGCTCTTTCTTCTATTCAATGAGTAAGTTATACTAGCATTCATGGAAGGTACCTTGATTCGAAAATCAGTATCCTTCGTTTTAAAATTCGAAGATTTTGTCTTTTGAATATCAATAACTTCTTTTAAGATGAGATTCAAGGTATCTTGAATATACTCGATCTGATTGTTTTTTAATCTAAGCTTGCACTTTTTTCGAACATGTTCTTCTGTCTTGCAGAAGTAGCAAAGTTTCTGAACCTTGACAGAGTCAGTTTTTACAGGCTTAGCAACAAAAAAAATTCTTATGGGAGATACAATTTTTTCTTGGTCAGAGAATTATAACTTATCATCCTTTGTCAAAGTTTTTAGAGCACTGCTCGGTCGAACACACATGCGTTGCTATCTTAAGCATGTTTGTCAATGTTAGTGATCAAAACTATAAGTCTTGATTTCTAGCCTATTTATAGATGTCTCGGACTAGGACATAGATTGTGTAGTTGAGATTTAGACTTCACGGCGTTCATAATTTAAAGACGAAGAACTACTAAGGGGAGCTTGTGGAACTTCATCGACAAAAGGTATGTGGAGACTGAAACTCATTTATCACTTGGAAAAGTCTATTTCTACTCTATCTCCTATATTGAGACATAAGTCGTATTACGATATAGTTTTCTATATACATATTTGAGATTTCGAGCCGAGTTTATCTCGCTTACATATTTCTCAAAATATGTGTTGGCAAGCTTTCGCTTTAACCAAGTTCATCTTATATTCTTGACGAATGTCAGAATATGACCATGTGAAAATTGCCGAGTAACATCTTACATGGTTTGTGTGATACAATCATTTGGTGTAGACTTGGAATGTTTCGTTATGATTATTTCAATATCTTGAAAATTGCTTTGATGCTAATAGTGTGTGAAAACGGCTATTGTCATCCTCTAAGAAAGTTTCAATGATTAAAATAAAGAGCTTAGAATTATGTAACCATGTTTGGATATAAACATAGTGTGTTATCACATTTGTGTGTAAGTCCAAAACCGGGAACCTGAAGTATGCGTACCCGTACTGGCGGTTGTTGGATGTCTGGGCAAGTATGCGTACCCGTACGCATACTGGCGGAAGTCTCACGTCTGTGAATTTCTGATGGAGTTTGGAAGTGTGAATTGGTATGCGCACCCGTACGCGTACTGGAGTAACCCAAACTCGGTCCGGCTACTCAAGTATGCGTACCCGTTTGCATACTTGAGTTGGTTACTTTCAAAAAAAAAAAATTACATGAACTTAAACATTTCTAAATTAAGGAATGCAATCTTTGCAAAACGTGGCTATAATGTTCATGAACTGATTCGAGTGAATCAAACCGATTTTGCTTCAATTGTGTTCTTGTATACTTTTATGAGAATATAGTAATTGAACGGCTCTTTAACTAGTTTCATTTGAGTCATTTGAACTATTTATGGTTAAGATGAATATGGTTGATATGAGAGTAATCATATGGCTAACTTCGGTTAACTATTTGTGAGCCAACATGGTGTACACGTTTGGGTACGGTTACATAAACCTAAATGAGGGTACATGTCATTTGTGTGTAACAAGCTAAGTTCGATCTAACGGTTGAAAGATATTAGCTTGGTTTAATCAGGTTTTTCATCTAACGGTGAATATTGAATGCTTTGTTACCAAGGTAACTTGGATTGCAAACCCTGATTTGAAAACTATATAAAGGAGAACTCTAGCAACTGGGAAACCTAATCCCCACACCTCCTGTGTGTTAGTAGTTGCATCAACTAGAGTCGATTCTCCTTTAACCTTAGGTTTCTATCGAGACCCTATAGGTTAACGACTTGAAATACTTTATTGGGATTGTGAAGCCAGACCCAACTATTTTCTTTGTAGTTGCGTGTTCTGATCTTGCCCGATTATATCGTTTGAGTACTATCTTCTCTAAGATTTGCTCGAGATTTAATCTTCGATAGGCAAGATAAAAAGTAATCACAAACATCTTCGTCTCATCGTTTGTGATTCAACAATATCTAGTTTCGCCATCATACGATTTAGATTATTGTGAGGTGATTGATAATACTAGGCTGTTCTTCGGGAATATAAGTCCGGATTATCAATTGGTTCCTGTTCACCTTGATTTATCAAAAGACGGAACAAAAACTCTTGGGTATTTCTGTGGGAGACAGATTTATTTAATCTATAGACTTTTCTGTGTGAGACAGATTTGTTTATCAAGTCTTCGACTTTGGGTCGTAGCAACTCTTGGTTGTGGGTGAGATCAGCTAAGGGAATCAAGTACGTAGTATCCTGCTGGGATCAGAGACGTAAGGAACGCAATTGTACCTTGAATTAGTGTGAGATTGATTAGGTTCAACTACAGTCCATTCCGAAGTTCATTAGTAGTAGGCTAGTGTCTGTAGCGGCTTAATATAGTGTGGTGTTCAATCTGGACTAGGTCCCGGGGTTTTTCTGCATTTGCGGTTTCCTCATTAACAAAACTTCTGGTGTCTGTGTTATTTCTATTTCGCATTATATTTTGTTATATAATTGAAATATCACAGGTTGTGCGTTAAGATCAATCAATTAGAATATCCAACCTTTGGTTGTTGATTTAAATTGATTGACACTTGAACATTGGTCTTTGGTACCATACAAGTTGTTTCACATAATAATCAGGCTCGCGGATTTCTATCTGTTTGATTTGCTGATTACATTGTGAAACAAAGATATAAACTCTTGTATATACTTTTCTTTAGATTGAGTCTGACTGTCTAGTTGATTCTCTAGAAAGTATATTAGAGTAAGTCATCTCAGATTGCCAAACGAATTGTTGGGTATGGTTGTTGTACCCCCACATTTTCAATTGGTATCAGAGCAGGCAAACACATTAAAGACCTCATAAGTCTGTGTTTGTAGCGATCTGATATGGACAGAAGTGCTATCTCTATAACGTACCACCAGTCTTCGATGGCTAAAATTACTTGTGGTGGAAAATTGCTATGCGTGCCTTTCTTCAAGCGCGTGATTTTCAATCATGGGTTTATGTAGTTAATGGCTATGATGCTCCCGTTGTGGTAGTAAGAGATACGACCGTCCCTAAGGATATTGGTGCATATGACGCTGCTGAGATACTTGCTGCAAAGCAAAATTCCGACGGTTTGAATGCCATCATACATGCCATTACCCTAGATCTTCAGTACCATGTGACTACACGCACTCGGTCTAAAGATGCTTGGGATATCTTGGAAACCGTATTTGAAGGGAATACCAGTGAAAAGGAAGCCAGGCTTCAAAACCTAAATTCCGATTGCGAAAACCTTCGTATGGCAGATGAGGATTCATTTGATGAGTTTAATCACAAAGTGTCTGAAATTGTTAATGCATCTTTTGCATTGGGTAAGACTATTCCTGAAAAGGACATTGTGATGAAAATTCTCAGATTGCTGCCATCCAGATACGATTCTGAAAAGACGAGGGTACCCAAATATACCTCAATCTAAAACTTTTCCACCTATAAGTCCTTTCTCCGAAAGTGATTGTCTATGGACTGAGTCGAGACAATACAACTAATCGGTTCACACTTCGTGTGATCGTCTATGGATACGAGATCGAGACAATACAACAACGAAGTATGTTTACTTGATAATAAGTTCGGACTTAACCAAACACAATAGAATTCCTATCAAGTAAATATACGTTTGTGTATTTTACTTCTAATTATAATAAAACAATTATAATTGCGGAAATAGAAAAGTAAAAGACACGGCAAGATTTTGTTAACGAGGAAACCACAAATGCAGAAAAACCCCGGGACCTTGTCTAGAATTGAATACTCTCATGATTAAGCCGCTATACAAAATCTAAACCAACTTCGTATAGTTGGGACCAAGCAACTAAACCTATAGTTCACCTAGTTCCGTCTGTATCCCTGCGCCTCCAACTTGCAATAAGTCACGCACTTGGAACAATTCCTTTGGTTCGTATTCCAAACAGTAAAGGAACAACAAATATGTTCGGTAACAACTCTTTTCAAACAAGTGATATGAGTTTGACAAAAAGGCTCTTCCGTTTATCCCAATAAACTCCTTTGTCAGGTCCTTAGATCTATCTAATCAACAATCATAAAAGTAATTGTCTAGACTATGCAATCAATACTTTGAATCACAAGGAAACGTATTGATGCCGATCTACTCAACTAATCAATCCAATCTATCAAAAGATAAACCGATTATAGTTGGATCCCAGCCGATCAAGTTTTGTGCACACCAAAGATCATGAACTCAAATAAGAAATCTTCTTTGTCTTCAAATCTTCTTAGATCTTCAATAAACACCTGCACACAATCAACTTGAATCTCTTGTGATCAATCACACACAGAACGGAGTCTGTTAACAATGGATACCACAAGACGTCTTTAGATCAACAAACAGTCTAAAGATCCCCGTCAAAACTTCGATCTAGTTTGAGTGAATCTTATATCAGAAGAGAAGATTCTAAAACATAAACAAACTAGGTGCAATCAAAGTTCAACAACCGTTAGTTAATCAAATCAATCGAAAACTAATAATAAACTACAATTATCTAGTTTCCCACCAACGGTACTCGTAGAGCTTCCTAATCCCAAAGAAGTCTTTAAAACGAGCGGTCGTAAGAGATTTCGCCTAATTAGGTTAATTTCCTCTCCGAATGGACGGCTCCACCAGTAACAACACAACTAGGTAGTTTTGCTGGCTCTGAGGATTAGTTTGCTTGAAATGCAAACTTCAATATTTATAGACCAAGGAAGTTTGGGCACCAAAGAATTTCCAAAACCGAAAATATTCTCAACATATGCAATATATTTCCAAATTCAGTTTTCCAAATTCCTGGAAATGCTCTGTCCAAATATTGATCGAAATCTCTTAGAAAATCTCCAATTAGTAAATGCACATTACCAATTTTATTTTCTAAAGATATGCATTTTAATTGATTGAAATTAAAAGCATATAAAACTAAAAACCTTAATTAAAAGATTCTCAATTTATTTCGATCCGGGATTTACCTTTAGCTATTAAGGAATATCTTTGAACAATAAAAGGTAAGAATTACTGCACGTGTTCAAAGTATGTCGACATCTTTACTTGGTAAATCCTTTTTCATATTTACCATCTTGGAACCGATTTGCCACACTTCCAAACAAGTTTAGAATTGGTTCATTTGACTTCCAAGAACTATGTGATTGATTATCCTATCAAATCACCAAACATGGGTTTAACGGTTCTACCAAAACAAGTTTTGGTTCTACCTCCATGTGGGTACTAGGATCAGTCACACTAGCTTTCCAAAAATTGGTTGACTAGGTACTAGGATCGGTTACCACATATTTATGGTATTTAACTTGTATTCGGTTGCACAAGTCATAGGATCGGTCACCAATAACTAAGACTTGTTGTACCTCTTATAAGGATCGATTCCCCTTGCTTGTGATTGGTTGCACCTCTTACTAGGATCGGTTCCCCAATGTCTAGAGTTGGTCATACCAATTACAACATATCGATCATACCATCTTAGGTGATTACTTAAGATCGGTTTCACTAATAAAAGTCATACCAATACAAAAGTCAGGCCTTGTGAATAGTTTTACCAAGATATATAAACAAGTTATGAGCGGTTATACTAAACACACATATTGGTAATCCAAAGATTTGCAATGAATAACAATACCAATAAGCCTAGCGATTTCCCTTTCGATTCATAAAACAAGTTTATGAATTGTACTTCCTTAAAACGAATGTAAAACATTGTTTCCTAGGACGAAATCTTCACCCATACCCATACATAATCACAATAGCATTCATACGATTATGTCGATGTCTTATATACGAAGTTCAAAAGATAGACGTTATACTTCGTATTTTAATTCCTTAATATTATGTCTAACTAGAGTATAATCATTCACAGCTTCGCAGTTATGTTTTCAATATGCACGACTTGAAAGATGCGTTAGGAATGAAACAGTTCAAGTCAAATATTACTAACATCAAGAGGAAGGATGATGTCGTCGTTATAGCTCTTTACTTCTTCACATTCTTCAAGTCTTCATGTAATACTTGTAAGTCTCATATCCTAGTAACTTTCTAGCTAACCTATACGAAGTTGACTCTAGTAAATAATCAAGCGACTCTTTAAATGAGTTTTGATTCACTAAAATATGACAACCAAACTTTACATACCAACGCTTGGTGGGTTCAACCGAGCTATGCTATAACAGATTCTAAGAAGCATGCCATCGTTGAGGGAAATAACCTTGATGCTCTCTCCATAAATACGCTCGTTGGGAAATTAAAGATCTTTGATCATGAGCATACATCCAAATCCGGAAAGGATGTTGCCTTTAAAGCACAAAAGAACACTAAATTACTTGAAAAAAGTAAAAGCGTTTGTGTCTCTGAGGATGATTTTTCTGAGGCTGATTCATCAGATGAAGATCTTGACAAGTCAGTCTCTTTGATCACAAGACAGTTTAGAGATCTTCTATTGAAGAGAAGTAAACTGTTCTCCAGAGACAAACCCATATCATCAGTTAAACCTCACAATCGCATTTCTCATAAAAACAGGGTTGTTGACGAGGCTGATGATGAGGATATGCCACAGTGCTTTAAGTGTAAAGGTTTTGGTCATTTTGTAAATGAGTGTCCGAACCGTAGAAAATATCCTGGGAACAAAGGTCTTGATGCAACTCTTGATGAAATGTCTGATCATTATGATTCCAATGAAGAAGAAAAATCAAGTGTTGCACGTCTTTGTGAAGATGTTGATTTTGATAATTGTAGCAATACATACATCAATCTTGATATTCTTCCAGAAGAAGACTCAACTTGTTTTGGGGTAAAAACTGATTTTGCTGTTTTTGGTAAATTTGGGTGTGTTGATGAGAAACGAATTCAAACCCTAAACAAATGTACTGCACATGAGCACTTTTAAGTTCGAGAGATCAATCTGTAAGACTCTGGCCTAAACCAAGAAATGGCCATTCCAGATTCAATTCGGTCACAAAGTGAAGGAGAAGGGTTGATCTTAGGGAGGGAAGCGAAGAAGGTGTTGAGATCAGAATGTTGAATTATGAAGGTGTGGCTGTTTTATGACTTGTATCAGAATATAGAACTGGCTTGCAGAATGTAAGCTGTCAGTTCACGGTGTTTTCTGGATACTTGTGTTGATAACACTTGTGTGTTGTCGAAATAGGTTGAAATCCTATTTATACAAGTCATGTTCGAGCATCCCTTGATCTCTTAGGAAGTGGAGGTGATTAAGCAGTGAAGAAGTGGGGTTGTGTAAAAAAGTGGTGATCACCATGTTTCCATTACGAGGGAAAACTGGTCACACTTTCACCCACTACTCTCATTGCTGTTACCGTCCGTTCTTTCCTAACACGTTCTCGTAATGGGTGCGTTGCATACCGCACGCTGTAAACCGCCAGACCAATACCCCGGTGAGCATCCCCCAGTTTGTGACATGTTTAATGTCTCGAGTAAGTGGATCAAGTCGTGAGACTCGCCGTTAAAAGCAGCACATAGTGTTTTTAGGTCAAATAATAAACTATTTGTGAAATCAATATTTATGATGCATCGTTTATAATTGATGCGTATAAAGCATTATTGTTTTAAAGATCGTCTGAGTTAGTCGCAGATCTTAATGTCTTAAAAGGAGCATGACCAGCGATTTTCAGGGAGTTGGTAGGAGCCACGCGCGCATCCCAGGGGTTGGCCGTCGGTCCCTATGAGAGAGTGGCAGCTGGTGGCCATTCTAACATCCTATCGGTCGATCCAGATTAGATCGGGGCCGGTTAAATTGGCTAGCCAAGTTGAGTGGCTGAGATGATTTGTGGCAGTTGATGGCTGCCGTTGGATTATGCAAACAGTGCGACTAGCCTCTTTTGGGTAATCGTTCGGAGGCCACATGAGCAAGCCGTGGCTTGGACGATTGCTCCTCATGGAAGAGGGGTGGCCGGTGATCACAGTGCCACGCCGTTGTCCATCTAAAATCCGATCTAAGCTGTTCGACCAAGCTAGCGAAGATGGACGGACACGATCAATTTGCGGCAGTTGCATAACGCGCTGACTTAATTTAGAGTTTAAAGAGCGCGCGATCGCCCTACTTTGGGCAAACGGTTTGACGCGCTCTTAGATTGCTATGTGTAGTTCGATCAACCAGGTATGGAGATGGTTCTCCGGTGAATGCGTCAGCACCTTCTTGGTCATTCGAAGGAATATCTAAGCCGTCCAACTAGGCTAGCTAAGTTGGGCGGTCGTGATGTTTTTGAGACCTTTTTTGCCGGTCTTAGCTCGTTTGAGCTCATCTTTCAATAGCGTGATCACCCATGTTAGGGTTAGCGTTCAAAAGCGTTGCAGGTGTACTAGATGGAATCCGATCGGTCGGGATGTTAGTGGGCCCGCCGGTGGTCATCATGATGATCGCCTAGTTTAGCTAGGAGTAGGCTAGGCCTGTTGAATTGTGTGGCCAAATCGTGTGGTCGTGACCGTTTTTAAGACTGATATGGACAGTCTAGATTTTCCTTAAGGAATTTAAACGCGTTCGATCGCGCTAACTTTTAATTAAAAGTGTGTCAACACGCCGATCTCTTTATCAAAGAGTGGTGTAGCCTACGTAAGTGTCTTTATGCAGATTTCAATACTGACACTTCGGGAGATTCGTGCTACTCTGCTGCGAGTGAACATTAATCGTCATGTCATGCCAACATTAAAAGTTCAGCTGGGGAATACATCTGTGAGCGAAGAGGTTTATGCACTCATTGCTTTCAAATGGCCTTTTTTCCTTTGCAGGATGACAGCGCATTAAATACGAGGTTTTACGATTTTACCCTTGAACTAAAAACCACCATCAACATTAAGTCCCCTGCTTAGTACGTAATAGTGACACTATTGCGGGGTAAGCACTAGATGGTGATAGTCGAAGAAATTCACAAGAGAAGTTCGGCATACATCACCAGGATAAAGGCTGGCTCGGTTCTTGAGCAAGATACGTTTATTTTCAGCATACGTCGGTTATCTTCAGGTAGATAAGTATATATTTGATTGTTATCCCGCATATCAAGCCTTTATTCAACGGCAGGTAGAGACTCCTTTTCTTCCTGGGATCCTGCTGGTTTGTGGAATATAAAGGAAGCGCTTGAGCCTTTCTCTCTACACCGATCATCACAGAGTTGCTTTCTTCTTCATTCCAGGTATTGCGTCATGTTCTCACGTGATTTGATTTGATTTTTTTTAAAATATCACATAGGTTGTTGATACAATCATAATGCCTTTTTGCAGTATATGATGGGAACCACCGGTGATGATTATTCTTCAACTTCTCCAGAGAAGAGCTTTGAAGTCAACAAACCCAGGGCTAACGCATTTGAGGAGATGATGGCCAAAATAGATTCTCCGTTTCATGAAGCTGGTCATGCTATACAGGGTATGTCTCTTGTGCACTTATGCGTCGTTCGAGAGCGTGTTCAAGCTTTTCTGGCTTCAGTTAGTATGGAGGAGAAGTGGAGACGTGATGAAGCGTCTCATCCCCCGAGTGCCAGGGCTGAAAGATTCGCGGCTCGATTGAAGCGGCGAAGGATTGAGCATAAGCAATCTCCGGGTGAAAATAAGTATGATTACCCTGTTCATAACGGGATCATAATTCTCGACTCTGATGTTGACGAACCGAAGCATCCTCAAAAGACTGTTGGGGCAGTTTCTGAAAAGGATGCTGGTGCAAACCCTGATTTTAAAACTATATAAAGGAGAACCCTGATTTTCATCTAACGGTGAATATTGAATGCTTTGTTACCAATGTAACTTGGATTGCAAACCCTGATTTGAAAACTATTTAAAGGAGAACTCTAGCAACTGGGAAACCTAATCCCCACACCTCCTGTGTGTTACTAGTTGCATCAACTAGAGTCGATTCTCCTTTAACCTTAGGTTTCTATCGAGACCCTATAGGTTAACGACTTGAAAGACTCCATTGGGATTGTGAAGCCAGACCCAACTATTTTCTTCGTAGTTGCGTGTTCTGATCTTGCCCGATTATATCGTTTGAGTACTATCTTCTCTAACATTTGCTCGAGATTTAATCTCCGATAGGCAAGATAAAAAGTAATCACAAACATCTTCGTCTCATTGTTTGTGATTCCACAATATCTAGTTTCGCCATCATACGATTTAGATTATTGTGAGGTGATTGATAATACTAGCCTGTTCTTCGGGAATATAAGTCCGGATTATCAATTGGTTCCTGTTCACCTTGATTTATCAAAAGACGGAACAAAAACTCTTGGGTATTTCTGTGGGAGACAGATTTATGCAATCTATAGACTTTTCTATGTGAGACATATTTGTTTATCAAGTCTTCGACTTTGGGTCGTAGCAACTCTTGGTTGTGGGTGAGATCAGCTAAGGGAATCAAGTACGTAGTATCCTGCTGGTATCAGAGACGTAAGGAACGCAACTGTACCTTGAATCAGTATGAGATTGATTAGGGTTCAACTACAGTCCAGTCCGAAGTTCATTGGTAGTAGGCTAGTGTCTGTAGTGGCTTAATACAGTGTGGTGCTCAATCTGGACTAGATCTCGGGGTTTTTCTGCATTTTCGGTTTCCTCGTTAAAAAAACTTCTGGTGTCTATGTTATTTCTATTCCGCATTATATTTTGTTATATAATTGAAATATGACAGGTTGTGCGTTAAGATCAATCAATTAGAATATCCAACCTTTGGTTGTTGATTTAAATTGATTGACACTTAAACATTGGTCTTTGGTACCGTTCAAGTTGTTTCACATAATAATCAGGCTCGCGAATTTCTATCTGTTTGATTTGCTGATTACATTGTGAAACATAGATATAAACTCTTGTATATACTTTTCTCTAGATTGAGTCTGACTGTCTAGTCGATTCTCTAGAAAGTATATTAGAGTAAGTCGTCTCATATTTCCAAATGAATTGTTGGGTGTGGTTGTTGTACCCCCGCATTTTCAAAAGTGGTAAGAGTTTGATCATGGCCTTCTAAAAGAGGTTTACTACAGCTATCGTGAGTGCCATTGGCAATTACTTCTTTTAACTCTTTTATTTTTAAATTTCCCACTGATAAGGACAATTCATCAGATTCACACATATTACATGAAGTTGGAGAAGTCTCCAGTAAACGGAGGAATTTTTATCAAGTAGAGCTTCAAGTCAAGTAATATGATTATTTACTTCAGCATTTTCAATAAGAATAATCCTCATTTGTGAATCCTTTTCATTAACTTACGTACCAATAAGATTGTTGACTTTGGTTTTCAGCCTATTAACCTCGGAAGCCTGAACTCCTAGACGACTAAGAATCTCAGCACTTTCTTTGGATGCTTCCCTTTCTACTTCTGAATCAGATTCATTAGTAAGATAATAAGGATAACAATTGTCAACAACATTCTTCTTTATGGAAACCGAAGGTTCATATACTTTTCAAACAGAGGAAGATCCTATCTCATTAATAGAGTCCATAAAATCAGTTTTTTCAATAACTGGTGATACGTCAATAGAGATAACACTATTTTATATAATACAAATCACTTCAAACACAAACTAATTAGGTCAACAGTGTTTGCTTGCTCTGATACCAATTGGAAACGCAATGGATACCAAATACACCCAACTTTTTCGTTCGGCAACCTGTATAGACAAAACTTAATACAATTGTAAGTAGACCAACTTAATGATCCTTAAAAATATGTATATAGAGTTAATATCTCAACCTTTACTCAATCAGTATGTATATCGACACAAGGTCCATGAACCTGATTGTAAGGCAAAGTACTTGGATGATCTCAAAAATCAATATCCAAGATCAATCTAATCGTATCCAAATAATTCAATCGGAGTTCTGCCAAGTGATTAAACTTGTTATCTATCTTTCAAGATACGAATTCTATAAGAAACTAGTCTCGTAATCGATTACAATTAAGAGGACTTATCTACTTAGGTTGAATACATACAAACCTTTGTAAATCCAATTATAAAGATAAACAATATAATGCAGAAATGGAAAAACACAAGACACCAGAAATTTTGTTAATGAGGAAACCGCAATAACAGAAAAAACCCGGGACCTCTTCCAGATTGCACACCACACTGTATTAAGCCTCTAGACACACTAGCTTACTATCAAATTTCAGACTGGAATGTAGTTGAGACCGAATCCACCCTCCAAGCGATTACGTTACAATCACGCTCCTTACGTCTCTTTAATCTCGCAAGGTTCTACGCACTTGATTCCTTTAGCTGACGTCCTTTACAACTAAGAGTTGCTTCAACCGAAGCGAAGACTTTTGATACCAATCTGCCTCTAACAGATAAGCCTATTTGATTTTCATTTAGATAAACAAGCTAGCAAACAAGTTAGCAAACCTCACAAATCGGTTTGCAATAAACAAGCTAGCAAACCTCACAAATCCGGAACTTACGACTCCCGAAGAGCAGCCTAGATTCTTAACCACCTCTCAAGAACAATCGTCGAAAGATCAACTAAGATCAGTCTTTAGATATCTATCTTGAGAAATCACAAAGTCTGAGACGAAGAGAACTTTGCGATTACTATCTTGCCTGAAAGAGATTACAAAAACATCGATAAGCAAGATCAGGATTAACGAATTATCAATATAAAGATAGTCGGACATGGTTTTACGAATCCCCAATAGGGGCGACTCTAGAATCAAATAGGACACAAAGTGTCAAAGATTGATTTTCCTAGTTGACAGAGATGCTCTATTTATAGTTTTCAAAGACCAGGGTTAGCTTAGAATTTAAGCTAAGATAACTTGAGAATTAAGCAAATAAATTAGGTCTTCAAACTACAATAAAAGACTATACACATAGGTTCGGTTACTGAACCGTGTATAATGACTGTTCGGTTCGGCAAGTTAGCCAAAGAACTAAAAGCTATTTGATGTTCATTTAAACACCTAAGAAATTAATCATGATTAACACACATAAGTGTTTAAGTGAGCAATGAAGTCTTAGAAGTGTTTAAGAGATTTCTAGTAATGCTAAACATATTAAAATAATAAGCCCTTAAGCATTTGATAAATATTATCCAGACAGTTAGTACAACGGTTTGCCAACCGTAGGGATTGTTCACGAGTCAAGGTGCTATGGTTCATGAACCAAGTTCGCCAACCCTACTAGACCACCGAACTCAGTTGACCACAGTTCGTGAACCGGGTTCGCCAACTGCTAGCCAATTTATCCAACTTATAAAATCAGTTCCCCACGGTTCGCCAACCGGTTTCTTGAACTTTTCCGAACTGAACTTGCGGTTTGCGAACTGGTTCGCCAACCTTCCTGTATTTATATATCTCATATATCCGTGGTTTGCGAATTGGTTCGCCAACCTACCCTGAGTAGAAATTTCAGTAAGTTCATATTTCTCTTTAATGATGTTTGAAATATTTCCAAGTGATATAATCATTTGCAGGGGAACTTTTCAATTGATCCACAAATTAATTCATAGAAGAAATATTGTTAAGGACCTTTGAACATCTATTCGCTAAATCGTATTTCGAGATTTTTTACAAGACAAGCTTGACCTAAAATATCTTCTTTATGAATCTACTATAAGTCATACGACATAGTCTCAATAGATAAAATGATGATGAGTAAAATAGAATGGTTCAGCCTTCACATACATGATACAAAAATTCTCCAAATGTCTTCGTCGATCTTCAGTCTTCAAGAGTGATCTCTGATATATACTCAAGTACAATTCTAACATATCTGAAACTGGACTTAGTAGACTAGAAATCAAGATATAGTTTTGATCACCTAACATTGTGAACAAGCTTGAGATAGCAAAACTTGTAGGTTCAACCGAGCAATGCTCTAACAGTGTTCTCTAGTCTTGAAACTCTTTTGACCAATTCATGATTATCCCGATTTTTCACCTTTGCCAATTTTGTTGACAGAAAGGGGGAGAATTATTAGGTAGTATCTTACTACATACACATTGCTTTACGAAGCATCATGTAAGGGAGAGTGGATTTTTATATATAGGTTTTACCTATTTTGCAAAAGTAGTATGTATTGACTAAGGGGGAGAACATAATCACCGTAGTATTGCTTCAAAATTGTGGTGCAATTGAATTTTAAGGAAGGTAACAATACTATGTTTTTGTATAACAACCAATGAGTAGAGTGATTACCTTATTCTAATAAAGCTCTTTTTGAGTATTCTCATAAGTTGTTAATATGCTACGGATCTTCAACAAGTACAGAATGAACACATGCAAAATCGAAGACATTGAAGATTTAAAATCAAGAAGCATTGTGTAATCAAAGTATATGTATAATGGTTTTGTCACTAAAATTGACAAAAGGGGAGATTGTTATAAAATGCTTGGTTGAACCCACTAGCATTGGTGTGTCAAGTTAGTTGTCAAATTTAGATGACAAAACGCATTCTTGATTTAATTTACTAAAGTCAGTTTCAGACTAGATTAGGTTAAAGAAATGGAGTATTGAATCAAAGCTATCCTTGAAGAATGAAGATTGAAGACTACACGAATACACCTATGGATAACTTCATTGAAGGTTAGTAACAAATATTTAATTCTTTTGTTTATTCTACCTCGTTATCTATCGAAACAAGTGCTCACTTTGTGGAACAATTCCTATGATGGTAAATATATATTTCTATATGCACTCGAGGATATTTGAGCCCATGACTATTGTGATAATGACCTTTATCACTAGAAAGGTCCTCATGTTGTAGTGAATGAGAATACGAATTGAACGAGCCAAGAATCACTCAATTCCGAGTTATAACGAAGAAGTTATGAGTGACTTATAAAAGCAACACTTATTACGTGTTGCTAAGGCAATTCGTGAGTAGGAAATTGTACACGAACTTTTGTCAACAGTTCGCGAACCTAAACCGTGAATACGTGACTAAAAGCCTATTTTGGTCAAGTATTTGTGTGTTTCTTAACCTAGACAAGGTAGCTTTGCTACCAACCAACCTAGGCTTGATCGTTCACTATAAATAGAGGCTTTATGTAACCACACAACCTATCCCTTGGAAGATTGTGTTTGGTTGCATAAGATTGTTTTCCATATCTTTGTTCTTCACGAACAAGAGTGAGGTTTCAAAAGACTTTACTCGGGGATCGTAAAGCACATGAAAGCTATCTTCTTTGATAGTTGCGAAACTTATTCCTAGGTGTTTTCCATAAACCCTAGATTTGATAGAGCAAGATAAACCTAGTATTTTATAGGTGATCTTGTAAGAAAGATTCAATTAGGGTTACGGTTCCGTAACCTAATTGTTGAGAAGTATCATCTGAAGAGAATTGGTGTTCTGTCAGAAGATTTTCAAGGGTATCTTTTAAAGAGAATTGGTTATCTGCTACAAGATTTAAGAGAAGAATTCCTAAAGAGAATTGGTGTTTTGCTAGGAGTTCTACAAGTGTGCGAATACAGCTGAAACAGGTATTACATCTAGTCTGAATAAGTAATAAGGTAATTGGTGTAACAACTTATAATCAGTGTATGTTCAATCTGGACTAGGTCCTGGGTTTTTCTACAAGATTGTAGTTTTCCTCGTTAATAAAAATCTCCGGTGTCTGTGTTATTTGTTTTCCGCATTTTGTTATTTTATCTTTATAATTAATCAAAATATTACAGGTCATACATATTTAAACCTAGATAGTATTAACTCAATTGTACGGTACCTACAAGACTAGTTGTTGTTGAATTTGTATCTTGAAATATAAATTACAAGACTTGTTCTTGTTGGAATTCGGTTCGTGAAAAGTTCGGGTATATACTAGGTTTACCTTGTTAAAACAATCTTCAATACAGGTTCGTAACAGAACGTATAAATTGTACAAGGATTGTCCATATAGATTCCCGAAAGAAAAAGTTGGTGGTGTATTTGGTACCCCCTGAGTTTTCACTCACCTTCTTTGACCGCTTCTCAAATGAAGCGATACTTGAGCTTAATGTGTCTTGCTCTACAATATTCAACTGAATTTTTGGACATTGTTATTGCTGATTTATTATCACAAAAGATTTCAATTCTTCCTTCTGGCTTCTCTTGGATATCTTCCAAGATTCTTCTTAGCCATACAACATGAGATGTAGCTATTTATGTTGAATATATTCTGATTCTGATGTGGATTGAGCCACGGTTTGTTGCTTCTTCGATGCCCATTAGAATATATCTGAACCAAGATAAAAAAAAACATAGTAGAAATTGAATTATTGTCCCTCCTTCTGATGGGCCTTCACAAATATCCCTAAGCCTCTTTACAAATATCCCTGATGGGAAAATTGATTTTTTTCTAAAAACCTAATTATTATAATTCCTTATTTAGCCTGATCTCTTCATTCTTCTTCACTTCTCATAACAGAAAACAAAAATGCATCGCTCCCACCACCATCTTCTCCTCCACCATCACCATCTCGACTGCCTCCACAACAACCAGCACCACCACCTCCGTCACCGCTATCAACAGATCTATTACGGTTATGTTTTTTTTTTACAAAAATTTTCAATTTTGTTAATATGTTCCGCAGCCGTTAAATCTAAACTGAGAGATTGAAGGCCGGAAGGTGAAATTAGGGTTCCTGAGATGAAATTAAGATTGGGGTTGAGTTAGATTAGCAAAGAAGATGAAGGATCTGTTCGATTTTGGGTCACAGTTGGTGATGGGAACTGTTGGTGCTGTTTTAATGGGGTTTGAATCTGTGTTCGAGATCCAGTTGAACTGGGTACAAAATTGTGATGGGTTTTGCATTGTTTCTGTGAATAAAGAGAAGAAGGAGTTGATTCGGTATGCAATCGATCTGAAAATAGTGGTGAAGTCGAGATGTTGGGTTCTGAATAAAGAGAAGGAGTTGATTCGGTATGCAATCAATCTGAAAATGGTGGTGAAGTCGAGATCTGAAAATGGTCTTGAAGCTGTTGTTGTTTATGAACCTACAGGTGATGATCATTTGTTATTGTTTTTATGTTTTTATGGGATCAATTGTTGCTGTTGATCCCATTTATGGGATCTACTACGGTTGTTGACCCAATTTTTTATGGATCAACTACGGTTGTTGATCCCATTTATAAGATGAACTCCTATTGTTGACCCAATTTTTTATGGGATCAACTACTGTTGTTGATCCAATCAACTCCAATTGTTGACAACATTTTCTTGGATTAGTATAATCATGCTAGTAGTTTAAATCATGTAAATTTCTTTCAATGTTGAACTTGTGGTGCAATGGTAGCATGACTGACTCCATGTCAGATGATGCGTGTTCGACTCATGCCAAGTTCACTCCATTTACATGGATCAACTTTCATTGTTGCTCCAATTTAGGGGGATCAACTACCATTGTTGATCCCCTAAATTGGATCAACTTCTACTGTCGATCCTTTTTTTTTGTGGATAAGCTACCGTTGTTGATCCCCTAAATTGGATCAACTTCTACTGTTGGTTTTATTTTTATTTGGATCAACTACTGTTGTTGATACAAAAATATCTGAACCATTGGTAGTGGCGGCGATGACGGTGGCGGTGGCGGACTAGTGGTTGTGGCGGCGACGGACTAGTGGTGGTGAAGGACTGGTGATGGTGTAATAGTGGTGGTGAAGGAGTGGTGGTGGCGGTTGGTAGGTGGTGGTTGTTGAACAGTGGTGGTGGAATGGTAGTTGAATGTTGTTGGTGGTGGTGCTAGTGGTGGTGATGAAGTGGTAGAGGAAGAAATTTGTTTCATTTGAAATAAAGAAAATATTATATGGGTGAGGGTATTAAGGTAATCTAATTGTAAATGGATAAGGTTATTAAAAAGTAGGGACATATTTATTGTTATATAAGGATATATTTATTGGGTTTCAAAAGTAAGGACATATAAATAATGTACCCAAAAACATACCACTATGTACTCTTCATGTCATCAATACAACTAATTTAACATCTGAATTTCTAGAATACTTGATTCCAAAATTCAATGTTCCTTGTATGTACCTTAATAACCTCTTTGCAGCACCAATATGTAGATGACTAGGTGAACTCATGAACCTAGAAAACATACTTGACGCTAACATTATTTCTGCTTTTATATGTGTAAGATACAACAAGTTTCCAATAAGACTTATATAGTAAGTCTCATCAACCTTTCTTCATCTATCATCTTTCTTTAGTTTACTATAAGTGGTGTTGATGTAGTATTACAATCAAGCATACCAAACTTCTTTAACACTTTTAGGAATTACTTTTTTTTGAGAAATGAGAACCCCATCTTCACTTTGACATACCTCGATACCAGGGAAGTACTTGACCAATCCCATTTCATATTTCATCATCATTTCTCTCTAAAACTGTTCAATCATATGAACATCATTGCGCATAAAAATCAAGTCATCAACATATAATTTCAAGGCGGACTTCTCACATGCTTACATGAATTCCTAATATTAATTTCATCTAAACTGAGAAAGTTTTCGCTTGGATCTCAAGTTATCTTAGATTGAATTCAAAGCTACCTAGAGCCTTGAAAATCTATAAATATTGCAATAGGATTTCTGAATCCCTAGTACTTATGTGTCCTAGTTGCTAAGCTAGTGTCGTCATCTATAACCTAGGTTCTTCGTGAACTATATTCTAGGTTACGACTTAAAGACTTCACTTAGGATTTCCTGAAACCTGGTCCGACTATCTTTTACATGATAGTCCGTGTATACGGATCTTGTTCTTATTGATCTTCGAGGTTCTAGTTATCTCAGATCATGAACAAAATGAATAGAAATTGAAAAAAGCGGGGGTCTAACAACCACACCCAAAATTTCGTTAGGCAATTTGTATGGACTTACTCCAATATAATTCCAAGAGAATCGACTAGACAGTTAGACTCAATCAAGGAAAATATAACCAAGAGTTATACCTCTGTTTCTCAATGTAATCAGCAAATCAAACAGATGAAAATCCGCGAACCTAATTATTATGATAAATAACATGAACGGTACAAAAGACCAATGTTCAAGTGTCAATCAATTTCAATAAACAACCAAAAGTTGGATTTACCAATTGATTGAACTACGCAACACCTGTGATATTTCAATTATATAAACAAATATAATGCGGAAAAGAAATAACATAGACACCAGAAGTTTTGTTACCGAGGAAACCGCAAATGCAGAAAAAACCCGGGACCTAGTACAGATTTGAACACCACACTGTATTAAGCCGCTACAGACTCTAGCCTATTACAAGTTAACTTCGGACTGGAATGTAGTTGAGCCCTAACTAATCTCACACTGATTAAGGTACAATCGCGTTCCCTACGTCTCAGAATCCCAGCAGGACTCTATGCACTTGATTCCCTTAGATGATCACACCCACAACTAAGAGTTGCTACGAACAAAATTCGAAGACTTGATAAACAAATCTGTCTCCCACAGAAAAGTATATTCAGATAGATAAATCTGTCTTCCACGGGAATATCTATGAAGTTTTTGTTCCGTCTTTTGATAAATCAAGGTGAACAGGAACCAATTGATAATCCAGTCTTATATTCCCGAAGAATAGCCTAGAAATATCAATCACCTCACAATAACTTAACTATATGGTAGTAGAACAACTTATCGTGGAATCACAAAGAATGAGATGAAGAGCTTTGTGATTACTTTTTATATCTTACCTATCGGAGATAAATCTCGAGCAAATCTTTGAGAAGATAGTACTCAATACGATAAAACAAGTAAGATCAGAACACACAACTACAGAGAAAATAGTTGGGTCTGGTTTCAGAATCCCAATGAAGTATTTAAGTCGTTAATCTATAATAGTTTTAGGAAAAACCTAGGTTAAAGGAGAATCGACTCTAGTCGCAACTAGTATCACACAGGAGGTGTGGGGATTAGGTTTCCCAGTTGCTAGAGTTCTCCCTTATATAGTCTTCAAATCAGGGTTTGATAACTTTGTGACAAAGCAATCAATATTCACCGTTAGATGAAAAACCTGATTTAAGATTCAAACTAAATTTCCACCGTTAGATGGTCTTAGCTTGTTACATACAAATGGAATATACCTTCATTTAGATATGGGAAACCATACCTAAACATGTATACTCAATAACAGTTAACTGAAGTTAGCCATATGAACACTTTTGTGTTAACCATGTTCATCTTAACACTTCTAGATCAAATGATACTCAAATGAATCTAATTGTATTACTCATAGAATTGTTCAATTGTTTATATTCTCATAGAAGTATACAAGACACAATTGAAGCAAAATCGGATTGATTCAAAAGAATCAGTTCATGAACATTTTAGCCACGGTTTGCAAAGATTGCATTCCTTAATATATAAATGTATTTGTTCATGAGTATGAAATCATACTTAACCACATAAGTTTGCAAACGGGTACGCAAACTTAAGTTCCGGACTTGATCCTTTCCCACAGTTCGCAAATGTGTATGCATACTGTCGTTCCGGACCGAATTTAGGTGAATAAGTTTGCAAACGGGTAAGTAAACTTAGTTCCTGGACTTTGACAAACAAAACCGTTCGCATACGGGTATGCGTACTTGGTTCCCGGACCTGAATCATTCTTACAACAGTTTGCATACGGGTATGCATACTGTGCTATATCTAGATAATGATTAATTGTTCTAAACTCTCATTTCAATCATTGAAACATTCTTAGAAGACGATAATAGTTGTCTCACACAAACTATTAGCTTATAATCAATTTTCAAGCGATCGAATGATCAATACGAAATATTCCGAGCCTACATCAAATGACTGTCTCGCACAAATCATGTAAGATGTTACCAGGTGATTTTCAAGTGATCATCTTTTGACTTTCGTCAAGAATAATGATGAACGTAGTTAAAGCAAAATATTTCCAACACATATTTCGAGAAAGATATAAGCGAGTTAAACTTAGCTCGAAATATCAAACGTGTATAATGTAAAGACTATATAGCTATACGACTTAGTCTCAATAGGAGATATAATAGAATAGACATCTGAGTGATATATGAGTTCAAGTCTCCACATACCTTTTGTTGATGAAGTTCCTCCAAGCTCCCCTTAGTAGATCTTCGTCTTCAATCGATGAACGTCATGAAGTCTAAAGCTCAACTATACATTTTATCCTAATCCGAGACATAGTTATAAGTAGACTAGAAATCAAGAATTATAGTTTTGACAAACAAGCTTGGGATAGCAACGCTTGCGAGTTCGACCGATCAGTGCTCTAACAGAAATCATAAAGTTCTTTTCGTCTCAGACTTTGATAGATATCCAAACTCTTCTTTAATTTGTTTGGATTTTTCTTGAGAGGTGGTTAATAATCCAGGATTCTCATCTAACTGAGTATAAGTGTTCCAGATTCGTGAAGTTTTATGGACTTTGTATATTGCAAACAAATTTTCAAACCTAGATTAAAAATCGAAAGAGAAACCAAATAGGCTTATCCGTTTGAGGCCGATTGGTATCAAAGTCTTCACTTAGGTTGTAAAAAACGTCAGCGAAGGGAATAAATTGCATAGAGCCTTGCGAGGTTCAAGAGATGTAAGGAGCACAACTGTCGCTGAATTGCTTGGAGGGTTAATTTGGTCTCAACAAAATTTTAGTCCGAAGTCTGATAGTAAGCTAGTGTTTGTAGCGGCTTAACACGGTTTGATATTCAAAGTTGGACGAGGTCCTAGGATTTTTATGTAGGTGTAGTTTTCCTTGTAAACAAAATTTGTGGTGTCTTGTGTTTTTTCTTTTCCGTATTATATTGTTTTATCTTTATAATAGTAATAACACAAATAGTACGTAATCAATTTAGATAGTTTAAGTTATCAATTGAGATAAAAAACAAGACTTGTTCTTGTTGAATATGTATCTTCAAATATAGATTGCAAGTTTTATACTTGTTAGAATTCAGATCCTCTTGATTTGGATACGACTAGATTGAATATTGATTTTTGAGATCCTCCAACAACTCTTCTACACATTCAGGATCACGAACATTTAAGTCTGGACATATTGACTGAGTAAGAGAAAGAAAAAGAGAAAAACTTTACATACATATTGTTCAAAAAATATCTACATACAATTGTATTGGGTTTTGTTCATACAGGTTACCGAACTAAAAAGTTGATGGTGTACTTGGGACCCTCTCCTTTTCAGAAAGAATGTTGAACACGTATTTAGTATTGTGAAAAAAGAAGCTCGTCATCGTTTGCGGGCCATATCCTTATTTTTTTAGTCCAATAGAAAGAACAAGGTATGCTCACGTGCATAATTTTGTATGATATGGTCATTTAAGAAACTCGACATGATCCTACCTGGAAAAAATTATATAGATAAAGACTTGTGAGGGTTGTATTCGACCATGGTATGGAATACGTGCAAAAGAATATTCAAAACCACTGATATAATTCAAAGTAGGGTTTATATTATAGGTTATGAAAATATCTTACTTAGTATTTTTACACAGGCAGGAAACCGAGCTCCCGGATAGAATTAAAATTTTATCACTACTATTCTTAGCTAGTTTTTTTTACGTAAATTGATTTGTAGTTTTTTTTTGGCATAATTGAACAAAACTATTACATTTAACTTACTAACTAAAACCATTACGTTAAATTAAACTAATTATTACACTGAATCAAATTAGTAATTATATTAAACTTAGACTAAGTAAAATTATTATACCAAAATTAAACATTCATTGAATTAACTATTACATTTTACTTAAATTTATTAAATCATTATATTTAAAGTAAAGAAACTAAACCGTTACTTGTAATTATAAATAGTTAATACCTTCGTATTTTCCTCATCATCTTCATTAGTATCAACGTAGACCAACGCTTAGTTTAGTTGTTGGGCTCATGTGTTAATTAAGGTAATGTATATCAAATGATCGTTGACTTTTGTTTATTTCAACGACCACATTTTTACATTTTTTCATGTCGACTTTTCTTTATTTGAACGACCACTTTTTACATTTTTTCATGTCGAATTCATCAACTGAAGAGGATGACTTTTCTTTATTTCAACTGCCATTTTTTTACATTTTTTCATGTCGAATTCATCAACTGAAGAGGATGATGATTCAATTTGGCTTGCAGTTTTTTTTTTTGACCCGGACCATCATATTTGCATTGATTACCATGAACACAAGATTAGAATTACAGTGAAAAGGTATGCCAGTGAGGATTTGAGGGGATGAGCTTGTTTCCCGTGAGAAATATGATATTTTTGTTTAATGTGCTTGAAAAACAAGTATACCCTTGTACGATGATGTAGGTGGTCTAAAATAACCATCCAAGAATTCAGGGTTATATGGGTTCAAACTTTAAAGAATATGAAAATAGGCTTCGTACTAAACCACTATTTCTCTTCCCTTTGCCAATTTTTTTCTTCGAATTTTACGTTATAGCAATTTACAAATTAAATAATTTAAAAAATGAAAACAAGTTAACAAAGTATTACTAGGAACTCAATCGGATTTGATAAAATCAACACCTTACGATATTCATGACCAATCGGATCCGGACGTACAAGAAGAGATCGCTGTGATCGTTACTATATCCGTATCGAAGACTTGAGCCTCGTACCACATTAACCTCAGGTTTATTGTTTCTTTTGCGTCGATTTATTTGCATCATTATACATACCTAACCGTTCATTTCTATTTGCATTAAAATGACCCCCACTACTTGGTAACATCACGACCTTTGACATTGATGGTGTCCTGAACGGAATAGTCATCAATGTTGAATGAAGAATTTGATGTTGTTGTTGTATACCATTGATAAGATCCAACGTAAAGATTAAATGAATTTCTGCAAATTGCAACATTTTTTTTCATGGTATAGTTAAGATCATGAACTCTAGATGGATTTTATGATGATCCTAGTTTTTTTTTTTTTTCGGAAAAATATCGAAAGAAGGAAATTATGGTGATAAATTAAGAGAGTTTTAAAAAATAAATAAATTATTATTTTATTTAGTAACGACGCTAGTAGTGGTTTGGGTAGTTTTATTTTCCATAGATTAGGCGTTGCTATTCAAAGAGGAGTTGAATCCCAGCTTGTTGCTAGGCTACCAACCAAAAGCTTTGTATGAGCCAAGTCGTTAATCCTCTTGCTGGTAGAATCTCAGGCCTTAAGTCTTCATCTTGATGGCTAGTCCAATTCTTATTACGACGAGTTTCATGAATTACCATGTTATGCATAATGATGCAAGTCAGCATAGTCTTATGTATTTCACGAGCACTTAGACCACGATAAGGCCCACAAATGATGGCGAACTTCCGCTTCAGAATTCTAAAAGCCCGTTCCACATCCTTTCTCAGTTCCATTTGTTTACTATTGAAATATAAGTATGAACGACCCATTTCACCGGCAGGTGGCTGACGTAATATTGAACTAAAGTTGACTATTTTGGATAAATTCCATCTGCAAGATATTAACCATGAGTGTAGCGATTCCCATTGACAGTGAAATTTACCTGAGGACAAATTCCATACTTTAAATCTTCAAACAAAGGCGATTTGTGTAAAACATTTATATTGTTCCGAGATCCCGGGAGACCAAAAAAAGCGTGTCATATCCAACAATCATAAGAAGCAGCAGCCTCAAGGATAACCGTTGGTTTTGCGTAGTGACCCTTATACTGATTGGCCCAATAGGTAGGGCACCCGGTTGATACCCAATGCATGCAGTCAAGACTACCTTGCATTTCGGGAAATCCCCTTTCCTGATTTTGCTTTAATATTTCTCTAACATCCGCGTCAGTTGGTTTTCGTAAATAGGTTGGACCAAAATGATTAATCATTTCTTCGCAAAACAACTAAAGATACTTGTATGCGGTTGTTTTGCCAATACGAAGGTACTCATCATGAATCTGGAGGTCTGCCATATCCTAGAATCCTTAAGGCCGAAGTAACCTTTTGTTCAGGGCTGTGACCTCTAATATTCAGTGCATCATACTGATAATTAAATTGAGGTTCTACCTGACAAAGCTCACCAATAATCTTTAGCACCAAATGTCGGGACATGCAGAATCGGCCTTGGAATTTTTTATCAGAGAACACACAGTCGGGAAGAAAATAATCGTGCATCAGCTTCTCGTGCCATTCATCCCGATCCCGGTACATACATCTTCTTGTGAACACTTCTCTTGGCTCTGGATATCTAGGTATTTTCCCCGATGAATATAGCTGCAACAAATTGTTGGTTAGTTCTTTATCTTCATCTGACTCATCATCAATTTGTTGAAACGCCTAAACGAATATTCGTTATTGTTCTTCAAATCGATCCATATGAATACGCACTTCTTCGTCAGAAGAATCCATTGAGTTGAAAATAAAAATTAAACAAAGGATTAAAGGTACAAAAGAGTAAGATGATAGAGTTAATGAGAAAATGAGGTGTGATTAACTTGAATTGAATGGGGTGATTTTATAGGGAGACGTGGGGGAAAATAGCCGTAACTTCATTATTTAATAAGCGACAATTACAAGACCAACCGGTTTTATGAAGACCGCTAACGGTGGAGACTCGATCGGTGAACTTTTTTCCCATAGTGGCGCGGCCAGTTTGCCAGGCCAGCTGGCATGGCAAATGGGTGGGTTAGCCACCCCCATAGGAACCGGCCTTAGACCTTCGCTGGGTTTTAGTTCGGTTGTCTCTGTTTTCTTGGGAGAGAGGATTCTACTTCTTTATAAAGCTTTTATTTTTTTTCATCATTCAAACTCAAACTCAACATCTCTCTGTAGAATCGCCATGGGAGACAGTCAATATTCATTCTCTCTGACTACATTCAGGTATAATATAATTAAATTAGCCAAACTCCCTCTACACTGTTGATTTTTCTGGATTTTTAATCATTTTTTATTATTGGTTTCTTCAAAAGTCCATCAGGAAAGCTTGTTCAGATTGAATATGCTTTAATGGCAGTTGGATCTGGTCAGACTTCTTTGGGTATTAAAGGTATTATTTTTTTCCCCAAATTCTCATTAACTTTCTTATACTGTATATTTCATGGAACTTGACCTAATTTGAGATTTGCAAAACTTTTTTTATTTTGTAATGAATTAAACCCATTGAGTTTGATTATAGTCAACTGTTATGGTGCTTGATTTTAAAGCTGAATTTGTTCCACTTGAAGAATTATGCATATGGAGAAGATTAATTCTTTTTACATTGTTTAAAGGGATTCCTTTTATTAAAACTTAAAAGTAGTTGAATAATTTTATTTTTTGGTGATGGGTGCAGCTGCTAATGGTGTTGTAATAGCGACTGAAAAGAAGTTACCATCAATCTTAGTTGACGAAACCTCTGTGAGTTGTACTTATTTACTATATTTATTTTCTTGGAATGATACTAGGATGATTTACGATATATTTGTGTCTATTGGTGATTGTGTAATTTGTATTGTTACAGGTTCAGAAGATTCAGTCTTTAACAAATAATATTGGAGTTGTATACAGGTTGGTTTCTTCATTAATTTTTGATGCATCCTAGTTTTGGTGATACGTCTGATATTAAGCTGGATTTACCGTATGTGCTTGTAATAAGTAGTGCATGTCCAAACTATGTTGTAAACAGTGTCGTCCAACTATAATAATAATACTCTGTAGTAGAAAATTTCCAGAATGTGAATCATGCTCCTTTCGTCGAGTATTTCACTTGAATATAGATTGCTGCCTTTGGTGCATCAGTGTGTTCCTCTTCCTGCTTCACTGGGAAATGCACTACTGTAAACAGTCCCTGGTTAATTGGTAGTTATTGGAGCTTTTCTTAATAAGAGTGTCACACAGCTGGTTGTTTTAGCAATCGAAAACAATAATCAATGATACATATTTGCCTATGTATCTCATCTTCTATTGCTAGTTTTCTTTTGTTTTCTGTTTATTGTATTCTTTTCTCTTGAAGATTACTTATGGATTTTCACTTGCAGTGGCATGGGCCCTGATTCTCGAGTTTTGGTTAGAAAAAGTAGGAAACAGGCCCAGACATATTACAGATTATACAAAGTAAGTCTTACTCCGTAATTCTTTTTACTGATTTCATGCGATCTATTCTTTATCATGAGTTCCTTTTCTTAATTTATTTATAATGTACAGTTTTCATTAGCAGCTACCACAAAAAGAGCTGGTAATAAGAGGTTCATTTTAGATAGAGGTGGCGGTATGATCTGACTGTAATTTTCAAATATGATTGTAGGAAACCATCCCTGTCACGCAGCTTGTCAGAGAAACTGCAGCAGTTATGCAGGAGTTCACTCAATCTGGGTAACTATCTCTATATTATTAGCTCGGGCATGTGGATAGTGGAGTCTTGTTATTATTTAACCAAAAGTAATATTACCCTGGAAAAAAAATTCAGTGTGTAAAAACTATACCATTTGGTTGATTCATAGCCACACTATTCACTTAGAAGAAAAGAACAACTTCTGTCTGGTTGGGCACTTTCAGCCGGTGATAGATGTATAGTACACTTCTTTACATACAAGAATCATGTCATATACGAAAGTTTGACCAAGTATTTATACTTAACTAAAGAGGAACTTAACAAGTAAGACCACGTTGCAAGCCTTTGAAACATGGCAATAAACTTGTAGTGGTTGCTTGAAGGAACATAGACTTGGAGCCTATATTCTCAGAAGGGTTGTGAATTTTCGTTAATTGGATTGGATCAGATATACATTTGCCTGCAGAGTTTGAGTACCATGCATAATGTCCATTTTCTTATATTTGGCAGTGGGGTGAGGCCTTTCGGTGTTTCTTTGTTGGTGGCTGGCTTTGATGATAATGGTCCTCAATTGTACCAGGTAGTTAATTTTCTTGCTTTCTTTTGTTCTTCAGCTATCTTATGTATTTTCTACATTCATTTTCATGTTGCTATTAGTATATCTTATTTGGCTCGATGTGCCTATTACTCCAAACCATTTATTGAAGGGTACTAGTAATATCCATATTTTAGACTCTATGGTATTAAGTACTCCAGCGCAATTGCTGGTCGGCTTTTACAGTTTGTGTGTTTTCTCACAAGCATCTACATTTCCATGTGGTATTAGGTGGACCCATCAGGTTCCTACTTCTCATGGAAGGCTTCTGCAATGGGTAAAAATGTGTCGAATGCAAAGACATTTCTTGAGAAGAGGTACTAAATTTTTGCAATTGTTTATTTTGATCAGTTCCATGTTGCATTACTGTAGCAAAATTTATTGAAATCCTGTATTTACTGTAGGTACACTGAGGATATGGAGCTTGATGATGCTATCCACACAGCTATTTTGACGCTGAAGGAAGGGTAACTTTTTATTCCTGCTCTCTGACATTTACTAAATGAAAAATAAACAACAACGTTTAGTGGATCTTTATAGTTGCCTAAATCTGCCTTCCTGTTAAAGTGATTTTCACTATATCATTCTGCTTTCAAATGTAGTTTTGAAGGGCAAATTTCTAGCAAAAACATTGAGATCGGGATAATTGGTGCAGACAGAATTTTCAGGCAAGTTATTTTTACATATATATTTTGGGTTATCAGACTGAAAGATACTATCAAGAAATACCAATGCTCCTAAATTTTGATACTGATAGTTGATTACCATCTTTACTTTTCCAGAGTACTTACCCCAGCTGAAATCGATGATTTCTTGGCGGAAGTGGAGTAATAGCTGGTTTCAAACCCTGTTCAAATATAAGCTTGTTTTGACTGAGATTGGGGATTAATCAGTTCCATTACACAGATGTTATTGCTTCCAGGTACCTTTTCTTTGTTTCCAGATTAAGAGACATTGGATCGATGGAGTGACAAGTGGTCGGGTTCGAACTATTTCTATAAATCATGTACCAACGATCTCAGTCAAATAATTATCGAAACTTTTTATGCCATTTTGTGATTAATTTTTCAACTTATTCTTAGCTGTTGTAAAACCGTCTCACATTGCTAGGGTAGAATACAAGTACTCCATATTAGCTTTTTATGCTTTACGCAGCAAATCGTGATTAGCTTAAGTTAATTTTATTCTGAATTATAGTTAGAAGCTGAAATTCTGACTTTTCACGCATGAAACAAGTACTTATTACTCGTAGTAATAAAATATAAAGAACAAGTACTTATTATTACATTGAGACAATAATATGTTATTATACAATGACATAAATGAACCACATTGTCTACATTACATATCTTGTGTAGTCCCATCCCAACTCTAGATGAGAACTATTATGATGATTAAACGTCCGTGTACCCATTTGTGGTCATTCTTTCGTAAGGAGGAGAATGTTGTTGCGAGATGATCGACACCATTGATCGTAAGATCTTTGGAGATTAGGCCATTCAGAACTAGAATTGGTATAGTCCTGTAACCAGTTGGTTAGTATTATCTCTTGATCAGATGCAGGCAACGTCGCTATCACTTGATCGATCACTCTTTCTGTCTCTGCCTTCTCAATTCCTGTGAGTACTGGGTAAGACAACCCGCCGTTGGCATAGCATAACAGAGGTATCCACAGAAGTAGCAGTCTGTATTTCACTTCCCTTGGTGCCTCCACCAGCAACGACTCCTTATGATGACCTGCTCCTCTAGCTAGCTCTCCAAGCAAGGTAACTGCAGTCCAACCCATAAATTAGCTATGTCGCATTCATAAATAAATTTGAAAAGGTACTCTGAATATAATCGATATATTGATAAGTTAGTATTTAGGAGACTCACTTGTAATCTTCACAATGAGGCCTTGCACCCTATGATGCGAGGAGAAAGACAGCGAAGCTAGCCCTGAAGCTAAACTCCATTGGCCCAATGCTTCATCAACTGCACCACAAGCCCGAAGCTTGTTTGTAATCCAAAGCAGTTCCTGAGCTAATTTCTCAGCTGCCAAGACTCGTTCCTCTTCATCATATCCACCCCCGACTGTGACCTGCTTCTTTACCTTTTTAGACGTAAAGCTGTCAAGCAACACCCCTCCTAATCCAAACGGTGTGAAACTATTGAGACAAAATCGAAGCCCCGATTCCATATACGACCCTAGTGGCAGTGAACGAAAAAGTCCAGTTCCCGTGTCATGGTCCATAACATTTGCTTGACTGTTGTCTTGTAGTGACCTGTACAACAGGTTATAGGTACGCGAGAAGGCATACGAGAGTGCCATGCGGTTCACCTCCTGCAATGCTGCGTGTCCTTCTCTTACGTTCTCATCGACGATTCTGTCAGCCATCGATACTGCAAATTGATACTTCCTTGATGTTGCTGGTATCTCATTCATTAAGGTAAAAATCTGTTTGTAAAATGGCAACATTACAAGGTCATTTACTGACCAAGGAGGGTCAATAGCTAAACTAGTTGCCAAAAGTGACATAAGGAATGTAAAACTGACATAATATGTAAGGATCAACATATTCAGTGGCCGAGCCAAAATTTGTCAGGATTGAAAATAGGACATATTTTGGTGGAGCCTGAGGTTTTGTGAGAATCATCTTTAGTCTGGTTAGCAGACGTTAAAGCCTGCTAGATTCAAGAAATCCGGCGAACTCACGTTTTACGTGCAGCCTCAGGTGGACCCACCACTATACGTGGCACACATGCAACAGATGCAACCATAATCTGAACAAAAGTGCCGGAATGTAATTTGGCTGTTCAAACCTGACGGATAAAGTCGGTAATCACCCAAGACAGGACACCGATTATAGGTTGGTCTGTACCGACTTAAATTTATTATCCAGGATCGATTATCATCGCTAACATCTTAAATTTAATGAATTTTTTACAAAAGATTGAACAAAAATTGGATACTTACATGTGAAAGTGCTCTACCGATTGATTTAGATGATGAAGATCCACCTCCTTGATCACTAATATCAATACTTTCATCATAATAATAATTGTTACCACCACTACCGCCATACCCTTGATGCAGTACCAAATCCATTGAAGGTGAAGTAGAAGAAGAAGATAACGGATCACCAGCTCCGTAATAAGAAGAAGAGTGATGATCATGAGATGATGCAAGTCCAATGGATGATGCAAGTCCATCAAGAAGAGGAGATGGAACAAAAGAAAGAGGAACATAATCCATCAAAACTCTTAGCACCCATAGAGTAAACCATATCAATAACATTCCAGCATAACGGAAATGATCAGTCAGTTTCCATGACACAGGGTTTGGTGATGATGAGGATTGAACAAATGAGTTTAGAGTTCTTGCAGCTGTGTTGACAGTAGACATGAAGAGGTAATTCAAGATTGATGAAGGTGAGAATGATGATGATGGTGGTTTCTTAATTATACTGGTTTTGAAGTTTTGCTTCATTTTTCTATCCTGCCCTTAATCTAGGGTTATATTTCTGTTGCTGGCTTTTGTTTTGGTTTGTTGGTGATGATGAAAAGGTGGCAAGAGTTGCTAGTACTTTTATGATTTTAGTCAGTTACTTAGGGATGGTTCATGACTTTATAGATGTATGAACTACAGAGGTTGATGGGAAGAAAGGAGGTTTAAGGATTTTGGATTTTAGGATAATTACCAACTTATATCATGGACAGGTATGTTTCTCTTTATCATTAAAAGAAACAAATGGCTTCACCAAAGGAGGATTCTCAAATGGGACAAAACTCAGTATTACCTCTTTCTTTATTACTAAGAAATTCGATAAAAGTCATCATAAAATTGCTTAAACCAGAAGCAGTGCAATATCAATCTTTCAACAATTCTAAGTTGACACCGTTTTATTTTGAGATTTGTCCCGCAAGGAGATCATGGTAGTTGAAGTAGCCATTTTATTATCGGGATAGATACTAGAAAAAATGAATCCATCCCTCTTTTTATCGGGAAAATACTTGGAATCCTTTTCTGGGATATAAACCATCTCCGTAAATATTAGATATCGAATTTTAAAAGCAAAATGATATACGTATTTAAAATTTCTTTATAAAAGAGGGAAAATAAGATACTCATATAAAAATATATTCAAGTAAATCTTGTCAAACATTAGAAACGAATGATAAATCAATCGTGATCCGCTTTACAGAAATTGTCAAAGTTTTTAGTTCTCTGACGTAGAATTTGGTTGAGGAGGATGAACAAAACTCTTATCTTTTCGACTTTGCTTCTAAAATATATATTTCTCTTTGGTGCAGTTTTCCATCGATACTTAATAATTATTTTTTCAGTTTTCTCCACCATCTCAAACTGAAAACACTAAAGATTTGAACATTATACATGTCAAAAATTAGAAATATAAAAGCATAGATAATTTCTGCGTAATACCTCTTTTATAACTTTCTAACAATTGTGATTCAGGGGAAGAAGTTTAGTGAAAAATTGAAATAGTATGACCATGAATGAAAAAAGAACAAGAAAAGATTGAAGCATGGAAAATACATTGTATGAGACTCCGAGAGACTATAATGTGTTTTGTCCCCTGATTTATTGTGGAAATTGAACTATTGTCCCTCATTCTGATGGGCCTTCACAAATATCCCTAAGCCTCTTTACAAATATCCCTGATGGCAAAATTGATTTTTTTCTTCATGAAAGGTCAGTCTACAATGGAGGCAGAATATATTGCTTGCTATGAAGCAACAACTCAAGCCGCTTGGTTAAGAAATTTCATGAAAGGTATTTTAGTTATAGATTCGATATCTAGACATATGAAATTTTATTGTGACAACCAATCTGCAATTAATTTTGCAAAAGACAGTCAAGGAACAAGCAGAGCGAAACATATAGATGTTGAGTTTTTCTTAGTAAAACGTAAAATCAAGAATCGAGAAATTGATATTTCTTATGTTCCGACTGAACATATGCTAGTAGATCCTATGACTAAAGGTTTGAGCCCTAAGGTGTTTAAAGAGCATGTAATTTCTAGGGGTGTTGTTGATATGTCTTAGTTGTACGACTGAAACTTGTATGTTTTGACTGTGTACAATCAAATACCTATATTTGCATATCAACGTGTCTTGTTTTAACTGCTTTTATGCTTGGTATTTACTGAGATCATTAGAAAGAATGTTGTAGTCTCAACAAAGACATTGGCAGATCTCTATTGAGATCAGAAGAATGTTGTAGTCTCTTGAAAGATATTGGCTGTGACGGAACGGAAAATTACGCCTAGCACGCCTGGGCGCGCAGGCCATAACTTCACCGATGCGCCATTTTTACTACAGTCCGGGCCTTAAAGCTAGGCAAATGCACGTTCACTTGCCCTTGCAAGCATGCTCGTGGAACATGATGCATCTAACTTAGCTTCCACACCGTTCCAACTTACCATTGTTCCGCAAAGGGTTTAAAGCCATTGAGGCTATGGAAGATGCATCTTGCATGCATCTCAAGGCTAAACGTAGGAAATTTATAACTGAATTTCCTATCTAACTGAGTAACCGTCATACTTCCAAGTCTTGTTCAGGCATAAGGCATGCCTTGGGCTTACGCATAGGCCATTGTAGGCCTAACACCACCCTTTAGCTTGGGCATTGCTGAAAGCATGCACTTGTCTTGCTCATTCTAAGGGTGCATCAATCAGGCTCATGCCATACCCTCCTTAGGCTTATGCAAGCTCCGCTAACTTGCATATCGATGTAGCTTACTTTCGAGGCCATGCCCAATGCGCCATTGGTACATGCATAAGTCGAACGCCTTGATAGGAAGTTTGAGCATCCAAGGAATGGAATGCAATTTACCTCATCAAGTTTGGACACAATCATCTCCTGCGTCGAGCTACCGAACCAGATGATATGAGTGACCAATGTGCCGCAATCATCTCCCAATTAGATGATATGAGCGACAAAGTGCTAGACCGAAAATGCTGCAACTCATTGTGGCTGCCTACGTACCCTTCCTATTCTAAAGGGATCAAGCACAAACCGTAGTTCATCCTCATAGGGATAGCAACTTAAGCCAAATTCAGTTGCAAGGTCGTGGCCTAGCAATAATGGTAATAGCCTGGTCCGTATAGGTCGTTTGTCAAAATGCACAATGATTATGCATTAACGGGTCCGCGGGGTGGCATAATGATGCCTTCGCATCATATGCCTCATTGGCAAGGCTACGGAGCTATAAATGAGACTTAGGCATCATTTATACTCTTCCGGCTAAGCTATGAAGCTTACTTGGAGCATGGTCCGCATATGCGCCTTCAACCAACTACCCCTCCTTATATATGTTTACTTGCAATTTCTACAACTTAGAAAGGGGGAAAGGATTGACATGTCTGCTTCACTATTCATGGCTATTGCCATGTACTTCTGAGGGGCCGGCAATGATTGTTGAGTTCTGTTATGTATTGCACAATGATTGTGCAACATTCACTCTGCCGTATTACACAATGATTGTGCAACACTGGTTCTGGATATCGCACAATGATTGTGCGACATTCTCTCTGGCGTATTGCACAATTATTGTGCAATATTCACTTGGTCTGCCCGCTCTGGCATGATGCACTACGGTTGTGCGATGTTGGCTCTAGGCCAATAACCTTCATAATGCGCAAACGATGCGCTTCAAGGCTCTAGGACATCTACCCAACTGGTATAATGCATCATTTGATGCGACATTTGGCCCTTAGCCAAATGCCAAACATAATGCGCTATTTTGGCACGATATTGGCCTCAAGCCAATTTACCTTTTACCAAGCAACAGAAGCTTTGGATGAAGCTTCATCTCAGGCCATGGCTCGCATCTTTTAGCATGCGCCATGCTGAAAACACTGGGTGTTACATTATTCACCCCTATAAAGAATTTCGTCCCCGAAATTCAAAACAAAAATTATTGTGGATAAGCTCTTCGGTTTGGATTCCTGAGAAAAAGTCTCATACCAGATGCTCAGAAAACACAGTTTTCTTCAAGTTGTCGTGAACATCAATTTGGACCTTCTGAGCAAACATCCCATACTACATACTCAGGAATCCAAAAAGAATCTACAATGTTACCAAGAATCTCAATTGTCCAGTTGCCAAGAGGATATCTCAACAAGGTATCCTAGATGGTGTCCCATACCACCACCCAGGAATCCCTAAGATTCATAGGGTTGAAGATGTCATCGAAATGACAAGATCTTAAAGCAGTACTGTGTGGAACAGAATCCAGTTGCCCACCGTCCCTGTCGGTCATCCAGGTTTCCACTCGTAAGTGGAATGCTAGTTGGGCCTGACAACGCACACCATTGGCCAGTTACCAACGTGAGGGGACAATCAGTCCCATTATCTACCCACCGTCCCAGACGGTCTTCAGGATATCCATTCGTCAGTGGGGTGCCACTTAGGCCAGGCAAACTCATAGTACTTAAAACAAGCTCAACCCGATTCACAAAGTAACTGGCATTGCAGTTACAAACTCTTTCCGCTCAAAAGTTGGCATACTCTCCAACTTTATTTCCTTTGAAGGAAAAATACTCTTTGGTGAGTCCACTCCGCACAGTCCCTACAGTTATCTCGGAAATTGCTCTGATACCAACTGTGACGGACCGGAAAATTACGCCTAGCGTGCCAGGACGCGCAGGCCATAACTTCCACGATGCACCATTATGATGCTACTTACCGGGCCATAAAACTAGGAAAATGCACGTTCATTTTCCCTTACAAGCATGCTCGGAAAGCACGATGCAGCTAACTTAGCTTCCACACCATTCCAAACTACCCTTGTTCTGCACAGGGTTTAAATTCTTGAAGGCTATGGACGATGCACCTTACACGCATTGCCTCAACTTAAGAAATTTATCACTGAATTTCCTATCTAGCTGAGTAACCATCATACTGCCGAGTCTTGTCTAGGCATGAAACATGTCTTGGGCTTACGCATAGGACATTGCAAGCCTATCACCACCCTTTAGCTTGCGCATTGTTGAAAGAATGCACTTGTCTTGCTCGTGCCGAGTGTGCATCAATCAGACTCACGTACCCTCCTTAGGCTTATGCAAGCTCCGCTAACTTTCATATCGATGTAGCTTACTTTCGAGGCCATGCCCAGTGCGCCATTGGTACATGCCTAAGTCGAAGGCCTTGATAGGAAGTATGAGCATCCAAGGAATGGAATGAAACTAGCCTCATCAAGTTTGGCCACAATCATCTCTTGCATCGAGCTACCGAGCCAGATGATATGAGAGGCCAATGTGCTGCAATCATCTCTCAAATAAATGATATAAGCGACAAAGTCATAGACCGACAATGCTGCAACTCATTGCGGCTGCCTATGTACCATTCCCTATTCTAAATGGATCAAGCACAGACCGTAGTTCATCCTTGAAGGGACAACAACTTAAGCCAAACTCGTTTGCAAGGCCGCTGCCAAGCAGTAATGGTAATGGCCTAGTCCGTATAGGCCGTTCCGTCAAAACGCACATTTGTTATGCATTACTGGTTCCGCGGCGTGGCATAATGATGCCTCCGCATCATATGCCCCATTGTCAAGGCTATGGAGCTATAAATGAGACTTAGGCATCATTTATACTCTTCCAGCTAAGCTATGAAGCTTACTTGGTGCATGGTCCGCATATGCACCTTCAACCAACTACCCCTCCATATATATGTTTACTTGCAATTTCTACAACTTAGAAAAGGGAAGCGGATTGACATGCCTGCTTCACTATTCATGGCCGTTGCCATGTACTTCTGAGGGGCCGACAATGATTGTTGAGTTCTGCTATGTATTGCACAATGATTGGGCAACATTCACTCTGCTGTATTGCATAATGATTGTGCAACACTGGTTCTGGATATCGCACAATGATTGCGCGACATTCTCTCTGGTGTATTGCATAATGATTGTGCAATATTCACTTGGTCTTCCCACTCTGGCATGATGCATAATGGTTGCGAGATATTGGTTCTAGGCTAATAGCCTTCATAATGCGCAAAGGATGCGCTGCAAGGCTCTAGGCCATCTACCAAACTGTCCTAATGCATCATTATTTGATGCGAGATTTGTCCCTTAGCCAAATGCCAAACATAATGCGTCATTTTGGCGCGATATTGGCATTAAGAAAATGTACCTATTACCAAGCAACATAAGCTTTAGATAAAGCTTCATCTCAGGCCATGGAACATCTTTTAGAATGCGCCATGCTAAAAACATGGGGTGTTACATTGGCAGATCTCTTTTGAAATCAAAAGTATGATGTATTCTCTAGAATGAGACGTTGGTAGACCTCTTTTGAAATCATAAAGTAGTCTCTTTTATGAGGCATAAAGAGATATTTGTTGGGGTGATAAAGGTTACCGTCCTTTATAGAATGTATATCAGTAAAGATTAACTCAAGAATGATTGTCCGTCTAGATTTCTGATTATGGAAATGGCATGTGCATCTTTTAAATGGTGTTTGGGTCTTCATAGTCGAATTCGATAAAGTTATACATGAATGTTTGCTCATTGATTAGGATTATTTTTTCCTAAAAGGGTTGGCCACCTACAGATTTCTACTCTTACTAGTCCAAGTATGTTTTACAAAGTTTTCTAAAACTTAAAAGTTTTTTGTTGCTGCCCAAAGTGGGAAATGTTAGTCTCTATGTTGGTTTAGCAACAAAACATGATTTGCATTCCTTAAACTGGATTATTACTAATCCTACTCATTGAGGTTAAGTTTGTTTATGGTAATTATGTATGTTTAAGGATACATGAATATAAGTATCTCTTAGACTATTTGGAATGGCATACTAGTTATGATAATGCTATGTGAGGCTGTTTTTCAACTCTTGATGGAAGGTTGAATGACACATGCCTTTCCTAGCATGAGGTGGACTCCATTTTATCTCTTGTTTAAAAGGAAATTTTCCATCATTGAAGAATAAGAGAAGATAGAATTGGAAGTGTCTGCCTACAAGTTTTCATTCTACTGTTTTTTCTAAATCTAAGGTATGTACTTATACTTTCTATCTACTTCATGTTAAGTGTTTTCAGTTATAGAATATGTGATCCTATAGCATGCATAAAACTATATATCATCGTAAAGTATTAAGCATGTTCACATACAACATGATTACATCTAATAAGGAATTGTAAAGCATGATTTATAGGCTGCTATTCTAAAACTAATAACTCAAATGAAGCTCCATTTGGGGTTGTTTTTTTTTCCTTCTAGGAAAAGCATTTTGCAATAAATTTTCAACAGATTTTTATCCAAAACTTGTGTATAATAATAGAAGAAGTTTAAAATGTTCTTTTCTCCCTTTTAGATCAAAGGATACTACTCAGAAGGGCAAAATGTGTTACAAATATGCAAGTATGTTCGTTGAGACCTACGAATGGTAGGAAAAATTCAGGTGTGTGACATTAGTTTTTGCGTTGCTAATGATATCACATTTCAGTATTTCACCAGACGCGTCCAAACAAACAAACTAAAACTCTCCATAACTTTAATCCATAAGTGTGTTTGGGCATTCTTAAGGTGGATTCTCATCTGGGACAAAATTAAGCATTTTCTCTTTTTTTATTATAGAAAAAATTGAGGAAATCGCCTAAACTAGTAGTGCAAATGAAAATGATATATGACCCCAATATGGACACCATATTGACACTATTACGTTTCTGATTCATATATTGTTGGGGATTTCCCTTAGTCAAACGAGTAAAATGGTTTATAACCAAAAAAATCCCAATATTTTAAAAGCCACATCAATAATACACCATAATATGAATGTGGTGTGCACGTATTGAGGGCCATATTTCGGCATGACGTGGCATATAAATTAATCTACTATAAATTTCTCTGAACATATCAAAACAGTAAACTCATGTATTCATTATGCCATCGTTCAAAGAAAAATTTGAGATCTTTCATCTTGATTTCTTTAGAGATTCAAAAATTTGTCACTGTTTTCCTTTTGTAAATGGATACAATTTTTTAATAAATCAAGAAGAATATGGTATCAAAAATATTGTGGCTTTATACTCAAATCAAAATTTGAAAGGAAATGTTATATGTATTGATAAAAACCTTTACAAAAGAGCCTAGGATGATTTCATAAAAAAAAATACAAGTAAACCTTGCCAATATTAGAATATCCTAAACCTGGAGAAGTTTTGTACCGTTGACTTAAATTTGATTGAGGATGAACAATCCTCTTATTTATGATGGGAACGAGTTCTTATCTCTATACTTCTTCTAAACTTATATTTCAAGTTTGATGCAATTCCACTTATTTGAATATCATATTTTTTCAGTTCTCTCCACCATCTCACATTCTCGAGCACGAGGACGTAAAAATTATACATGTAAAACAAAATTAGATATTTGACAGCGGAGGAACATATATTCTTTTGGTGTTTCTCTTTTATACTAGTATAATGTTCTAAAAGACATGATTTAGAGTATCTTAAAAATTTGGAAAACGTGTGTGACCATGAATGAAGAAAGAACAAGAAAAAATTGGAACATTAAAAAAACATTTATGTAAAATTGCATGAGATTTTGAGAGACTAATGTGTTATGTTCCTTTGTGGCATATTTGGAAGATGGAATGTGCTTGTGTTTTTGAGAATGCTCAAGTGCAGGTTGATGTCTTGGTTAGGAAAATCAACCAGGCAATCAATGATTGAGGTTAATGTTACTAGAAAATACACTACTACTGCACAAACTGTCCAACATACTAGTGATATGAAAATTCACTACTACTGCACAAACTGTCCAACATACTAGTGATATGAATGTGTTGAAAAAATCATTTAGTGGTTTTGTCCAGTTAAATTATGATGGCTCATTTATAAAAGAAACTAAGAAACTGGATAAGTCTAAATATGTTTGATGATGCAGGGTCGTGCAAAGGAGCAATATGCATCCCAGGGATAACAAAACACGAGGAGAAAGCTGAAGCAAGGGCATCATTGGAGGCAATTAGGTGGACTAAGGAAAAATTTGTTCAAAAGCTGGAATTGGAAGGAGACTTTATAAATGTTGTTAATGCTATCATTGGTGGAACAAACTCTATAAATTAGACAAATAATAGCTTAATAATTTCTTGTAAACACTTACTTAAGGATTTTGATGAGTGTAAGTGTTTACATGTTCGTAGGGAAGGGAATAATATAGCTGATTCCCTGACTAAGAAAGGAAGACAAACTAGCCATCCATTTTTGTGGGATAATTGTCTTCCTTTTCGGTTAGATAATCTCGTTATAGAGAACATGAAATGTTTCAAAAAGTTAAGTTTAATAATATTTCTTATTTCCTATTAAAAAGATAACAAAAAAGAATGTTTTTTTCGGTCAAACAAGTGTAAGCAACTCATATTAAAGAATTTTTATTTTTCCAAACAAATCTGCATAACTAAACCTTTCGCCGTATGTAATTTTTCCATTACTATAAAAGCTAGGAGTCACGATTGGGGTGATAAACAGCTTAATCATATATGGAACAACTTATTGATTGCAACTCTGTGGTGCACAGAAAAGAAAGGAATTCTAGTATTTTCGATCACAAAAACAGAAATTCGGATAGCAACAAGAGATATTAAAATTCAAGCTTATTTTTGGGCAGAGTCAAACACTAAATTGTTGGTTCAACGACTAACATTGTGATAGCTTTACATGACTCAAATTTTTATCGGTCTCTTTCAGTTGGATATGAGACGATACTGGTGTAGGTTATTTTTGTTGGAATTTTGAGTTAAAGTTTATTATGCGAGTGAAAATTGGTTTTCAAGATTTAAACTCCAAGTGATGTGTTTGGGTAATTCCTTTTCACCATAAGACACCTAGTCATGAATAGGTGTTATCGGTCTCTTTGAGTTGGTGGTGACTCTCCTATTGGTGAAGAGACACCTTGTAGAGTCACAATTGACTTTATAAATACGCATCATTTGTTTTAGTTTTGTATGGTTTTCACAAGTTACAATAAAGTTTTGAAGTTAAGAGTCAGAGTCGTTTTTAAGAGCGCTGTAATTGTCAACATTCGCTGGCCGAGTAGTATTGTAGTGCTACTTACTACAACGCGTGATCGTTATATCTTGGGAGACGACATCCGTAGAACCGTGAGCACCGTATGCGGGGATGATTTGTCATTAAGGAAAGCGGAGTGCCTCTCCTCGATTAACCAACTCGATAAGTTTTTCTAGCTATTTTCTTTATTACTATTTTTGTTTGTCGCATGCATGAGTATGATTTCCTAGAAACCGAAACCTCATATCTTTCTTACTATTTTTACTATTTTTACTTGGATCTTTGTTCTCGTTTCTCTCCTCTGGGTGATCGTATCTATATTCGGTCTCCTTATTGTGTTTCGGTTATATTTATTGGGTTAAGATACCCCAAAGTCATTGAAATCGTTCCTCGATCCTACTCGGTTGGGGAGCGAGGAACAATAAGTTCGGACTTGGAAATCGCCAAAACTCGGTCTAATACTCCGAATCTATTTATTAGAGACTTATATATTGCTGCTCATAAATCATGATTTGTACCTAATTAAAACAAAAATATTAACACTATCATTTAATGAAGTGTGTAATATTGTTATATTGAACGTATTTATCATGTATTTAAAGGCTTTTCTATTTGATAACTCCCAGTATGAGGGGTTACGAAAATTTTATTTTATTATTTTAGTGCATGCAAAGCCAACTCGGAAAAATCGTTAACTCGTTTTGCTCAAAAATCGGTTCAAATCGTCCGCCTTAATCGCTAAAAATCGGAAATGGTTTGGAATCGAAAATCGCCTCAGCCATATAGCCTGTAGCGATTACTCGGCGAGTAATCGGCCTTGGAGAGCGATTTTGACTACACTGGATGCCTCTTAATTAAGAACACCAAATTGGGGGATACATGGATTAATTGGGGGATATCTGTCGGCATGGTTTTTTGTTGCTGCCGGCATGGTCGATGGATTGCCGGCATTGAAAAACCATGCCGGCAGCTACAGTAAAATACCCCCAATTAAAAAAAGTGTCCCCCAATTGATTGTTCTTAATTAAGTACCTTTTTTTCAATGATTATTTTCTTAGTGACTGATCAAAAGAAAGAAACCTTTCACTTTATGTAGAATTTTTCTAGTAAATAAACAAGCACTTAAACTGGAAACAGTACAGATGAACCAGGTGAGGTATATTGCTTTATATATATCTCGGCGTACTAAAACTGTAAGCCTACAGATGCAATATATAGAAGGAGCATGGTACTGAAGATATTAGAGATTCCAAATGTAATCATATCAAATTTAAAATTTGGAATCATCCTTTCGTTCTTCTCTCTAAAATAGCTTCTCCTTTGTATCGTTTGAGTAAAATCGGTCGAGGAACAACATTATCGTGAAGGATCTCTCTCCCATCGGTTTTTTTTCTCCTTTAGCATACTTATATAAATTTGTGTGCTCCTCTTCCACGTAGTTTTGCCTGAATGCACTCATTATTTTTTTCTGTTTTCCCTACCATCTCAAGTACAAACATTAGAGATTTTAAACATTTATACTTGTCAAAAAAAAATTATAAATAAAATGCATAGAAAAATATCTTTTCGGGTTTCTCTTACATAATTTGTGAAAGTCGTGATTTATTGGAAGATGATATGTGAAATGCTGAAATAGCGTGAACATGTATGAAAAAAAGCAAGAAAAGATAGAAACATGAAAAACGTTCATTTAAGATTGCATGAGAGATGCTAGTGTTTCTTGTCCCTTAACTCAATGGTGATTCCGAGTTATGCACCACATCAGATTGTGATGTACTTTAAATTATGCCTAAATTTACAAGTCGAACCACTAAACGACCATCTGAAATTAAAATTGTAAGCCAAAAATGATCGTTGGTTCTTGGGTGCAAAGTTCATATTTGAGTTGGTGTAAGTGGAGTGTGAAAAAAAATAGAAGTAAAGAAAGTTGTTTTGACAATCATATTTGAGCGTCTTTAACTCAGTGACCTTTGAAAATGATTATTGTTAAAGGAAAAGCAGAAGTGTCTGTTCTAAAGCAGAAATAGTTTTTCAGTTCAAAAACAAAGTTCTTTTGCTTCAGAATAATAATTATTTACTAATAGTTTATTATGAAATTTATTTACCAACTAATTTTTAAAATTTTCAAATGTGCTATCCGAGGATTTAATTTATTTGCACCGTTGTTCAATATTTTTTTTTTAGAAACTCTTGATGTATTTGTTCAAACTTCCTAATTTTTCTGGAGATTCTAAATTTTCACCCTCATTTTCTATACTTTATGTGGATGGATTAGTTTATCTTTATATATATAAGGAACATGATATCAAAAATATCTTAAATTCAAAATTGTGTTTGTCTCAAAATTTGAACATAAGATGGTTATACGTATTGAGAACTATAAAAGAGGTAAGTAACTTAGGATCCTCGTACAACAAAAAAAATACAAGATCTTGTAACAGTTTTAGAATCGAAGGAAGAATGATGGCTTATATTTTGTTCTTTTTAAAATTGCCAAAGTTTTCAATTGTCATCTTAAAGTTGGCCGAGGATGAACCATATTATGGAAACCAATTGTTCTCTTTCAAACTTGCTTTTGAAACGTATACTTTTCTTTCTTGCAGTTTTTCATCAAAGATTTAATCATAATTTCTTCAATTTTCCCCATCGTCTTAAGCAACATTGAAGATTTAAGCATTATACATCTCAAACAAAATTAGAAATATTAAAGCATAAAAAAGATCCATCCTTCGGAAATTCTTTGATATATAGTATAATTTTCTAAAAATCTCTCGAGAAAAATTTCGAAAAATGTGATCATGAATGAAAAAAGAGCGTGAAAAGATAGAAACATGAAAAATACATCAATTTAAAATGAAACCTATTATTGGGGCTTCACATTTCAATAGAGGGGCTTCACATGGATTCCTAATGACTAAAAAATTGGCTATGGGGTGTCTTGATGCAATAACAAAATGTCTAAGTTATCCTCCATCTAAAATACCTAAAAACTAAAATCAAAACCTAATTCTAATTCTTAATCTGCTCATCTTCTTCTTTTAAACTTCATCTCCTTCATCAAGCATAAATCTTCAAACTTGTTCTCAGAAGCTATTACGGTTAGGAGTTCTTAGTTTCCTAACCGTAAATAAAAAGAATAAAAAAACTGTATGTTGTTACGGCCAGGTTTGTAACCGTAAATCCATTTACGGTTGGTTTCGACTCTATAAATCCTAACCGTAAGAAATCATAAATTAAGTTTTTTTTCTCCAGAAGCTATGTACGGGTGGGGCTTGATTTTAAATAGATCAACCGTAATTATTTTACGGTTGAGTTTTTTATTTTATTTTTAACTATATAAATCAACCGTAAAAAATCTTGTATTAAGTTTAGTCTTTATTCAGATTTGTTAAGATTTTTTAGAAGAATAAATCGAGATATTCTGGTTTTGGTCTTGTTTAGATAAACATGGAAAGTAATTAGTCTCCAAAATTCATAAACAAAGGGATATGGTGAAATATGTTAGGAAGAATAATGACCAAAAGATTTACCCTCTTATATTATAAGCTAAATATTTATCCTAAATATTCTGCGATTTACCAAACTAATAAGTTAACAAACATAGCACGTTTTAATTACCTAACAAAACTAAAATTTCCTTAATTACCTAATTACCAGACTATAAGTTCTTCGATTTTCTATTTTGACCAAAATCTTTAATTACCAAACTAGAAACGATTTAATTACCCACATGGGTTAATTATTCTTATGACCCTAGAAAACATGTGTCTTACTCTTTTGGCCCTGGTCATAGAAATAATTATGCAAATTATTCTCTTGGCCCTGAAACAATTGTGAATATTTCCTGCACACATTCTAGCTGTGCATATTTCCTGCACGGAATCTAGTCGTGGATATTTTCTACACAACTTCATATCAATGTGTTTGTTCATCTTTGAAAAACGGTTTTATAAACTTATTTAATGTACATATTATAGTATAAACCATTATGAAAGGTTAATTAACATTGTGGATAATAGCTGCACACTAGAAAAACACTGTGGATAATAGTTGCACACCGAAAAAAGTCGTGGATAATATCTGCACACTAAAAAAAAATACTTTAAATAATAGTTGTACTTTTAAAAAAATATGTGAATAATATCTACACACAAATAAGAAAAAAAAAATCATTTAAGGAATAAAAATTTCTAAAAATACGAATAATTTGATTTGTATTTACGCTCGTTGGATTTGTCTTTCAAAAACCTTTCTAAATATATAAAATTTGTCAAATTCCTACGTATGATTTGTGAGATATGTTATATTGAAGTTGGTTTGACAATTATACCCTTCAAGAATTTAGTTATATCAAATTTTAACATCATTTAATATCTTTATTCATATGACCCTCCTTCTTTTTCAAGGATCATTTCAATAAAATAGGTTAAAGAATTTTTAAATGGGCTTTAAGCCCAAGGCCATAAGAATAAGAAAGAGTGAGGTGAGGGCCAAACACTTAATTCCCACTACCCACATTTAATATTTTAATTACCCAAATATACCGACGAATAATTAGTATAAAACAGTTTAATTAATTACGGTTGGTAATTATATTGCGAGCCTGGCCGTAAGCAAATTTACGGTTGATACCAACCGTTTTTTTTTAATTGGTCTGTTCTGAATTTGGCCGTAAGCAAATTTACGGTTAGAAGTTCAACCTCACTTAATCGTAAATTTGGCTTACGGTTGGTTATGAGGGAAAAATCCAACCATAAATCAATCTGAAAAGCTAAAAGAATCGATAATTTCTCACTGAAATAACCTATTTTAGTTGAGTGAATCAATATCTAGGGTTTTCAAAAAACTCTATTTTTTCTTCTCTTTTTTTCATCCCTCAAAAAATCGTTAACACTAATTCTAACTTTTTTAATAATCTGTTCCCTGTAAATCGAAATCATTAATCAAATCTAATAACTAATCTAGATTTGCTGATCTAACTAAATGATCAACACTAATTGAATGAGGTCTCTTTAGCCATTATGAAAATATTTTAGATAACGGGATTTTTAAATTACTAACGGGTGACCCGTTTTTATCATATTAGTGAAGCCCCTTTATTAGAATGTGAAGCCTCTATAATGGGTTTCTTTAAAATTGTACGAGATTTTGGGAGACACTAATGTGTTTTGTCCCTTTTAACTCAACCGTGATTTCGGAATTCGGAGCTAGGTATTAGGTACTGTACCACATGTTTTAATTAAAAAGATCATGTTTTCTCTCGGCCGAGCTGGATTCATGTTTTACATACAACCCTCGTAGACCCAATAACAATTTTCACGTGCACACACGCAACAGACCTAAATTTGGATAAAGTCACCGGAATGTAACTTGGCTTTCCAAACCTGACGAATAAGGACACCGATTTCGGTTAAAAACTAACTTGGATAAAAGCACCGGAATGTAACAAGCCAAGCCGTCCAGGACACCGAATTCGGTTTGGTCTTTATGTACCGACTTCAAATTGTTAGTCTACCTGACTTCGACTTCGAAGTTGAAAAAAAATGGTTTTTTAAATATAGTCGAAATGAAGTTAAAAATGGTTTTGTATAGTGGAAATTTCTGAGGAACCCAAAGTTCGGTTCCTCTCTCTTCTACAAACCCATCATTAAGATAGTTTATATATGCAGCCCAAAATATAAGATCTACGGTTAAGATTACTAGTTTTAATTTGAATTTAGATTTTCATATTTCACATAGGACTAAATTAACCTTTTTATTCTAAACTAATTTACATTAAAAAATAATCCAATTTTTATGGTCAATTGGTTGATTGCCGCGAATATCTCCCCGATTATTGTTTCATTATGTGATTGCCGCGAATATCTCCCCAATTATTGTTTCATTATCTCCGGTCAGTTACTTTTAATCTATAAATACGCTCCTGTAAATTTGTTTTAACCTATCTTCCCGAGTGCACGTATTTGGCCACCCTATCCGTGTTGAGTCTTTGAGAAAAGAACGGATCACCTTAATTTTGCTAAATTTTCGTATTAAATGATTATTTGGCAACTCTTTTGTACCCTCTTTGGGAGACCCTGGAAGTAATTTGATACTTTATCTTCTTCTTCCTTGGAAAGCTATGAATCTATGGTGTGTTATTTATTGTGTCCAAAAGAAAAAAAGAAAAAACAAACAAACGAAAAAAACCCCATAAGATTTCACTATTATTACTTCATGAATCATACTCATGTTGTATGAAAGTTGGATCTTTCACTATGAAATAGCCGATGAGTAGATTTTTCACATAAGAATATAGTGAAAGTTGGGTTTTTCACTATGAAATAGGTGTTCACATGAGAATACTATGAAAGGTGGATCTTTCAACTTAGAAAGAGGTGATGAAAATTATATTTTTCACTTGAATAGTTCATAGCAAAAGCTCCAGTTATCACAATTAGCGCCAGCTCAATGCACAATTTTTCCGTTAAAATCAACTGCATTTTCTGGAAACCAAAATTATCACCGGCCAACTTCCAAGACAACCCCTAAAAAGAAAAAAAGAAAAAAAGAAAAAAAAGATAATAAGTTCAAAGAATCAATAACCCTATGAACAAAAAACAAAGAGAACACACAAAAAAATTAATAAAGAAAAGTATTTATGTGTGCTGATTGCATTTTCCACCATTAACATCACAATTCATATATACAACTGTGCTATTATCATCTTACTCAAACAACCAGACTGCTATAAGGAATGTAACTTGCTAAAGAAACTTACAATGAAAACCAAGCTTGCTAAAGATACAACAAATTTCTTAAGGTATTGTGGCTTTAGCAACAAAAAAAAAAATGGTGGCAAACTCAAATCTGCAATCACCTAGTACCCAATGGAAAAATTAAATTACCACAAATACTGTCAACCAAAATCTTAGGAGCAACACCTTAGTGTGTTAGCAGCATAAGACTAGGCAGATATTCACTTATCTGAAAACACAACTACTTGAAGGATGCAACCAAACTACGGAAATCCTCCAAATCACTAGGATACGCGTGATAATTTGGTGCTCCCTCAATTAGTTCATTACTATTTTAAATTTTAATAATGTTTTTTTGATAAGGTGATTTACACCATGGGGTTTTCAGAAGTCCATAAAGTATGTATCCAATCTAGGTACTGTGAAACAAAAAACACCATTTAACACATCACAATCCAGTGATAAATATATTTATCACAAAGCCATGGGATGATAACGACAACTATCACAATTTTTACTACATGAAAGCAACAATTATCACATCAAAAATCAGCGATAACTACATCTATCACAATTTTTTGATCTGACAATGAAAGTTATTAAGCTACTTGTCAACTAAAAGTTTGTCAATACATGTTTTATTGCTCTTACTTGTGCCGGATTTAGCGCCATTTTGTTGTTGTTGCAGGGTTTTCGATTTTCTTTTTCTTCTTCGGTTTCTGGAAATCGTCGTCGATATTGAATTCGCTAGAATCAACCTATTTACCACGAAGTTTCGCATCTCTTACTTATTCCTTTCAACAAGGATAACCCATGGTCATGAACGTGATAATTGGTGATAATTTGATTATCATGTAGTCATCGAACAAAAAAAATTGATTATCATGGAGTAATCAAAGTAAAAAAACCCAAAGCAAAAAAAGAAGAAGATAAGAAACATAGTTTCAACACAATCAATCAATCGACTGATTAAAAAAGAAAAAAAAACACAATAAGTCAATCTTTGAACATACCCAATTAAGGAAAGCTCAGTAAATCAAAAATTATCACACAATCAGACATATGCATGGGTTATTTAGCCATCAAAAGGTACTATTTCAACCACATCTTTCATGGTGATAAATTTACTTTCTCTAAAAATAGATAAGTAAGAAGAAATATTACCGATCAATTTGATGAAAGTGATAATCGGGTTTCTATTTCTGGATAATGGAAAACTGTTAAACATCAACAATGTTAATTTGCACTGTTTTTTTTAGCTTGAATTTTTGTAGCTTGAATAAAGAAAAAAAAAATGAAGAAAGAAAAGATGACGCAGCTGTGATAAAGGAGAAGATGACGGGTCGATGGAAACAAGGTAAGCTTGATTTTTGGGATTTCCCTAAATTTTTGGTTTTCTACTGTTTTCACGGTTGACCGAAAATAGATAATTACTGATATAAAAAACAAAACAATTAGTATTAAAATAGGTTAGTTTAGTAATGTTAGTCGTCATAAAACTAATTATGGGTTTCACATATAGAGTATCTAAACGGGGGATTTGTCATAAAGAAAAAAAATAGAAATGGGCTGGAAACATTTTTCCCCTTTTGTATATTTGGTCCACAATATACGACACCATGATGCGTCAAGGGTCGTGCTATAACACACGACCGCGCGGGACGTGAATATAAGCTAGCAGCTTATTAACCGTTGGATTTTGTTATCTACGGTTAGATTAAATTCAGTTTGTCTATCTTAAAAATGTACAGCTGGCAAACTCATGGTATTAGTAATAGGTCCCCAGAATTTATTTTCATTTATCATATGTCCTTGTCTTAATCTTTATCTCTTGTTCAGTATCCCTTAATGAGCCCACTATAATTAGTTTACGAATGAATAAAAATGATGTCATCTTCTCAATTCTTTCTTCTTCCTCTCCTATAGATTATCCACGATTCTATAGTACGTCAACCATTTTTTTTTTGGTTGATTTTCTTGATTTCGGTGATGTCGAATATACATTTTCCCTTCTAAGATACAATTAACCTAGAGAAACGATGATAATTCTTTTCAAAATCTAGTAGATTTAATTATTATCATATCGGTGACAGATCAAAAATGCAGGAACTTAAGTGATTATAATCATTGAATACGTTAGGCCATGGACTTGATAGTATATGATCAAGGAAGCAAACATTAACAGAGAGAGCTAATTGAAATAATAAGATCACCCCCTAAAATTCTCCCCAATCACAACCAATAACCCGAGGTAATTGAAATAATACAGGTACATAACTAATCAAAGAGGCAGGTAATTGGGTTTCTCTCGAAAGTGCTATTAATGGAGAAATGGTTTCCGGTCAAAGAAGACACCATTGATTTTTTAATGGGAGGATCTTTTTTATTTTCATTTATAAAATCAGGGACCTATCTATAATATCGTGAGTGTGCCAGCTATAGATTTTTTTAGGAAATTTAGGAAAGACATGATGACTTTAATCTCACTGTACGTGACAAAATCCAATGGTTAATAAGCTGCTAGCTTATGTAGACGTCCTGCACGACCGTGCGGGATAGCACTGCCCCACTTTATAAACCAGGTTGTTGACGCATGGCAAATGCTACCCCGCACGACAGTGCGTTGCAGCACTATAAGCTACCAAACATCAGCCGTTGGATCACATAATTCTATGATCTAGACTGTGGTACATCAATCTTTATATAATAGTAATGTAACGAAGTCTCTTTTGATATTACCTCAATATTTTAGTCAAAACATTTTCTTATTCTATTTTTTGTTCTTCCTTCTTTTTTATGTCTCTACCGTCTGTGATTTTTTGCATTAACGTTTTTCCAATGCAACTAAAATCCAAAGATAATTTTCATTAACTGATGAATAAGGATAAAAATTAGTAAAACCCTAACTTAATCCGAGTACAAAAGAGGCATCTCCACATAACATCACACAATTTTCTTTTCTAATTATTTTGAAGTCCTTCAATTTAACATGTATGGTGTTGTTGATGTGCTTGCAGGTTGTGGTGCATGAGCAATTGTAATTGAAATTTCTAAATGGGTTCTTAGCCGAGTATTCTAGGATGGGTTCTTAGCAGAGCCCCCATTAATGGAGGTAGTGAAGAGATATATTGCAGATTTTTTTGATTAGGTGTTTAAAGAATTTCTGATTTATCTTGTAATTATCATTCATGCTATATAGTAATTTTCAAATTATTCCTGAAACATTAATTTAATCCAGAATTAACGATTCAATGCTCCAATCTGTAACTATGAGTCGGTAAAAATGTTCCGATTAGATGATTCATTAATGGAGGTAGCGAAGAACTGTATCTGTATTTCAGACGAAGAACAGAGTATGTTCAAGAAAAGAGTTTGTTTGAGTTGATGATTCATTTTTATTTTTATTTATCTTAGTTGCTTTTGGACACTTGGCTATGAGTAGTTAATAAACTTTTTAATCTAAAAACAAATATAAGAATCGAACGGCTAGCAACCTGCTAGCTTATGTAGCTTCCTTGCGCGGCAGCGCGGGACAGCACGACCCTTATACATGTACGTAGCGGATCAAAAAAAGAAGGAAAAACATGTACGTAAAACAAAACTAGGATATGAAAGCATGAAGAAGTATATCAATAATCAATCGTGAGTTCCACTTATATAGGCACTATAATTTTCTTAAAGTCATGATTTAGGGGAAGAAAGTTTTGGCCATTAATGATAAAAGAACGAAAAAACATATAGATACATGACTCAAAATTGCATGAGACTTTGATGAGAGACACTAATGTGTTTTGTCCCTTTAACGCAACCGCGATTTCGGAAGTATGTATATATACCACATATGATTTTGATGTACTCGAAACGATGCTTAGAGTTACGAGTCCGACCATTATCTTTATTATTATTTTTTGTCCAACTGTGATTACCTTAAATTGTAAATCGTAAGCCAAATATGAATGTAGGGGTGTTTGTTAAGCCTCATTTGGTAAACAAAATTCTTCTACTGTTCGGTAATTTCAAAATGCTTTTCTCCATTTTGGATCAGAGGGTATTACTTAGAGGAGAAAATGTGTGACAATTATGCAAGTGTGCTCAAGAAAGGAAAGATTAGTCCTTGGTTTGAACGAGTAAAATGTAAGTCTTTGCTAATTATAAGAAGTGTATATAAAGATTACATTTAATAATTTTGATCTTGTAATCTGTAATTATCTTCTAATATCTTCTCTTCATGGACATTGCACGGACACCTCGGTATCTTCTCTTCACGGTTACCTTGATATCTTGTATATGGGGAATATATTTCAACACCCTCCTCAAGTTGAACACGGAAATGTTTTGAAGTGTTTAACTTGAACCATCTCAATAAAATGTCTTGTAGCTTGAACTTTTATTGTTGACCATGGTATTTGATCTTCGATGACAGACCACGATAGTTGAATAAAGGAAAGCCGCGATAGCAGAAGCAGCAAAATGATAACTGCAGATTATATATATGTAGGTCTTTTACCGAGAATTGGCTTGATTGGCCAATGGACTTGGTTGTTAATTACTAACCATACGAGAAATTCATGTTGAGTCCATGTTGAGAAACATTAATGGACTTCGAAGAGACTCCGATAAAGTAGACACAAAATGGTAAAACAACCCATTTGGAAAGATTCGGAAGTAAGATGAACTGATCTTGATTGGAGACGCATAAAAAATCTTGTGACAAATTTTCTTAAACCAAAGATGCAGCAAGGTGAAGGACCACTAAGAAGTATGTTGAAGAAAGCGATATGAGTTTTGCTTTCACCTTAACAGACTTTAGATAGTCGTACATTTGAGAAACTCAAGATGTTCTCAAATGATAGACTTTAGATAGACGATTAATAATAAATCATCTTTGATGATCAGATGATTTATAGAGATGTAATGAATGGAAAGTCGATTTATGTGAGAAAACTCGACCTTTCAGATGGCATAAACGATCAATGTCAATGCAAACATATATATTTGATCACTTGGTAGGAGAATACCAATTATAGCAGTATTAATAGTGATAACTGCAGATGTCAAATTATAGCAGAGAGTTTAGTTTTGACTTTTGACTTTTGAGAGATAAAAAGAAAATCTTGATAGATATTTTGTTGAGGGAGATGGAGATGGATCTACACTACACCAACAAAAATGGCATAAGATATCAAAACGAGTTTGATGATATGAATATTTTGAATGAAAATTATTTTTGGAAATAATGTATGAAATGAGAAAATAGTTTCGGAAATAAAAAGATCTTCATAGTTTGGTTTAAACTAGATTCAAAACCAGTACAATTACCAAAACGAAAATTGGTAACCATTTTCAAATTCCAGAAGGAAATAATATCATTAACATTAACAAAGAAATCTTGCTAAAGTTAAGGAACATTGATAGCAGAAAACGATCCTGCAGTGAAGAACAAACATAACTTTATCTTCGTGATTTTCGCAGAGTCCGCCAAGAATAAGCAAGATAACTCTTTTGATAAAAGAAATATTAATTCAATAGAAGTCATTGAAGAAAAATGATTATACTGTGTTGACAGTAAAATGATCAACTAATTATTTAGCTCATAAAATCCGAGCAAGATGTGAATAATAAGATCCTGGATAAAGACCTGAAAGAAGATATAGTTGATCATCAAAGAGAATTTTTCTTAGTGAAAACTGATAGCAAAAGATATCCATGAAAACCATGATGAATGGGTTGTGATTTAATGAATAAAGCCTTAAGATATTGGGTAAGAGCATGAAAGAAAACAACTGACCCGTAACAAATATAGCAGTTGATAAAGATGGGAAACACAATCTTTTGCTGAGAAAGATAATTTTGTGATATAAGCGGACTGTTGGCGGAGCAAGTGAATAAATATCACAAAGAAAGTAATCGAGAAGAGCTTTTTGATGATAACTCTAAATGAAAACTTAAAATTAATAGTCATCCATTGAGGAAAAAAAAAAGACAGACTATTAAAAAAATTAGTCCGAAGAAATCAATGAAAATGATAACCCAATAAATAGAAAGCGGAAGCAATTGAGCGGATCTCCCCGCACTGATACCATAATAAATTATGGGTAAACCTAAGAAGATAATACCTTAACTAAAATATCTTGACTAGGTAAATATTTAGGAAAATATAAAGATTACATTTAATAATTTTGATTTTGTAATCTATAATTATCTTCTAATATCTTCTCTTCATCGACATTGCACGGACACCTCGACATCTTCTCTTCACGGTTACCTTGATATCTTGTACATGGGGAATATATTTCAACATGTTGTCTCTTAGTTTTAGCAAGAAATTGTGCTGAAATGCTTGCTTTGGTCAAACAAGTGTAAGCATGGTGTAAATTTGACCCAAAATTCACAGTAAATAATTTTTATGTTACCCATTCATTTCACTTTGTAGAAAGCTGGATTTTGCCAGTAAATAAACGAGTTCATAATACAGGGTGATAAGCCATTCGAACAGATCAAAATGAGTTGAATATGTCTATCACATTACACTACAACTGCACCAAAATATTTTTGTTTTACCTATAACAAAGCTGAGCCAAAGAAAATACTTTCAAGTTTAAAACCAAGTTGTAATTAGTTATTACCATACCACTTAAAGCAACTTACAGCTGTTGGATAAAAAATAATCTTGTTTATCCACATAATCCAACAGCTAAAAACTGATGTCAGATCAAATGGAGAGATTCAAAGGCTCCAAAAATAGTTTGCACTGCATGAAAAGTGGTATTGATCCAAGCATGCAGGGGAAAAACCAGGGTCTCCACCCTATTTTTAACATAAAAATTCATCGTATATAAAGAACCATGTGATTGCGTTGAAACCTCATGCATTTTTCACCCCTCACTGTTAATCAGAGGAAGATCAAAGTAAAAAAATTCCGAGCTAAAGAAATTTGAGGTTAACAGAAAAGGTAAGAAATCATTAAAAAAATAAAATATTCATTGATCTTGTTCTTGTATATATCAAGGGTGGTGTCTCAGCAGTACCGTTGAAGTGCTGGTTACAAAGCAAAGAAAAATTCGAAAGATTACCATTTTTTTGGTGTGTATACAAGGAGCAACTTGCCCGGCACTTCTAAGTTCTTTTTAGAATTTTGGTAAAATGGCGGGAGGTATGGCAATTCAAGCGGATACGAAGGATTATGGTGGGAAGATTACCATGTTTGTGCTCATGACTTGCCTGGTGGCCGCAACTGGTGGTCTCATCTTCGGTTATGACTTGGGAATTTCAGGAGGAGTAACATCCATGGATGTGTTTCTTAAGAAGTTCTTTCCTTCAGTATACAAAAAAATGCAAGATGATACCGGCAGAACAAATCAGTACTGCAAATTCGATAGTCAGGTGTTAACAAGCTTCACTTCTTCTCTGTACATTGCGGCTTTGGTTGCTTCATTTTGTGCCTCTGTAACAACAAGAATCTTTGGGAGAAAAGTTTCAATGGTTGTAGGAGGAATAATATTTTTAATTGGTTCGGTCCTCAATGGTGCTGCTGAGAATGTCGCGATGCTCATTCTAGGAAGAATATTACTCGGTGTAGGTGTAGGGTATGCCAACCAGTCTGTACCAGTTTATCTGTCAGAGATGGCACCAGCAAAATTAAGAGGTGCACTCAACATGGGATTTCAGTTGGCCATCACAATTGGAATATTGGTGGCCAATCTTGTTAACTACGGCACAGCCAAGATCAAAGGTGGATATGGATGGAGAGTTTCTTTGGCTCTAGCAGCTGTACCGGCAATCATAATGACTGTTGGTGCCGTTTTCCTTCCTGACACCCCAAACTCACTCCTCGAAAGAGGTCACCAAGAGAAAGCCAAAAGAATGTTGCAGAAAATCCGTGGAAATGAAGAAGTCGAAGAAGAATTTCAAGACCTTATCGAGGCGAGTGAAGCAGCAAAGAAGATTGAACATCCTTGGAGAAACATCTTACAGCCAAGATACAGGCCTCAACTCACCATGTCCATCATGATTCCATTCTTCCAACAGTTCACTGGTATCAATGTCATCATGTTTTACGCACCAGTCCTCTTTAAGACCATAGGCTTCGGCGACGATGCATCCCTTATGTCTGCTGTTATCAGTGGACTCGTCAATATGTTTGCCACTTTTGTTTCTATTGGCACAGTCGACAGAGTTGGTCGAAGAATGTTGTTCCTCGAAGGTGGAATCCAGATGCTCATTTGCCAGGTAAAATATAGGCAAAATTAGTCCATGTTTTTCTTTTCAAGTTACAAGTGTTATACAAAAATATACTAATGTGTGTTTTGTGTATACAGATCCTAGTAGGAGTCATTCTGGGCATGAAATTTGGAGTAGAAGGTGTTGGATCCATGACCAAGTCGAGCTCATATCTAGTATTGTTCTTAATCTGTGCCTATGTTTCGGCATTTGCATGGTCATGGGGACCCTTGGGTTGGTTAGTTCCAAGTGAGATCTTCCCTCTAGAGATCAGATCAGCAGGACAAGCTATCAACGTATCAGTCAACATGTTCTGTACCTTTGTCATTGCCCAGTTATTCCTTTCCATGCTTTGTCATATGAAGTTTGGTCTATTCTTCTTCTTTGGCGGCTTCGTCTTGATAATGACTATCTTCATTTTCTTCTTCTTGCCTGAGACTAAGAATGTACCAATTGAAGAAATGAATAACATATGGAAGAAGCATTGGTTCTGGGGTAAATACATCCCGGATGATGCTGTCATTGGTGTCCACCATACATCCATGAAGGTTTCCAATTACTGATCACACTGTACGTGTTGTAGTTATCCCAACTGCTGCAAGCAATGGATATAGATAGTGCTGTAAAAGTTGAAAAGCGAGGGGGGAAAAAGTGAATAAAAGATGTGCACTGGAAAGGAATATGAAAATTGTGAGCGTTCATGGCTAGGAATGGTTCATCCATGTCAGGCCGACCTCAAGAGATGTACTATCGGTTGTATTTTTTTCTTTTCATAAATTGTGATGGACAACGTCTCAAACTCGAATGTTTTCATAGACTTTGTTGATTGAATAAGACGAAAAGAATTCATTGATTGAAAGATACATCTTAATGTTTAGTAGACGCTGCACAGCACCAATTTAGCATGCTTTCAGATAATAGACCGAACGAAATAGCATGTGTGTCATATACTCCTTGAAGGATTTGCGGAATCAAAAAGAAGAAGTGAGTTTGAAGTTTCTAGCATTTGCCAGAATTTCCTTCTTCTTCCTTGATGCACATCGAACATCAACATTTTGAACAAAACTGCTCAATTTTTCATCCTCGTTATCGGTCATCGAAATGAACATTAGATCCTTCAAAGCAGCTTTAGATACGGTTGTAAGTTCTATGATCTGCTGAAACTCCGCGAATTTTGGAGCATCATCTGGATGGGAGCACTTGAAAATGTTATCTGGACGCACTCAAATCCGTACCAATTAGTTACATTAGTCCATTCATTTAATTCAACACAGTCGTCCTTAGGATACAACAACACATAGCACACAAACAAAATTAGCAAAGAAAATGCCCACAATTGACATGCAACCCACCCAAGCTTAAGAAACAAAAAAGTGCAACCAGAGCCAAGAAATACAACGTCTTACTGTCAGGGTGCGAATATTTTCTTTTCCTCCTGTACATGACTATCCACTCGGGACGGTACATAATATTGTTGCGGGGTTGATGATCCTACTACTTGACGTTTACGGCGATGTTCTTCTTCATTCAAATTGAAGACACCACCAGATGTTTGAGAAGAAGGAGGTGCTGGAGGAATACTGTGTAGTTCACGAAGTTTTGACTCATCAAACACCTTCTGTCTAGTAGCTTGGATGCACCAGTAAACGTCGGCGGCATAATTTCTCAACTCATCCTGTAGATAACAAAAAAAAAAATGTTTGTAAGTTATCAACATTTTAAAAGAAACAAAATTCAAATGAAAACCCATTACAAAATATTAAATCACTAACCAATGTGGCACCGATTTGAGAAAAATCATATGGATTTGTTGATGGCCTTGGCACTTCCACTAGATCTTCAAAAGAATTTTTGCAAAAAGGCACGTCCCATTGTATTTGGGGCAGTTGTGTTATGGGCTCTCCGACTGGGCCACATGTGTATGATCGTGATGCCATGCTAAGAGGTGGGTATTGAGGCAACAAACTTCGAGCAACACTAACGTTGCCCACACCAAGCTCATCATGAGTACTTTCATGTGTTGTTTCTGTCTTCAAAGCCCCGGCACTTTTACTCTGCCAGAATCGGATATACAACTCTTCAGGGACAACATAATACTGATCACGCAGATGAGGCAAACCACTATCATCATATACTGAATCCAACCCCGGAGGGTTGCATGGGATTACTGTTTTCCCAACTACCTGCCTCGTACATCTCTCAGCCAGGTAAGCAGAAACTATTGTTCCTTTAACTACATCCTTGAAAACAATTCTCCTTTTAGACAACACAAGTGCATTTTCAAACTCTTCCGACTGTCTGAGTTCACTATCTGTAAACCATGGGTCCCAAATTACCACACTACCCATTCTCATGTCAATCTGACTTCGAGCATCACTGGCTGAATGCTTGTGAAGATCTCTCTGCCCCTTGTCATGAATGTTCGTGTCATGAAATAGACTAATAGCAGGGTGACAATCTAGGGCATCATTTCTTAAGTTCTCCTTCAATACTGGCTGACAATTACGAAAATAAAAATAGTACCAGAATTCTAAAATCATCCACATCCCACCCATATCTTTATGCCGCATGAACTCCAAGCATCCAGACATTTGTACAAATTGCCCAAAGTAGGAGTACCCCAATCATAAGTCCCAACCTCATTTAAATTATCCAACACTAGACACCGACGTTTATCAACTTTTCCACTAAGGTCTGCAAATAAAAAAGAACCGATACACCAAAGCAAGAACATTCTAGTTAATTCCTCGGCAATCGGGGTGTTGTCAATTGGGTTGTTCCTCGTCGATTGCCTACTTTTTATGTAATTAACCAAGTGAGAGATACGTATGGTACTTGACTTTGATTCATAAATTCCAGGTTTCAAATCCCGTGCCTTTCTATATTCCAAATGATCTAATACACCCCGAAAATATTTATCATCCATAGCTTCATAGTCTTTAGCTGTGAGTGTGTCACTGGGAAGTTGTGGAATTCTCTTATCTCCTCCAGTTGGAATACCTGTCATTCCAAAGAAATCCAAAGGGGTCAAACCTATCTCAAACTCACGAAAATGAAAAGTTTTTGTCTTCTTCCACCACCTCTCACATATAGCTTCAGTTAATCCTTGATCCGCATACTTGAAATTAAATTGAAATACCGAAGAAAAACCACAAGTCTGAAGAAGCACCTTTGCTTGAGGGTTTTCTGTAACCACTATGTTGTATAACTCATTCACACTTGACCAACTGCTCCTAAATTTAAACTTTCGTGAACCCAAACCATCACATTTATGCTTGATTGTCCCGTTTCTCTGAGATAACGTCTCAAACTTACTCAAATCAATTTCCTCCATTTTCTATTCAAACAAACATTAAAGGATGCACAATCAACATATGAAAGTTCCCACACTAAATCATATTACAATATCAATTTCACCTAAAGCAATACCAAAACAACACAAATAGCAATAATCCTCAAACTCATTAAAAAAAAACATAAAAAGTACCCAAATGAATCATGTTTACATGTATCAAATTACAACTATAAATCGTATTAAATCATACCGTAAATCATAGCATAACTATCAATCAAGTTCCATAATAAATTTGTGCCCTAATTAAACCCTAAGTTCATATTACAAAGTTTCAACTCAATCAACGTCTTCAATTAAAACCTTAAGAAAGTGCTATATAACATCATATTCCACCCAATCCACTCATTCAAAACCCAAATCGGGATTAAAAAATCAATCAAAAGCTCTTCACATACCTTGAGTTTGTTTGTTGATGAAAATCGACGAAAATACCACCAGTAGAATCACAAACAGCAACAAGTTTAAACCCTTTTATCCTCCGAATGAAAACGTACTGTAACCCCGTCAATCAAGCCATGCGAAACAAAAAAAAACAAAAAAATCGTTTGAGAAGGAAGAAGAAAGAAGAAGAAGAAGAAAATGAAGTGAAGAACTGTTCTGCTGCTGCTAGTTTGATGTAAAACCTAGACGCCTATCCAATTGGCGTCTTGACCGTGTTGACTTGCCTGAATTATCAATTATGCGCCCCAGAACTCTCAGCATTTTTTGTTGTTTCTCTGCTGGTTCGGAAGCACTATCACAGGGTCAACGGAATTATCAGTTGCAATGATTTGGCTGATCCTGTGATAGTGCTTCCGAACATTGAAAATGCATGTTCATATGACACTGGGATGCCATGATATGCAGCTGTCCCAAAAATTCTTTCGTATTTCACTTTAACATTGAAAATTTAGCAGATGTCACAGTGATGGCTAGAAACTAATCAGTCAGAAATATTGGCCATGCTATTTTTAAGTTCTCGGTGATTTCTTGTTTCAGGAGTTGCTGCCTAGAAGGATCTTTATTAATGCAGGTGAATCTGGTGAATGACTTGCAAATCTGTGAATATCCCGTAATTTATACTTTGAAGTTTATCATACAGAGGGATGGCTAGGAGTATCTATTTTGAAAAACTCTAATTAAGGGAAAGCATCGGTAGTTGTTGATAGTTCCGACTTCTGGATTCAAGGGAAAGAAGCAATTACATAAGGATTTGGCGTAGTTGTTGATTTGAAGCTGTTAATGTAGTGCTTTCAAGTGAAGATGATCTGCTAGATGCATAAAACATTCTGGCTAACTGAATGCTTAAGTTGTATGGGCCGTCCTGGCCCAGCTTTCTTTATGTAAGACGGTCGGATTCATGTAAGACACTTGAACCTGCTTTGGCAGTAACTTTTGCGGACATTATATCAGAAACCAGAAACAAACATAACAGAAGCTAAAACACAAAGAACGCAGAAATTTACATGGCAGCAAAATACTTTATTCAAAGTACCGGAGAATTTATATTACATACTTGCGTTCTAGCAAATAACCTATTTCCATAATACTTTCTTTTTCGGTTTACTTATCATCCAACTAAACCAAAAAATGAGTTGGCATCTTGGGCTATTAATTCTCATTTACTTGCTTATCATTAGACTGCAAAGCAATTATAGTTATTCTTATCCTTCTGATCAAGAGATATACAGCTACCGGATAAAAAGATATATCTGTAAATCTATTTATCCAACTAAAACATTTAAGGTAAAGACAGAATTTGAAGGATAAAAATTAGTGATCCAAGAGTAGTCAAAAGAAAATGGATAAGCATTGATCAGTATAAGAAATGGCCATTTTCAGCAAATTTTGCTGTGAACAGCTAAAACAAAGACTAATTTTAGATTGAACTTGATGATATATAAACTACTGAATCTAATTGAATTGAAACATCACCCTCATTTTCACCCTCACTACAAATACGAAAACGAGGAAGAGATATCTCAGCTAAATTAAATTGAGTTTAACAGAGATGATTTTGGGTGTGTCAGCAGTATTACTCAAGTGGTGATACAAAGAATTTTTTGCCTTACTAAGTTGGTTGTAGGAGACACTAAAAAGACCTTCCAAGTTGTTTTTAAAATCACAGTAGAATGGCAGGAGGTATGGTTATTCAAGGAGATACAAAAGATTATGGTGGCAAGATTACCATGTTTGTGCTCATGACTTGTCTGGTGGCCTTATCTTTGGTTATGACTTGGGAATTTCAGGAGGAGTAACATCCATGGATGTGTTTCTGGAGAAGTTCTTTCCTTCAGTGTACAAAATAATGCGAGATGATACCGATAAAACAAATCAGTACTGCAAGTTTGACAGTCAGCTGTTAACAAGCTTCACATCTTCTTTGTACATTGCTGCTTTGGTGGCTTCATTTGCTGCCTCTGTAACAACAAGAATCTTTGGAAGAAAAGTTTCAATGCTTGCAGGAGGGATTATATTTTTAATTGGTTCAGCTCTAAACGGTGCTGCAACGAATGTCACGATGCTCATCCTTGGCCGGATATTACTCGGTATAGGTGTAGGATACGCCAACCAGTCGGTTCCAGTTTATCTGTCCGAGATGGCACCTGCAAAACTGAGAGGAGCCCTCAACATGGGATTTCAGTTAGCTATCACAATTGGAATATTGGCAGCAAATCTGGTGAATTACGGTACAGCCAAGATCAAGGGTGGATATGGATGGAGAGTTTCATTGGCTCTAGCAGCTGTACCAGCAATCATAATGACTGTTGGTGCCATTTTCCTTCCAGATACCCCAAATTCACTCCTTGAAAGAGGTCATCAAGAGAAGGCTAAAACTATGTTGCAAAAAATCCGAGGAAACCAAGAAGTCGAAGAAGAATTCCAAGACCTTATGGAGGCAAGCGAAGCAGCAAAGAAGATTGAACATCCATGGAGGAACATATTGCAGCCAAGATACAGGCCTCAACTTATCATGTCCATTATGATTCCGTTCTTCCAACAGTTCACTGGTATCAACGTCATCATATTTTACGCACCAGTCCTCTTTAAGACTATAGGCTTCGGAGATGATGCAGCCCTTATGTCTGCTGTCATCACTGGTCTCGTCAATATGTTTGCCACTTTTGTCTCTATTAGCACAGTTGATAGAGTAGGTCGAAGAATGTTATTCCTCAAAGGTGGAATTCAGATGCTTATCTGCCAGGTAAAAATACACAAATTTTGTAAAGTACTAATATATTCCATGTTTCTTTTTAAGTTACAGGTGTTATACAAATATAAGACTAATTTGTTATTGCATATATGAATACCTTTGCAGATCCTAGTAGGAGTCATACTCGGCATGAAATTTGGAGTAGAAGGTGTTGGATCCATGTCAAAGTCGAGCTCATATCTAGTACTGGTTTTGATCTGTGCTTATGTTGCGGCGTTTGCATGGTCATGGGGACCCTTGGGTTGGTTGGTTCCAAGTGAGATCTTCCCTCTGGAGATAAGATCAGCAGGACAAGCCATCAACGTATCAGTCAACATGTTCTTTACCTTTATCATTGCCCAAGCATTTCTTACCCTGCTTTGTCACATGAAGTTTGGTTTATTCTTCTTCTTTGGCGGCTTCGTGTTGATAATGACTCTCTTCATTTTCTTCTTCCTGCCTGAGACAAAGAATGTACCAATTGAAGAAATGAACAATATATGGAAAAAGCATTGGTTCTGGGGCAAATACATTCCAGATGATGCTATCATCGGTGTCCACCATACATCCACGAAGGTTTCTACTTACTGAACATAATATTCATTGTCTTCGTACGTGTTTTTGGCTGATTCAACTGCTTTAGTTCCAGATTTTCAAGTCTACATCTGGCAATAGCAGTTATTGTAAGCAATTGACGACACATAAAAGTTGTAATTTGACTAGAGAAAAAAGAGTGCACTGGAAAGGAATGTAAAAACTCTGAGCGGTCAAGACTAGGTATTGTCTGTCCATGTCAGGCCTCGGGAGATGTACTATCTGTTGTTTTTTTTCTTTTGATAAATTGAGATGAACAATGTATATAACTTAATTGTACTCATAGATTGATTGAATACAACGAGTAGCTACTTTTCCTGCAAATCCAACTGACAATTTTTTTTACATCATGCAAGCTTACTTGTCCATTATTGTTCCAAATTCCAGTTACCTCACACAAGCTGTAATAATCCCGTGGTGACATAACAGATTTTTAAGGGTTGTTTTTAAATTCCTTGAACCCACCACTTAATGACATTCACAATTCAGATTTAAGGTCCTAAGAGATTCTTATAGAAGAAATGTAGAGATCTTCTCTGCAAATGTAGCATAACGCCTGCCATACCTTTTGAGATAATTTCCTATAAAGGCCATTTTCACATCATGAAGTTAACTCCTAGATAATACCAAATACCAATGCTTATACTGAATGTGATTTGGTGGAAAGCTAAAAACCAACATCTATGTCTAAGTCCAGTATACAACTAAAATACTCACTTACAGAACTTGGTTGTTTCCCTAAACATCAATGTACACAGAGTCGAATGTGAATTAACATATCAATAATATGATGCAGAAAATGGAATGAACCAGTCTTACAACTGGTTTCAGCAAATACAAAGTAATATATTTACATCCTAGTGCCATGTCAGCTCATGAGCTAGTGCACATTGTTTGAAAAAAAAATCAACATTGCTATCATCAAACTTGACATGTCTAAGCTCTCTAAGGCTTATAATGAGAAGTGGTCATGTCTTACAGAAGCCATGGCTATACTAGGCTTTAATGCCAAATGGTACCAAATGATAATGAACTACAATGATTCCATATTTTTAAAAAAATATTTTTAACATTTTATCAGGAATAATTGTAGATATTTTCCTATGGTGTGATTTTCCCTATACTACTTACAGTTAATTTGAAATCAATGACATATTTGTTATCCAACGAACAACGTACTTTCATAATATTTTCTTTTTTTAGTTTGCTCATCTATCCATCCAAACAGCGAATAAGTTGGCATCTTGGGCTACTAAATCTCTTTCAGCTTGCTTATCATTAGATTCTGAATAACTAATTAAGTTATCATTACCTTGTAACAGAGAGAAGGCATACAGCTGTAGGATAAAAAGATATATCTGTAAATCCACTTATACAACTAAACAATTTAGGTAAAGATAGAGTTTAGGGGTTAAAAACTACTGATCCAAGAGTAGTCCTCAGAAAATGGATAAGCATTGATCAAACATGGTTATGGCTATTTTCAGTAAAAATTTAGTTATGAACAAAAACAGCAACTAAACAAAGACTAATTTTAGATGACATTTAAATGATATATAAACAGCATATGAGGCATCAAAATCTCATTCTCATTTTCATTTTCACAGTTAATCATTGAAGGAATATTTTAGGCGTCTCAGCAGAATTACTAAGCTGCAGCTTACCAAGGTTTTTTTCCCGTAAAAGTTTGGTTGTGGAAGAAAAGAAAATTCTCTTTCAATTTTTATAAATTGCAATAAAATGGCTGGAGGTATGGCTATTCAAGCAGATACAAAGGATTATGGTGGGAAGATTACCATGTTTGTGCTTATGACTTGTCTAGTGGCCGCAACCGGTGGTCTCATCTTCGGTTATGACTTGGGAATTTCAGGAGGAGTGACGTCCATGGATGTGTTTTTGGAGAAGTTCTTTCCTTCAGTATACAAAAAGATGCAAGATGATACCGGTAGAACAAACCAATACTGCAAATTTGATAGTCAGTTGTTAACAAGCTTTACTTCTTCTCTGTACATTGCGGCTTTAGTTGCTTCATTTGCTGCCTCTGTAACAACAAGAATATTTGGAAGAAAAGTTTCAATGCTTACGGGAGGGATTATATTCTTAATTGGTTCGGCCTTAAACGGTGCTGCCACAAATGTCACGATGCTCATCCTCGGACGAATATTACTCGGTATAGGTGTAGGTTATGCCAACCAGTCTGTTCCAGTTTATCTGTCCGAGATGGCACCTGCAAAACTGAGAGGAGCCCTCAACATGGGATTTCAATTAGCTATCACAATTGGAATATTGGCAGCAAACCTAGTGAACTACGGTACAGCCAAGATCAAGGGTGGAAATGGATGGAGAGTTTCGTTGGCTCTGGCAGCTGTACCAGCAATCATAATGACTGTTGGTACCGTTTTTCTTCCAGACACCCCAAATTCACTCCTCGAAAGAGGTCATCAAGAGAAGGCTAAAACTATGTTGCAGAAAATCCGAGGAAACCAAGAGGTCGAAGAAGAATTTAAAGACCTTATTGAGGCAAGCGAGGCAGCAAAGAAGATTGAACATCCATGGAGGAACATACTGCAGCCAAGATACAGGCCTCAACTCATCATGTCCATCATGATTCCGTTCTTCCAACAGTTCACCGGTATCAACGTCATCATGTTTTATGCACCAGTCCTCTTTAAGACTATAGGCTTCGGTGATGATGCAGCCCTTATGTCTGCTGTTATCACTGGACTTGTCAATATGTTTGCCACTTTCGTTTCTATTGGCACAGTTGATAGAGTTGGTCGAAGAATGTTATTCCTCGAAGGTGGAATTCAGATGCTCATCTGCCAGGTAAAAATACACAAAATTTGTAAAGCACTAATACATGTTTTTTTTTTTTTCAAGTTACAGATAGGTATTATACAAATATAATACTAATTTGTTATTGTATACATGAATACCTCTGCAGATCTTAGTAGGAGTCATACTTGGCATGAAATTTGGTGTAGAAGGTGTTGGATCCATGTCCAAGTCGAGCTCATATCTAGTATTGGTCTTAATTTGTGCTTATGTTGCGGCATTTGCATGGTCATGGGGACCCTTGGGTTGGTTGGTTCCAAGTGAAATTTTTCCTCTAGAGATCAGATCAGCAGGACAAGCCATCAACGTATCAGTCAACATGTTCTTTACCTTTATCATTGCCCAAGTATTCCTTACCATGCTTTGTCACATGAAGTTTGGTTTATTCTTCTTCTTTGGCGGCTTCGTCTTGATAATGACTCTCTTCATTTTCTTCTTGTTGCCTGAGACAAAGAATGTACCAATTGAAGAAATGAACAATATATGGAAAAAACATTGGTTCTGGGGTAAATACATCCCAGATGATGCTATCATTGGTGTCCACCACACATCCACTAAGGTTTCCGATCACTGATCATAGTATCGCATTGTCAACCTACGTGCTTTTGGTGGATTCAACTGCTTGGTTCCATATTATCAAGTCTAAATCTGGCAATAGCAGTTGCTGCAAGCAATTGACTGTACATAGAAGTTGAAACTTGAATAGAGAAAAAAATAGTGCAGTTGAAAGCAATTTAAAAGATTCTGAGCGGTCAGGACTAGGTATCAGCTATCTATGTCAGGCCACACGAGATGTACATTCTGTTGATTTGTATTTTTTTATTCTCATAAGTTTAGTTGGAGATCATCTCAAACTTAATTGTTGTCAAAGATTATATCAACTGAATACAACGAGTAGGTACTTTTCCTTCAAATGCAACTGACTAATTATCATTACATCATGTAAGTTGACTTGTCGATTACAGTTCAAAATTCCAATAACTCCACCCAAACCATAATAATTCCCATGGTGATATGACATAATTTTAAGGCTTGGGTTTGAATTCCTAAATCCTACCAGTTAATGACGTTCATGTCATAGATTTATGGTTGTTCCTAAAAAGTTCATACAGAAGAAACTTAGAAATTATCCTCTATATGTGTAGCATAACTTCTGTCAGGGCCTTCAGGCCTTTCGAGTTTATTTCCTATGAAGACCATTTTCACATTTATGACATAACCCCTACATGATACCAATGGTTTTAATTCAAAACCATGGTTATGCTGATTGATTTTCATTTGGTGGAAAGTCAACAACCAAACACCTATGTGAAGCCTAGCATACAACTAACACTTACACAGTTACATTCACCTACAAAACTTGGTTGTTTACGCGAACATCAGTGTACACAGAATCGAATGAGAATTCAACATACAGATATAAAATTCTTATCTCCAAAGTGTGCATGTCTAATATGGTACGCCAGTTCAGACCTATTGTTCTGTGTAGCTTATTTTAATTATAAAGTAATCACTAAGACTTTAGCCACCCGAATTAAGCCTTGGATGGATAAGCTGATTTTCTTAAATCAGAACGTGTTTGTCCCAGAGAGACAAGTATATATTTGATTGTGTCATGTTAGCCCATGAGATCAACCTTGCTGCTCTAAAACTAAGATTTATGATAAGCAGGAGTTATTATTTCTTACAAATCCATGGCTAGACAAGGCTTTAATGCCAAATGGTGCCAAACAATAAGTAACTACTTTGTACTGTATCTTTCTATCATGCTAAATGGTGCCCTCTATGACCACTTTACACCTGAAAGAAGGCAAAGACAAGCAGAACATACACCTTCGTATCTCTACATCCTATGTGTTAAAGCTTCCTCATCTCACTTATTGGCCCTTAAAACCTCTGATTTTACCCACGGTGTTAATGTGTGTATATAGTCCTATTCATTTCTCACTTCCTTTTGTGCTTATGACAGTTTTATTTCCTCTAAAAGAGTATTGTCTTGTCACAGGACAGGATGTATACTTTTTAAAGCTAGCATTCTAGTAAGTCTTAGTGATAACACTGATAGTAGATTTAGAAATAGACTTTATGGACAAGTCTATGGATACGTCCAACAGGTCATCCATAAACCACCATCATCGTTTTTTTATCTTCATAGTTCTTGTTTAGTCGCGTGTTCTTAGTGAAATTGCCATGATTTTTTTTTTATTATTTAATTTTTAGGCTGGTTCACATGAACTGATCATGAGTTTTTAACACTTAAGAAAATTATTCTATTTTTAGTACTTTTAGAATAATTATAAATATTTACCTATGGTGAGATTATCCAACAAACAACATACTTTAATTTAGTTTGCTTATCATCCAACCAGACCAGCATGAGTTGGCATCTTCGGCTAATAAATTTCTTACAGCTGTATATTATAAATTTACAGCTTGCTTGTTAAATTTCTTAATTAGATTGTAAGTAACTAATTAAGTTATCCTTTATCTTGTAATAGAGAGAGGGCATATAGCTGTGGAACAAAAAGATAGATCTGTAAATCCACTTATGCAACTAAACAATTTAGGTAAAGATAGAGTTTAGGGGTTAAAAACTAGTGATCCAAGAGTAATCGTAAGAAAATGGATAAGCATATGGATAATGGCAATGACTATTTTCAGTAAAATTTTAATTATGAACAAAAACAACAGCTAAACAAGGAATAATTTTAGATGACATTTTCAGGATATATAAACAGCATATGAGATTTCAAAACCTCATCCTCATTTTCACCTTCAGTTTTAATCATTGAAGGAATATCTTGAGTGTCTCAGCAGAATTATTGAAGTGCTGATTACCAAGATTTTTTTCCTTTAGAAGTTTATAAGAGAAAATAAAAAGACCATTTATATAATATATCGCAGTAAATGGCAGGAGGTATGGCAATTCAAGCAGATACAAAGGATTATGGTGGGAAGATTACCATGTTTGTGCTCATGACTTGTCTGGTGGCCGCAACTGGTGGTCTCATCTTCGGTTATGACTTGGGAATTTCAGGAGGAGTAACATCCATGGATGTGTTTCTGCAGAAGTTCTTTCCTTCAGTATACAAAAAAATGCAAGATGATACCGGTAGAACAAATCAGTACTGCAAATTTGATAGTCAGCTGTTAACAAGCTTCACATCTTCGTTGTACATTGCTGCTTTAGTTGCTTCATTTGCGGCCTCAGTAACAACAAGAATATTTGGGAGAAAAGTTTCAATGCTTGCAGGAGGGATTATATTTTTAATTGGTTCGGCCCTAAATGGTGCTGCCACGAATGTCACGATGCTCATCCTCGGCCGAATATTACTCGGTATAGGTGTAGGGTACGCTAACCAGTCTGTTCCAGTTTATCTGTCTGAAATGGCACCTGCAAAACTGAGAGGAGCCCTCAACATGGGATTTCAATTAGCAATCACAATTGGAATATTGGCAGCAAATCTGGTGAACTACGGTACAGCCAAGATTAAGGATGGATATGGATGGAGAGTTTCATTGGCTCTGGCAGCTGTACCAGCAATCATAATGACTGTTGGTGCCATTTTCCTTCCGGACACCCCAAATTCACTCCTCGAAAGAGGTCATCAAGAGAAGGCTAAAAGTATGTTGCAGAAAATCCGAGGAAACCAAGAAGTTGAAGAAGAATTTCAAGACCTTATCGAGGCAAGTGAAGCGGCAAAGAAGATTGAACATCCATGGAGGAACATACTGCAGCCAAGATACAGGCCTCAACTTATCATGTCCATTATGATTCCGTTCTTCCAACAGTTCACTGGTATCAACGTCATCATGTTTTATGCACCAGTCCTCTTTAAGACTATAGGCTTCGGAGATGATGCAGCCCTTATGTCTGCTGTTATCACTGGACTCGTCAATATGTTTGCCACTTTCGTTTCTATTGGCACAGTTGATAGAGTTGGCCGAAGAATGTTATTCCTCGAAGGTGGAATTCAGATGCTCATCTGTCAGGTAAAAATACACAAAGTTTGTAAAGCACTAATAAACTTCGTGTCTTTTTTTCAAGTTAACTATAATACTAATTTGTTATTGCATATATGAATACCTCTGCAGATCTTAGTAGGAGTCATACTAGGAATGAAATTCGGTGTAGAAGGGGTTGGATCCATGTCCAAGTCGAGCTCATATCTAGTATTGGTCTTGATCTGTGCTTATGTTGCGGCATTTGCATGGTCATGGGGACCCTTGGGTTGGTTGGTTCCAAGTGAAATCTTCCCTCTAGAGATAAGATCAGCAGGACAAGCCATCAACGTATCAGTCAACATGTATTTTACCTTTATCATTGCCCAAGCATTCCTTACCCTGCTTTGTCACATGAAGTTTGGTCTATTCTTCTTCTTTGGAGGCTTCGTCTTGATAATGACTCTCTTCATTTTCTTCTTCTTGCCTGAGACAAAGAATGTACCAATTGAGGAAATGAACAATATATGGAAAAAACATTGGTTCTGGGGTAAATACATTCCAGATGATGCTATCGTTGGTGTCCACCACACATCGACAAAGGTTTCAGATAATTGATCAGAATGTTACATTATTGTGTACAGGTTTTGGTTAATTCAACTACTTTCGTTCCATATCGTCAAGTGTACATTTGGTAATAACACGCAAGGACGCCATGGTCAAGTAGAAAGTTGTACAGCTAAAAATGTATATAATACCATTATGTGCACATGAAAAATGCTACAAAAATTGTAAGCTTTCAAGACAAGGTATTGGTCATCCATGTTACGTCTCATGAGATGAACTGTAAAGTATCATACTTGATCTGATTAAGTGTAACGAGAAGCTACTTTCCCTACAAATCCAATCAAGCAAAAAAATTGTTTTAAACATACATGTCGACATCTCCAATATAATTGCATCATTTTAGTCTCATTCTTTGTTTCATTCCCATGAATTTCCCATTTTGTGTTGTTTTATCTTACAGTGAAGCGAGTTAATAAAAGCGCTAAAAAGACAAAATTCAATCAAAGATTCAAAATGCCTAAAAGGGCCTAAAGAACGCCGGGAAGCATCAGCAAACCCACAAGGAAAAATTGAAGGTTTTACTACTAAATTCATGGCAATTATCAAGTCTTTATCTGCTAATGATAACTTAAGATAGTAATTCTTCTAGAGAAATGCAAATTGGTTGCTGCATACTTGCATTACTTGCAATTTAAAGCTTATTAAAAATTGGTTTTACCGTTACCACTACCACTCCCGCTACCATTACTAACTAACAAATACGGCATAAAAACTAAAACCCAGAAATCAAAATCATCCAACTTAACAATAAACACTTGAAGGTAAAGAATTTCAGTATCAATAAATTTGGGGGTTTATAGAACTTAGAGTTTCCATCATCCACTTACTTACATTTGGAGAACTTGAAGCTTCAACTGATAGATTGTCTTCCTTGAGAGAGATGGGTTGAGATGACGAAGTAAGAGGAAAATTTCTTGAATGGATCCGCGGGAGAGAAGAAAAGAGAGGTTATTCTTTCAAAATCATCACAGAACGAGAATTGGTACCACACATTGTTTATGTAAATGGCTCGACTCTAGATTGTTATGGATTATATAAACAAGATTGCTAAAGGGGGTTCTTTATTTCCACGGGGGAATACCAAATTTGTTGGTAACCTTGGAATTTAGTGATCACCTGTAAGGGTAGTTCGTATGGACTTAACAAACATGAAGTTTGTTCATATTGCTCCAACTATAGACTCAACAAACATAAAAATCGGATGGACTTAACAAACATGAAGTTTGTTGGCTTGTTGACTGCGGACTAACAAGAGCCGCGTTTTTGATTTAAAATCACATGGACCAAAAAAATCCGCCAGCGGGTGAAATAAAACCGCGCGGATAGAGTTTACCCGCTGGCGGGTAATGCTAATTCGTAAGCGAGTAAACATCAAACACCAATGGCTATATCTGAACGGCTAGAAACTCTCATCATCCAACGATTAGAAATTTTCAACCCTAACTCCAAATTCTCACATTCTACACCAATGTCTCCTAGAGTTTCGCAGTCCTAGACACTTTGTAGAGCCTTTGTTCATCAAGCAAACGATAATATCACTGAGAATGAACCCGCATCAAGACTTCTTTTTTGGGAGAAATTTTTTAGAATGTTCGTCGCAGAAACATGAAAACGGGCACAAAGATAAATTGAACAGTGAAGTTGTAGATGAAGTGGAACCAAATACACTAGCAATGTGGGCAACATCTCATGACAGACCTTTCGACTTCTTTCAACATTCTTAGAAAGCTCAACGAATTCAATATCTCATGAGGATGTTAATTGACGCGACAATCTCCATTACAATCTGCGTACAATGTCCATATTCACTGTAACTCAAATATGTCGCAACTTTTGTAAATAAAGCACATTTTTGTGAAATCTGAATCATCACAATGTTTGTGTTGATACATTGTGATTGTTAAATGTCTCCTAATAAACACAGACCCATGTGATGAAAGCAAAAAAGAGAGGCTAATATCAATATCCTTGGCTCGAAATCTAGGGGGATTAGTCCAATAAAATAATAATCTAAATTCACCAGCAATAATTAGGAAAATTCTGTCACAACACAGTACAAACAGAAATACTACACCAAACCATAGATTTGCTCTTCTAAATAACATTAAACAATTTGGATCCTTACATTTTGAGTTACATATAATATGGATGGAACAAAATTGAAAATATTTCTTTTGCATGATAAAAAAATAAATAAAAAATAGTTAGACTGACGACAAAATTCCTCTGAACAGGTTTCAGCTCCCAATTCAAGTATCTCGCTTTTCTTTTCTATCACCCTTAATTTTCTTGGTTCTGGGTTTTTCTTTCCTCAGGGCTTTCCTTTTCTCTTCTCTGAAAGACAGAAATATAATAACATATGAAAGAGTTAACCATCATCCTTGCTAAACAAACGAAGCCAAACCCACATGCAGATCTGATGTGATATACATATGATACTGTGGTCAACGGAAAAAATAAAACTCAACAGTTGCAAAGATGCAAAACATGAAACAGATTGTATAAGAAAACTAGATATACAAAACATGAATATCATGTCATCAATGTATAATGTTTACCTGGCTTGGCTATCTCTTCTCTAGATGGAAATTTCCTTTTTGGCCTCCGTTCCTTGGGCTTTGATGGGTTATTGCTCCCATTATTGACTTGAATGGTGTCTTTGCCATTCTTAGGACCACTAAAATCCTTAGATTGTTGGGATTTTACTTCTGGCTGGACTTTCTCATCAGTGCTGCCATCAAAAGGTTCAGGCGCCTGTTCCACTGTCTCTGATGGCTCTGATGATTTGGGTGGTTGCTTCATATTGCTCATCTTTTTCAACTGCAAAGATGTAACAAAGCTATCTAAAGTATTTTTCAACAAATCTTCAAAGAAAAAATACTGATACGTCCATCTATGATATCCGGAAAACAAGTTCTGGGAACCACACCTCACCAGTTGAAAACAAAAAGTTTGTGTTAGATGTGGTACATTTCATAGCTTCTATATACCTTTTTCAAGAAGAAGATAGAAGAAGATATAGGTTCTTTCCAATAATGAGGTATTGGTTCTATTCTGTTTAAAACAACTCCAAATGATACGCATAAAACAACTACAAATGATACGCATGAATACTTGTGCATCGCAATCTTGTACATGATGAGATAAGTTGCAACAGTACCTTGGCCACAAAAAAAACATCCATGTTATGAACATGAGGGTAAAAACGCCTAGTTTTGTCCAATGAGGGGTGAAACAGGTGCTCTCTAAATCGAGTAAACCTGGAAGTACCAAGAAGGTTAAGTAGAAAATTACATTCATCAGTGATTCATGCGAACAGTGAAATATAGAAACTTACCCAGGGCGTCCAAAATCTAGACCACATGGCACGAGTTGTACATCCCTCTTCTTGAGGGCATAATCTATTATCGCTTCATTCTGCAAGTGGAAAGTTTAGACTATTATGTAAAAAAGGATTAACACATTGGTTATGACTTTAACTTGGAAATCGCACAAACCTCTGGAATCATTATAGAGCAAGTTGAGTAAACTATGTACCCGCCAGATTTGGAATTAGCATCCACCATATCAATGGCTGCAAGGATCAGTTGCTGCAACAGAAACATGAATTAACAATTTAACAGGCTCATACATCATAAGCAATAATGACGGAGACAAGAAAACCATGTAGAGGCCATTATAGTGGATGATCAAGATAACTCAGATGAATGAACTGTATATAGAAATGGGTAAATTAGGAGGGGAACAAGAATGCCAATCAAGATGGCATGATAATAGAAGGGTTAATTCCCCAGTATCTAAGTTGTGCCCACGAAAACTTAGTTTTTGAGTTCTGCGGTCATCAGCACATTTACTGAAAGATCAGGAAATTGATATCCATGTTTGAGCTTATATGACTCCAAAATGGAGGGCAATCACAACTTCCAAAAACGGTAAATTGGACATCCATAATTCATAACCTAGATATTACAGCGACTTGCTGCGTTAATAGAAAGAAAGAATATACCTTCTGCAAGAAAACACAATTTTGTATATCTTCCAAACTTTTTGATGCTTTAACAGATTCATCTTTAGATATAACCTGCATCATAACCAGACTCAATAAGCTCCTATAAAGTGATAAACATATAAGAGGAACAGTTAATGAGAGAAAGGTGCTAATGAAAAAGCCAAGGTAACTTACTCCAGTCCCACTGCAAGGTGCATCCAATAACACTCGATCAACAGTGTTCATCCCCAATACCTTAGGAAGCTGAAATTAACAATTACATGTAATTAAATACGTTGAAATTTCAAAAAGATGAAATTTGTCTAGTTCCAAAACATGATTGAGTTATACAAGGTTCCAACATGGGTCAATGATTTCGATTTTATGCAGATCTTTAAAAAGAATTCCACCAAGACATGTTTAGTAATTCAACATTCCGTAACTGCAACCATGTGATCAAACTCAACTCCTCCCCCTGTGGTCCGTGGACATGTATCATATTATGTTCCAGCATGAGAACCGCTGTACCCAATGAAGTTATATGTGATGAATAATATTCTTCACAGGATAAGAACCTACAAATGACTAAAAAAACTGAAGTAATACACTATTCTCAATGAAGAAAAAGATTCTTTTGATATTTCATTAACAGAACACGTGAAGTGGGATTCTGCAACATTAACCTAAAATAGTATGGGAAATGTGCATCCATGAAAGCCATTTCAAATGTCTAAACATAGATTCGCGATATTTCATATCTAGTAGACGTGTGTGGCTCAACAATCTTATTCACAACTTAATAATCTACTTTGCTATGTAATGATAAGAAAAATCAAACGAACCTCCTTCCCGTCGTAGTTAGAGACAATGGTGTTAGTCACTCCCATCCGTTGCAAATTTGCAGTAAGTGACTTGAGTCTAGATTCCTTTATCTCATTTGCATAAATAATTCCTGATGAAACAGCCAAAAAAGTGAGTAAGAAACTGGGCATTGCAAGTAAATATAGGGAAAACATGAATCTGAAGGGGGGATAAACAAAACTATGAACAGACATGTAAACTCTGATGCATACAGGATACAAAGTAAAGGGTGGGTCTATAAAAAAATTCTATAAAACGACGCATGCAATAATTCTACATTCACACGTCTTATAAATGTCTAGATTGAAAAAGGTTTCACGCTGTGTAGTCACCTACTCTAACTTATGCTCATATCCCTCTATCCTGATAACAGCATCTCAATAGTAAGCAGCACAGTACGTGGACAAAAATCGGAAACTAGTTTTCGACTAGTGAAGATGTGAATTTTCGACAAATGGTAAGACACACCAGAAAAACCTCAATCCGTGGCCATGGGTATGTTCAATTTTATCACCAATCCTTACCATCAAAGATTAGAATTAGCATGTTTCATCGGACAGTCCTAAATAGGCAGGGAAATGAAATACTAAAATTAAATGTGAATAAAAAAAATCCATTTGGTGCTAGTTCATTCGTAGTGAAAGTAAGCCATTTGATAAAACTGTAGCAAGCTAAAATATTCGGATTGATAGGCACTTTATAGGACGCATACCACTGTTCTTCATAAGAGCTGCAACATAGGTTGTTTTACCACCAGGTGCGGCACTGAAAGAGAAGAAAAAACAAAGAAATGGCATCAAATTTAAAGAGCAAACTGGTGGTTGAACAGCATGTGATGTACATGATAAGAGAAGTTCTGCGAGACATGAACAGTCCAAGAAAGCTACCTTTTTCTATAGAACTAAGTATTGGAAATTTGAATAAATAAACAGTTAAACACATTATTATAAACTAAAACAATTGAGGTCCAAACTCGAGAAGTATGCTCAACTGTACTACATTCTGTTTAGTGTTAGTGAATGGTGAATCACTACGAAAATGAAAAACGCAATAAACTAAGAAAGTACTGACGAACAATGTTGTTGCACTTACGCCATATCTACCACCCTTTCATTTTCTTGAGGAGCAAGGGCCATACATGGTAAAAAGGAGCTTGCACTTTGCAGCTGCATATGAACAAAGTATAAAAATTATAAGCATCCAAAAGCTACAGCTGAAGAATGTTGCAACACTGCCCTTGTCTAGTTGCAATGAGAGAAAAATTACCATGTAGTAACCAGCCATGTACTCTGGAGTAGCACCGATGGGAACTTGAGAGTCATATACGACCAGTCCAACCTGTTAATAATTACGTAAGGTGACCCCAATTTCTAGATGGAAACTAAATGAAAAATCAACGCAGATCCCTTTATTACCTTTGACCACTTGCTTAATGGATCCAGGTTTACTCCTCTGTTTAACAGAACATCAGCTAAATCCCGTCTCCGAGCCTATAAACAAACATGAATTCAACACTCGAACGCATTAAGCAAGAGTGAAAAGCCCATAAAACCTAAAAAGAAAGTTCAGAGAGCATATTTTACTTATAATATGCTTATAAATTTTCATGAGTAAGTGAATATGATTGCACCTTCAGGGTATTTGTCCTTAGGCAAATGGGTCGAGGCTTTTCATACGCTTCAATAAGCTCTAGAAGTTCAACTACTGGGAACATCTGCAGACAGATAAACATACCTCGTATTAAAAGAAATAAAAATGGTGCCAACTATCAAAAGCTTAAAAGTATGGAGCAGTGAAAAAGAAAACAAGAGGTATTTACAAACAAATACACAGTTACCCATAAATTTTTCATTACCTCAACAAGAACACCAATCAGGAACTCATTGTAGCCATAGTAAGAACTCAAATCCAACTGAAGTTGCTCAACATAATCCTTCCTCGACAGTCCCTCCTTCCTCAAACCCTTAAAATTGGAAAGTACGCGAACAACTAAAACCACGGACAAAAGCCAAAATTATAGTATCAGCTAAGAGTTTGAAAAAAAAAATGAGTAGAAACAAAACAAGAATGGCTGAATGCTTACTCTCTTTTATTCTTCGTTGAAGATTGGTAAGATCAGGCCTAAGCTTCTCCTCTTCAAGTTCCTAAATTTATCAAATACAATAATTTTAATCTCAATCAGTAAAGCGCATTTTAATAAGAGAAAATCTGTAATTAAATCATAACTAAAATCAGAACCTCTTTAGTTGGCAGTCGAAATTCATCGGTATCCAATTCCATTTGAATATTGGTCACAAGTTCCTTTTTAGAATCATCTTGCTCTTTCTCCCTTTTTTTTTGAATTTTTTTTGATTTCTCCTCCGGGTTATCAGAATCAGAATCAGAACCAGAACCAGAACCTTCATCTGAACCCACATCCAATTCTGAAGCTATTTCTGCAAAAATCAAAAACCTACACTTAAAATCATTATACAATCACTATAAAATCACAGGAACACCAAAAATCGAGTTAAAAACTGTACCTTCTTCCTCATCGTCTCGTAGAACATCTTTGGAGAAGGGGTCATCACCATCCTCATCATCATCTACATCTGAAGACATATCTGAAAAAGATTCACCATCAATTTCCTCTTCTTCTTGTTCTTCCCCTTCTTCCTCCTCTACTGAACCATCAGAATCCTCGGAATCTGATAGTTCTTCGGGTTCAGGAACAAAGTCCTTCTTTTGCTTCTTCTTTGGTGGTAGTGGTCGAGCCTGTGATTTTCCACCTTTTTCCTTACTGAGTGATTTTGGCGTCTGTGGTTTCTTACTGAGTGATTTGGGCGCCATGTAATCTATATTAACACAGAGATGATAGAGGTAAGACAGACAGACAGAGCACAGGTTTTAGGGTTTTGTACTGACCCCCTAGACTCCGATTCTTGTTGTAGCCACTAGCCAAAACGTTAAGATGTGCCAACTTCTCTTGCAAAATGGGCTTGGGCTTGGGCTTGCTTCTGCTCCACGGATCAGATTGGGGTATGCGACCAAAAGTCAGTTTGTCCCATTGTTGTAGGTTCCAAGCATACTCGGAGTCGGAAGACTCGGAACTGAGGATGAAGTAACCGCAAGTGCGCAATTCTGAAAGTTGTCAAGTTGACCATTTTGTGGCTATTTTTTCCTGATTAAGAGATGAATATTATAATTGGGTACAAGTTCGTTGCAACGACCACTCTTTTGGTGCATGCATTTGAGACGTAGGTAGATATCTTAAGCCAACACTCTTTTATTTTTGTAGCTTCCAACACTCATAATTGGTTGAACCGTCATGGGTCATTGAACTCATAGCAGGCTCGAGGCACAACTTAGAGGATAGGGAACTTACTTTCATTTAACAAAATCAAGAATCTTGGTTGAACTGTCATGGGTCATTGAACTCATAGCAGGCTCGAGGCACGACTTAGAGGACGGGGAACTTACTTTCATGCAACAAAATCAATAATCTTGGTTGAACCGTCATGGGTCATTGAAATCATAGCAGGCTCGAGGCACAACTTAGAGGACTTTCGTCCAACAAAATCAAGAATTATGACCATCCTACAGACCACAATTTGTTTCGGTTTACTGATTCTAGTTGTAAATGGTGAATGCCTAATCAATAGCAGGAATCAGTCAGGGGAATGTTTTCAAGCTAGTATCAACACTTGGACTCCAAAATCTACAGTGTTCTGCTCTACAATCAATGTTTTATTTCGAAAGATAAGATGATAAAACCTTTAGTTTCACAACTAATCCCCGAATTTAAAATCGGGGTAATTTTAATGTACAGCAATTTCTTTAATTTTACAGCATTTTGTCTTTCTTTCTTTTTGCAGCAAATTTATCAAGCAGCTAATTAGTTACATCAAACCTTTTAAACACTCGGTACAGTTCTTGGCATTTACACGATATACAATGGCGTACCAAAATAAATATACAAATGAAACTGTGAGAGTTGACAAGGGAAATATTTGTGATGAGGTAGTTTCCGTAGTTTATCTTCCAGACATTAGATTCACTAGACCGTGGTTTTCATAGAAGGAGCAAACATCCCAATCTTATGTTAATGATGAACGTGTCACTAATGCGACCACAATTGACCTCATGCTAGGTCTCAATTGGGGATTTTCTTGCGTGCAAGCTTTTGCAAGTTAAGCCAATTGTGGCCAAGGTAAGAGATACAAATACAATCAGCATGAACCAATATTGAGACTAAAACATTAGATAGAAGAAGCTTAAAAACATTTGAATCGACAACAACGGTCTTGTTAGAGCATATCTCGGTTGAACCCACCAAGCGTTGGTATGTCAAGTTTGGTTGTCATATTTTAGTATCAAAACTCATCTAGAGTCGCTTGATTAAATACTAGAGTCAACTTCGTTTAGGTTAGACTACAAAGTCTAGGGATGTTGAGACATACAAGTATTACTCTGAAGACCTAAAGAATGAGAAGAAGTAACGACTACAATGACGACATCATCCTTCCACTTGAGGTTAGTAATATTGACTTGAACTTGTTTCAATTCCTAACCTATCTTTCAAGTCGTGCTATATTGAAAACATAACATGCGAAGCTTGTATATAAATAATACTCTAGTGGATAGACATGATCATAATAGTAGGTTCATAGTATTAAGGAATTATATTACGAAGTATAACGCTTATCTTTTGAACTTCGTAGATATGACATCGACATAATCTTGTATATAGTTTTCATGATTATGTGTATGGGTTTATGGTGAAGATTTCATCCTAGGAAACAATGTTTTACATTTTTTTAAAGGAAGTAGGTTCGTGAACTTTTTTCATGAATTGAAAGGGAATCAATAGGTATATTGGTACGGCTATTCATTGCATATTCTTTGGATGACTAATATGTGTGAGTTGGTAGATCGATCTTAACTCAGGTTATGTATCTTGGTATAAACTATCACAACACCTAGACTTATTATTTGGTATGACCGGTTCTAGTAATTGTTGTAAGTGATCCTAAATAATCACCATGAGATGGTATGATCGATCCTTGTAATTGGTGTAACCGATTCTGGTAATTGTTATGACCAATCCTTGTAATTGGTACGACCGATCCTAGTGACTGGTATGACCGATCACAAGTAGATACCATGTTTAGGTGGAACCGATCCATGTGATTGGTATAACCGATCCGAACCCATGTATGCGACTTGGTAGGACCGATCACAACTAACCATTATGACTTGGTATGACTGATCACATAGTAGTCTTGGAATTTTGGTAGAACCAATTCTAAACTTGTTTGGAAGTGTGGTAGAACCGATTCCAATATGCAAATCCGTTTTTCCATGAATTACATATTTTCTTCATGAACTTGTGTAGATTCGGAATTAAGATTTGATGTGTAAAGATGTCAACATACTTTGAACATGAGCAGTAACTCTTATCATTTATTGTTCAAAGATATTCCTTGGTACTCAGGGTGATCCTGTACTGAAATAAATTGAGAATCTTTTAATTAAGGTTTTTGGTTTTATATGCTTTAATTACCAACAATTAATGCATGGCTCTAGAGAATAAAAATTAGTAATGTGCATTTACTAATTGGAGATTTTCTATGAGAGATTTCGGGAAATATTGAACAACATTATTGGAATTAGGAAAACCGAATTTGGGCATTCATTGCATATCTTAAGAATATTTTCGGTTTTGGAAATTCCTTGGTGTCCAAACAACCTTGGTCTATAAATACCTAAGTTTGCATTTCTAGCAAACTATCCTAAGAGCCAGGCAAACTTCATTTCTTGTTTTTTCTGGTGGAGCTGTCTATTCGGAGAGGAAAGTATCTTAATTAGGTGAAATCTCTTACAACTGCTCGTTTAAAGACTTCTGTGGGATCAAGAAGCTCTATGAGTATCGTTGGTGGAAAACTAGATAATTGCAGTGTTTTTAGTTTTCGATTATTAATTTGATTGACTAACAGTTGTTGAAACGTTGATTGCATCTTGTTTGTTTATTCTTGAGAATCTTCTCTTCTGATATAAGATTCACTTAGACTAGATCAAAGTATCGACGGGATCTTTAGAATTGTTGTTAGATCTAAAGACATCTTATGATAATTTATTGTTAACGGACTCCGTTCTGTGTGTGATTGATCATAAGAGGATTAAAGTGTTGTTGTGCAGGTATTTGAAGGCAATAGAAGATTTGAAGACGAAGAAGATTTCTTATTAGTATCTTGTGGATTTAGTGCACAAACCTTGATTGGCTGGGATCCAACTAGAATCGGTTTATCTTTGATAGATATGATTGATTACTTGCGTGCGATCGACATCACTTTATGGTTTCTCTTTGAGATTTATATCGATTGAGTGAAAATCTAACTTGAATATGTCGGTAGTTACTGGATAGATGGATCTAACCAGACAAAGGAGTTTATTAGATTAAACATAAGATCATTTGTCAACAACTCATCTTATCTTTAGCAAGATTGATTAGAGTGGTTACCTTCTTCCTTTGTTGTTTGGAATACGATCCAAAGGACTTGCTATTCACGTGCGTGACTCTAGAAGTCGAAGGCGCAGGGATACGGGGGGAACTAAGTATCTAGGGGTAGTATGCTTGGTCTCAACTATACGAAGTTGGTATTTGATTTTGTATAGCGGCTTAATTCTGAGAGTATTCAAAACTGGACTAGGTCCCGGGGGTTTTCTGCATTTGCGGTTTCCTCGTTAACAAAATCTTTTGTTTTGTTATTTACTTTACTTCCGCATTATAATTATTTTATATTACAATAAAGTAAATACACTTATGCATTAATCATAATCACTTGATATTGATCCTATAGTAAATCGGTTTCGGACCATAACTATTATCAAGTGAATATCAAGTTGTCGTATTGTCTCGAATTTGTCCATAGACAATCAGACTTGGTATCGGACTTATAGGTTTATATAAAAAGATTGTGGTGTATTTAGGTACCCTCGTCTTTTCAATTGGTATCAACACACGAAAAGATTTAACAATCTGTGTTTGGTGCGATCCAACCTATAAGATTTGAATCAAAATGGTCACAGTTGAACCTGTAAATGATTCAGTTAACGAAAAACAAGATGAAGAGAGCATATGTAAAGAATTAATACCTAATAAAATCATCTCCTGTGAATCTACTGAACAAGTTGATCATTATAATGAAGATTCTTATGGCTGGCAAACTTGCCTTGAAAAACAACTTGATGAAATTTTCGATGATGGTGACTCATAAATTGATCAAGATGTAGAAGAAGATATCTCTGTATTCTCTTTAATATTAGGTGTAGTTTCTGCAAAAAATCTATCTACCTAGATGTTATTGGACTTCTTACTCCTCTTTACAGAGAAAATGGGAACCTGAGAAAAGTTTTCTATGGTTTTTATTCTGGATATCAGAATGCTTGATATCTTCTTAATGACTGCAAAGAAAGTCTAAACTCAAAATCTCTTGATTATGAGAATCTCTGCAGTAAACATTATTTGTTGAATAAGAAACCCGTTGAAACTGAAGCAAGGATTAATTCTCAACAATTAATGTGTGAAGAAAAGGAGAAGTCTTTTCTATCCAAAGATAACCTTCTTAATGTCGACCTTGTCAATGTTCTTGACAAAGTTAAGTCTTTGGAAGAGGAAGTTGCAAAGTTGAAAAGGCTCAATGATAGCACAATCAATTTATCTTTTTTGTTGGAAACAGGAAGAAGTCATGGTGATACGCGTGGCTTGGGATATGAAGGAATCGATGCTCCTACAAACAACAAAGAAATAAAATTTGTAAAGGCTGCAAGTTCTTCCACACCAGAGGATCCACCTAAACCTATTGAAGCTCTTGATCTACCAAAAAGCTCCAGTGAGATTCTAAAAGATAACATTTCTTCAAGTAATCATGCTGAGTCTCCAAAGATTAAGAATCAGTATGCACAAAAGTCCAAAACATCTCACAAAGGTAATCCTAAAACTTACACTCCTTTCAATAAGCATTGAAACTACTATGGAGATAAAGGTCATATGCAAAGGAATCGTAAAATTCGAAAGATGCAGGATGCTCTATCCTTTGTTTAAAAAAAAAATTGGTTAAATTTACTTCTAACAAAAACTCAGATCACCATTGTCCTATTTGAGACAAAAGAATTATTCTTATAGTTCACATTCCTGTCCTACGGGGTTATCCCTAAAAGGAGCAATAATAAAAAGGGTAATACCTTTATCAACGGAAGTAAAAGATCTGATGTTTCGACTTGTAAAAGTGCAATGTTGCAAGATATGAAACAATATCTTCATCCAAAATCCTCCTACAAATGGATGCCCAAGTCTGAAATAAAAACCACAAAAGAGTCATCTAAAGAATGCACTAAGGTAAACAATCATATTTTAATCTTAGATAAGATGATTATGGACGTCTAATTATTAGACTCAAAAAGGACCTAAAGATATCCAGTGATATCGATACAAAGGTATCCTTCAACAATCTACTACAAAGTGGAAGATGAAAAAGGAAGTCAATCAGGAATCACTAATTACTCAAATCTTACTGGTATACAATTATTATTTTTAATTAAAAAAAGGGGGGATGAAAATATTTTGCATACATTCATTAGATGAGTTTTAGTTATTTTTAGGTAATCAAAAGGAGACTTTCCTTATTTGTATATTTTTACTTCCAAAATTTAAAGGTTTCCTTCTTGAACCTTCTGAAAAAGCTATTTATATGAATAGTTTCGGTCTTGTTCTTCTTCATGCAATATCAAGATCACCACAAGATACTATACAATGTTCTCCCCTTATGAAGAGGAGAGTGAGGAAGATTTAACAAAGTAAATTTCGGATGTACTTAACTCCTGCAAATTTATAACTTTTTTAAAAGAACTACATACTAATTTTTTTGTAAAGAATGGAAGAAAATGTAGTGATGTTGTCTGTGAATATTGTCTCGAAAAGATTGAGAAAATTCTCGAGTCAAGCTCCACATATTTTGAAAAAGGGAAATTTGAACTGTGTTTTGAATACTTTTCTTTCCCATCAAGACAACTCTCTCAAAAATCATTGCTCCTAGCCTATTCGAAGGAAAAATGGAATTCATTGGGAGAAGGGATCTACTCAAAGATGATATTTCTAATGCTAAGAATGGAATCTATTGCTATGAGCATCGCATTGCCAATCATCAGTGGCCTCTAAAACAAGAAGGAGATGATGTCGAGTATAGAAGGAATTCAGCTTACTGCAAAAGAAATCTGACGGAAGCTGAGAACCTTCTGAAGGAAATCTCAGAAAAGGCATGCAAAGCAAAAATAAGATTAAGTTCTTATTTAAAATTAGGCTATTCAATATGTTGATTCTATTTTGAATAAAACTATTAATATTTATTATGAATAAATTATTATTTTATAAAAAAAAATCATGTGATAGTTTCCGATGCATAGCCTGTGAATGAATATTTATATTTTTTGCTATGTGATTTTCGAATTTATGAGATGTCTGATTTCGGGGTTTTTTAACCTTAATATTTGATCTCAAATGGCGTAGCCCGTATGATCTGTGTGGATTTTTTATTTAGCGAGATTAAGTTCTAGCCCATGTTGGTAGGCTTTATCAAGGATCATAAGGTGTTCCGATTGAAACTCATATGTGAAAAGTCACAATATGTTGAATCAATTTATGTTTTCACAAGTTGTGTTTAACATAACATATATGTGCTTCAGATTTAAACTTTTTCTATTGGCACGCATTAGTTAAAACCGATTCAACCTTTCTATGGTAAAGGTTGTTTTTGTTGTTGTTCTTTTGTTCTTGCGAGAGGATGACAACACACTGCGGGAGAGTTCTTATTTGAACTTGCGCTTAATGATATATCTTTCTGGGGAGTACTGGCTGCGGAAATTAAGGTAACGATTTTATTTGTTAGTTAATCGTTTTTCATGTTTACGAAAAGCATGTTTATAATGCTTTTTTTTTTTTGCTTTTGCTTAACAAATTTTCGGTACAATGGATATGTTCCATTATTGTGTATGGATTGTTTATTTGATTCAATTGTTTCCGGTTAAGAAAAAATGTGTCAATTTATTTGGCTTATGGATTGGTATCTTCTTTGTTGTTGGGTATCAAGTGTTTTTGCTTAACGAAATTCGGTGCAATTGCGGTGCTGTAATGTATATATTTGTTTCAATTGCTTCCGGTTAAGAAAAATAATTGCAAGTCAAGTTATTTTGGTTTGTATCTATTGTTTTTAGCTTAACAAAATTATGGGGTCATTTGTTTAGCCCAATTGATTCCGGATAAGAGAAACTAAGTTAATTCTGATCTTAGTTAGACTTATCAATTGGAGGATTCGGTTATTCAAGTCTAATCGAATGCCTTGACAAGAAAAACTAGTTAACTAACCTAGTGTTTGTCCTGTCTAAAGGGAAAGGTCTAAGCTATTGTCTGAATAATTAGAGCCCGATGAGAAAAATAAAGTTAATCTGATCTTTATTTTAGTCTTATCGAAACAAGCGATTGTACATACGCAATCGGTTCAACAATAGAAATAAGTATCTTAATCGATTTTTTGGACTATAGGAAAAATTGCTTCGAGCAATTGTTTCCTTGATAACATATTGAAACTAAATTACTTTTGTAGTTTCGGTTTAATATTGGTTATCTAAAATGGTATGTGAAACCTTCATGCTTAACTCTTATAGGTTGTACAATTCTTATAGATTTGTAAGATCCATTCGGTTTGTCCTTTATTTGCTTGAACCTTTGTCATTTTGTGACAATAAGGGGGAGAAATATATGGAGTAAACAAGTGATTTTTAATCTCTAGGAAATGACAATTGTACTTAAACGTTATATCTAATGAAAGAGTAATGCATTGACTAAGGGGAAGAAACATATCATATTGCTGAGTAGTATTTCATACTATAAAAAGGGGAATAACAAAAATGTTCGGATTGAATATTTATCTAGCTTGCCTTTAGGGTGAGTAAAATCTTTTGTTATTCAAATGTCAACATTGGCATTTATTAATTGAATATATGAAAGTTATTGTGCTGTTGAAACTTGGAATCAATCATATGAAGAATGAGTTATTTTGTAATTCGTTTAACTCCATATGTAAATAGAGTTTTGTCATTAAAATTGACAAAGGTGGAGATTGTTAGAGCATAGCTCGGTTGAACCCACCAAGCGTTGGTATGTCAAGTTTGGTTTTCATATTTTAGTATCAAAACTCATCTAGAGTCGCTTGATTAAATACTAGAGTCAACTTCGTTTATGTTAGACTAGAAAGTCTAGGAATGGTGAGACATACAAGTATTACTCTGAAGACCTGAAGAATGAGAAGAAGTAACGGCTACAACGATGACATCATCCTTCCACTTGAGGTTAGTAATATTGAACTTTTTTCAATTCCTAACATATCTTTCAAGTCGTGCTATATTGAAAACATAACATGAGAAGCTTGTATATAAATAATTCTCTAGTGGATAGACATGATCATAATACTATGGTCATAGTATTAAGGAATTATATTACGAAGTATAACCCTTATCTTTTGAACTTCGTAGATATGACATCGACATAATATTGTATATAGTTTTATGATTTCGTGTATGGGTTTATGGTGAAGATTTCATCCTAGGAAACGATGTTTTACATTTGTTTAAAGGAAGTAGGTTCGTGAACTTGTTTAATGAATTGAAAGGGAAATCAATAAATATATTGGTCCGGCTATTCATTGCATATTCTTTGGATGACCAATATGTGTGAGTTGGTAGAAACGAATTTAACTCAGGTTATGTATCTTGTTATAACCGATCACAATACCTAAACTTATGATTTGGCATGACCGGTTCTGGTATTTGTTGTAACCCATCCTAAGTAATCACCATGAGATGGAATGATCGATCCTTGTAATTGGTGTGACCGATTCTGGTAATTGGTGTGACCGATCATAGGATGATCGATCCTTGAAATTGGTATGACCGATCCTAGTGACTGGCATGACCGATCACAAGTAGATACCATGTTTAGGTAGAACCGATCCATGTGATCGGTATAACCCATGTATGTGACTTAGTAGGACCGATCACAACTAACCATTGTGAATTGGTATGACCGATCATATAGTAGTCTTAGAATTTTGGTAGATCCAATTCTAAATTTGTTTGGAAGTGGTAGAACCGATTCCAAGATGCAAATCCGTTTTTCCATGAATTACATATTTTCTTCATGAACTTGTGTAGATTCGGAATTAAGATTTGTTGTGTAAAGATGTCAACATACTTTGAACATGAGCAGTAACTCTTATCATTTATTGTTCAAAGATATTCCTTGGTACTCAAGGTGATCATGTACCGAAATAGATTGAGAATCTTTTACTTAAGGATTTTGGTTTTATATGCTTTAATTACCAACAATTAATGCATGGCTCTAGAGAATAAAAATTAGTAATGTGCATTTACTAACTGGAGATTTTCTATGAGAGATTTCGGAAAATATTGGACAACATTTTTGGAATTAGGAAATCCGAATTTGGGCACTCATTGTATAACATAAGAATATTTTCGGTTTTGGAAATTCCTTGGTGTCCAAACAACCTCGGTCTATACCTAAGTTTGCATATCTAGCAAACTATCTTAAGAGCAAGACAAACTTCATTTCTTGTTGTTTCTGGTGGAGCCGTCGTCTATTCGTAGAGGAAAGTATGCTAATTAGGTGAAATCTCTTACGAACGTTCATTTAAAGACTTTTGTGGGATCAATAAGCTCTACGAGTAGCGTTGGTGGGAAACTAGATAATTGCAGTGTTATTAGTTTTCGATTATTGATTTAATCTACTAACGGTTGTTGAAACTTTGATTGCACCTAGTTTGTTTATTCTTGAGAATCTTCTCTTCTGATATAAGATTCACTCAGACTAGATCAAAGTATCGACGGGATCTTCAGAACAGTTGTTAGATCTAAAGACATCTTGTGGTAATCCATTGTTAGCATACTCTGTTCTGTGTGTGATTGATCATAAGAGGATTCAAGTGTTGTTGTGCAGGTATTTGAAGGCAATAGAAGATTTGAAGACGAAGAAGAATTCTTATTAGTTTTTTTATCTTGTGGATTTAGTGCACAGACCTTGATCGGATGGGATCCAACTAGAATCGATTTATCTTTGATAGATATGATTGATTAGTTGCGTGAGATCGGTATCACTTTATAGTTTCTCTTTGATATCTATATAGATTGAGTACAAATATAAACTTGACTATGTCGGTAGTTATTGGATAGATTGATCTAACAAGACAAAGGAGTTTATTAGATTAAACATAAGAGCCTTTGTCAACGACTCATCTTATCTTTAGCAAGATTGATTAGAGTGGTTACCAAACAGATTCTTCCTTTGTTGTTTGGAATACGATCCAAAGGACTTGTTATTCACGTGCGTGACTCTAGAAGTCGAAGGTGCAGGGATACTGAGGGAATTAAGTAGCTAGGGGTAGTCTGTTTGGTTTCAACTATACGAAGTTGGTATTTGATTTTATATAGCGGCTTAATTCTAAGAGTATTCAAAACTGGACTTGGTCGCCGGGGTTTTTCTGCATTTTCGGTTTCCTCGTTAACAAAATCTTGTGTTGTGCTATTTACTTTACTTCCGCATTATAATTGTTTTATATTATAATAAATTAAATACAGTTGTGCGTTAATCCTAATCACTTGATATTGATCCTATAGTAAATCGGTTTCGGACCGTAAATATTATCAAGTGAATATCAAGTTGTGGTAGTGTCTCGACTTTGTCCATAGACAATCACACTTGGTATCGGACTTATAGGTTGATATAAAAAGATTGTGGTGTATTTGGGTACCTTCGTCTTTTCAGTTCTTACCTTACGGATTGATTCAAAAGGGTAGTTGTCTCTAAGTCTAGGGTTGACTAGTTTGCGAAGATCTTCTTTTGACTCAGGCTGATTAAGAACTTCTTCGAACTATATTACCACAGATACTATAAAATTTAACTCAAGCTGCTAGAATATAATAAGATGTACATGAATATCATGTTTCAAATATTGTTGTGTACTAGATCAAGGTAAGAGGAAATAACTATAGAAACAAGTCCTATTGATTTTACACTGCAACTAATTGACCTAACCACAGCTTATTTAGCTGATATAAGTTCATACAAGATAATTCTAAAAGCATATACATCAACCTTGGGGGTGATATCACCCCACTGAGCATACCTACAAATACAAACCAACATTTTGTATAACTAAAAATGTAAAAACATATACTCATTTTCTATAAATGCAGTAGAGAATAATATCAGTGATCCTTCTTCAGTAAATGATCACTACACTAGAAATTCCTACCAGATTCAATTTTTGTAAAGCAAAATAGAGAATAAATTCTTTGTTTCGTGATGGTATTCTCACCCCTCCGTTCATCGTAAGTAAAAAGCACCCGCAAAAAAGAAGGTGCATCAATGATAAGAGAAGATAAGAAGGTCAACAACAGTTAACTTACTCAGACGACATGTATCCAAATGTACCCACAACCCATGCTTGCAAGAACCCACTTCCAACTTCAGTTAGCTTTGTTAACCCAAATCTGCAACCTACAGTTTAGACAAGCTTTTACTTGATGTATGGGTAGCCACAACCTATCCGCGGAAGTTCCTGTCTACCAGAATGTTTGCAGATTTGATAGCATGATGAATGTAAACAGGAACGGTGTGCTCGTGGATATATTCAAGAACTCTTACAGAATTGAGAGCAATGTGCACCCGTGTGGACCACGGCAATAGTTTTGTCTCTAAAACAACAAAACTAGTTTCAAGCACTATATTGCATGCATGGTGAGTAGCCAAAAAACTAAAAATAAAACAAAGCTTGGGTTACCTGTTCCACGTAAATTTTCACTTAGGTTTCCACTGTCAATGAACTCGTACTCTAAAAATAAATAACCCTCAACACAATATCCTATCAAGCGCACCTGCATTTTATTTTTCAATCGCGGAGGTAATAACTATAAGAAACTATGAAACACTAGAAAGAAAAAGAATAAAACAAGTGAAAGAAAACAGAACCGTCAAACCTTTCTAAAATATAATCTTTGAATATCATGCATAACGTTATAAGCTCCAACTTCTATGAATATCATACTGAAAGTATAATTCACAACTGTGAGGTAAACACTGGTTAATTGGCTATAACTTAAGTCACCTATTTGTTTCTATATATCCAAATAAACTAGAGAGAAGTTAGTAATGGTCCTTTAGGTGGGGCTTGAACTTGTATGTTTTGATGTCTTTTACAAGAAAGCCTAGTTTGACCTGGGCTCTCGTCGAGAATAAAGCATGTATCATGGACACTCATCAAACCAGGTATGATATTGCTAGACATAATGGTGGGATACAAAAGTGTAAAGGGATAAATCGATTCAGTTGTTAGTTATGTAAGCATGACATAAGGTGCTTTACCAGATGAGTAAAAGAAAGATCTTTAGGAGTCGACAATGTGATAAGATATCTAAACATTCAAATGCGGGTGGAAGTGGGAAGCCCTATTTTTTCTTGGCTAGGGTTGGCCTAAGAGTGTAGCCAACCTTTCTGAGATTTAAATTATGTGGTTCCTTAATTTACTAGTAATCATTGCTATATACATGAAAAAGCGCGGGGATAACAACCACACCCAATAATTTGTTCGGCAATCCGTATGGACTAAACTCCAATATAATTCCGAGAGCACCAACTTAAAAGTGAGACTCAATCAAGAAATATATCCAAGAGCTTTATCTCTATTTCTTAATGCAGTCAGCAAATCGAACAGATAGAAATCCGTGAGCCTAATTGATATGAAAAATAACTTGGACGGTACCAAAGACCAATGCCCAAGTGCCAATCAAGTTATATCCAACAATCAAGGTTGGATTTATTAACTAATTGAACTACGCACAACCTGTGATATTCCAATTATATAAACAAATATAATGCGGAAAAGAAATAACATAGACACCAGAAATTTTGTTAACGAGAAACCGCAAATGTAGAAAAACCCCGGTACCTAGTCCATCTTTGAACACCACACTGCATTAAGCTACTACAGACACCAGCCTACTACAAGTTAACTTCGGACTGGAATGTAGTTGAGCCCTAACCAAGTCTCACACCGATTAAGGTACAGTCGCGTTCCTTACGCCTCTAGAACCACGCCGGATTCTGCACACTTGATTCCCTTAGCTGATCTCACCCACAACTAAGAGTTGCTATGACCCAAAGTCGAAGACTTATAAACAAATCTGTCTCCCACAGATATGTATTCTTTATTCGATTTTTATTCCGTCTTTTGATTAAAATCAAGGTGAACAGGAACCAATTGATAATCCGGTCTTATACTCCCGAAGAGCAGCATAGAAATATTAATCACCTCAAAATAACCCAACTGATTAACAGAAAAAGTTATTGTGGAATCACAAGAGTCTGAGATGAAGAACTGTTGTGATTACTTTTTATATCTTACCTATTGGAGATAAATCTCGAGTGAATCTTAAAGAAGATAAAACTCAATACTATAGAACAAGTAAGATCAGAATACGCAACTACAGAGAAAATAGTTGGATTCGGCTTCACGAATCCCAAATGAAGTCTTCAAGTCGTTAACCTATAATGGTTTTGGAAAACCTAGGTTAAAGGAGAATCAACTCTAATTTGCAACTAGGACACAGGAAAGTGTCGGGATTAGGTTTTCCAGTTTCTAGAGTTCTCCCTTATATAGTCTTTCAAATCAGGGTTGCTTTCAATCAAAGCTAAGATAGCTTAGTAACAAAGCATTTAATATTCATCGTTAGATGAAATCCTGATTTAAGATTCAAGCTAAGTCTGCTTAGAAATTAAGCAATTAATCTCCACCATTAGATGGTCTTAGCTTGTTACACACAAATGAAATATACCTTCATTTAGATATGGGTAATCGTACCTAAACGTGTATATTGAGTTGGCTCAATAACAACTAACCGAAGTTAGCCATATGAACACTTTTGTCTTAACCATATTCATCTAACACTTCTAGATCAAATATGATGATCAATTAATCATGAAAGATAATCAAATGAATCTAATTGTTTGATATAGAGTTGTTCAATTGTTCACTATCTCATAGAAATGAATATGAACAAATTGAAACAAAATCGGATTGATTCGTAATCGTATAAAGTACTTATACAAGAATCAATTCATGAACATTAAGCCACGGTTTGGAAAGATTGCATTCCTTGATTCATAATTTTTTTAGTTCATGAGTATGAGAATCATACATTACGAATTTTAGAACTTAACCACTGTGTTCGCAAACCAGGTACGCGAACAGCAGCTCCGGACCTTGGCCTGTCAAGCCGTTCGCAAACCTGGTTCACAAACAGCCATCCTGGACCCAACTCAGGTAAAACCGTTCGCATACTAGGTACGCAAACAAGGTTCCCGGACCTGAATCATTATAAAAAAGTTTGCATACTAGGTATGCATACCGTGTTGCATCCAGACATAGGTGATTGTTCTAAACTCTCATTTCAATCACTGAAACATCCTTAGAAGACGACAATGGTAATATCACATATACCATTAGCTTCAAGTAATTTTCAAGTGATCGAATGATCAATACGAAACTTCCCAAGCTAACATCAAATGACTGTCTATTTTGGGGTAAAAACTGATTCAGTTGGAAATGGTAAATTTGGGTGTGCCGCTGAGAAATGAATCTAAACCATAAAAAAATGCACTGCACAGGAGTACTTTAGATTCGAGAGATCAATCTGTACAATTCTGGCCTACACCAAGAAATGGTCGTTTCAGTCTTACTTCGGTCACAAAATGAAGGAGAAGGGTTGATCTTAGGGAGGGAAGCGAAGAAGGTGTTGAGATCAGAATGGTTAACTCTGAAGGTGTGGTTGTTTTATGACTTGTATCAGAATATGGAACTTGCTTGTGGAACGTAAGCTATAAGTTCTTGGTGTTTTCTGGACACTTGTGTTGATAACCGTTGTCGGTTAAAATAGGTCGAAAACCTATTTATATAAGTCATAGTTGAACGCACCCTGATCTCATAGGAAGTGGAAGTAGTTGAGTGATGGAGAAGTGGGGATTGTGTAAAAATGTTGAAAACCACGTCTTACTATGAGGGAAGACGGGTCGGTTACACCCACTACTTCTCTGCTGCCACTAAATGTCCGCCTTTCCTGACACTTTCTCATAACGGGCATGTTGCACGCCGCACGCTGTAAACCGCCAGAACAATACCCTGATGAACATCCCCCAGTTTGTGGCATGTTTGATGTCTCGAGTATTTTCGTCGAAAATATGTAGCAAGTTGCTGAGTGGGTCTTTCTTTCAAGACCTAGTTATTTTTACCAATCATGTGCAAGCTAGGCGGCGGGCGGTCATATGTTACAGGTCAAGCCATGAGACTTGCCGTAAAAAATAACATATGATGCTTTTAGGTCAAATAATTAAATTATTTGTGAAATCAATGTTTATAAAACATCGTTTGTAATTGATGCATATAAAGCATCGCTTTTAAGCAAGCAGCTCAAAATAATCGATGCTCATGAAGCATCGTTATATAAAGCTTTTTTAAATTAGTCGCGGAGCGTAATGTTTTAAAAGGAGCATGACCAGCCATCTTCGGGAAGCTGCCAGGAGCCATTCATGTACGCCAAAGGTGAGCTGGTCGGTCCTTATAGGAGAGTGATGGTTGGTAGCCATTTTGACAGCCTATTGGTCGACCCAAGTTAGATCTTGACCGGCTAAATTGGCTAGCCAAATTGAGTGGCTGAGATGATTTGCGACAGTTATTGGCTGCCGTTGAATTCATTCAAGACCCTTGTAAGCAGCGCGACTGGCCACCTTTAGGAAGCCATTCAAGAGCCGTACGGATAGGTCATGGCTTGGCCGATCGGTCCTCATGGAAGAGAGACAGCCGGTGATCACGGCGACATCTTATTGGTCGCCTAAAATTAGATATAGGCCGGTCGATTCAGCTAGCGAAGTTGGACGGCCGAGATCATTTTGCGACAATAATGTGTTGCTGCTGGCTGTAATAAGGCTGTTATGGCCGTGTGGCCAACCTGTTTTGAGCTAACGGTTTTAAGTGTTAGCTGAGGGCTGGGAGCAATTCGATCGGCCAGGGCTATAGCCGGGCCGATGGTGAGTACATCTGTACCTTACCCGTTGACTAGAATTGAATATATGCCGGTCAATGCGGCCGGCGAAGTTGGACGGCCACGATTGATTTAAGACCGCCATATGCGGTCTTAATTCCTTTGAAGCCTATTTTCATCCGCGCGGCTGGCTTACTTTAGCTTGCGGTTAGGGTTGTTGCCGGCGTGCTATAAGGATTCCGATTAGTCGGAATAACAGTGGGCCCGCCAGTGAGTATCATGGAGTTTGTCTGGCCGTGCTGGGAGGAGGCCAGGATCGTCGAATTGGCTGGCCAAGACGCATGGTAGTGATGGTTTTGAAATTGACATGGGCAGCCTATGTTCAATTCCTTGAGGAATTAAGCGCGTCGACCAACCAACTTCCACTTTTAATCAAAAGTGTATTTGGCACATTTAAAACGATATGATTGATTAATGAGAAAGAGGGGCCAGCAGGCAGTAATATGGGGCGTGGCAGGTCGGCCACGGGAAGCGTCTGTTAAGGAAAACTAGCCGTCCAAGTGATGTGGCCGCTCCTCCTTTTGCTGCTGCCTTTATTCACCGCAGTTTCTCTTTGTTTCTTGTTTTCCACTTTTGGTAGGATTTTGCTCCTACTAGTCCATGGCGGATCAATTTTCTAGCTTGCCTAGGTTTAGTTTCGACCAATGGGGTTCGAGATATTGCGCGGGCTGTAAAAGACCTAATTTTTGTAAATTAATAAAATTAGGTTAGAAAGATTGAATTTTGTGAGCTGACACAAAATCAATCAATTTCTGGTGGATTTTGTGCGTTGATACAAAAATCACTAATTTTGTCTCAGAGAGCACCATAACTTTGCGTGCTTCTGATTAAGTACTTTCATGCACGTCTTAATCCTGACACTTTGGGAAATTCATGCTACTCAGCTACGAGTGAATATTAATTGTCATGTCTTGTCAACATTAAGAGTTCGGCCGGGGAACATGGCGTAGAATAAATACTTGACAGGCCATGCATTAGTGAATAATACAAGCAGAAGATAAAATGTATAGAATATTTGGGATTGTTTCTGCACGCACCATTCTGGATAAATTTATATATAAATATACTGAATTGGTCAATACATAAGTGAGTAAAGAGGCCTAGGCACTCATTACTTTTAAATGGCTATGTTTCTTTGCAGAATGACAGTACATTAAATATAGGGTCTTACAATTTTAGCCCTGAACTAAAAACCACCATCAACATTAAGTCCCCTGCTTAGCACGTAACAATGACATTGTTGCAGGGTAAGTACTAGATGGTGACAGTCAAGAGATAAAATGATCGAGCCAAAGTGAATAAACATTACCAGGGAAGTGGCAGTTGTCTTGAATTCGAAACAGTGAGTCGGGACGCCAGATCACGATTGTATCTTTTGGGTATGTCCTGCCAGGATTTTTAGCTGGGCTGAAAGCATTCTTCTTTTGACTATCTGATGGTCTTCTCCTGGCTTTAATTACGGTTTCAACAAGAAACATGACTTGGTGGGCGTTGAATCCTCGTCTATCGGATAAGTCTCGTTGCGGTTGTTCAGCATCGCTTCCTCTTAGGGTTTCTGCAACGTATATACATATGCAGGTGAAACTAGACCATTCTTCTCGATTTGGAATTGAGATTCTCCTATTGAACCCATATCTTTTCATCATGTCACACAGGTGTAAATCATCTTCGACCCAGACAGACTCTTCTTTGTATCCAGAGTATGACTCTAATTTTCTCTTGATTATAAAGTGGTAATCCCTTTTCACTTTTTGACACTAACATTGTTCTTTCAGAGTGGGCGAATTTCTAGGTCTCGTGACAACTCCCCTGTCTGGATCATCCGAGTCAAGAAGATCATACCGGTATGCTTTTTCACTGGTGAATAGGTATTCATTTTCCATGGTTGGTAAGTAATAAAAAAAAATTGTGTAGAGGTACCCTGCTGGAACATGTGTAACAGTGGTTGACGACGATGACCTGGCCACTCCTCTTCCTTCAAGCTCAAACACGCCGACTGTTGCAGACCTGGAAGACGTTGATTTGGGTATCTCCTCCTACGAGTACCCCAATGAAGGCTTGCCTTTTGATATTCATATGAAGTGTTTATCTTCTAGTTACCGGACTGTTGGTGAGTTTTTAGTGCGGAAGGAGTTCGTGGATTTGTACACAAAAATATGGAGAAGGTATGGCCACATTGTCACCAGGAATGTGGTGCGGCATTGTTCGTCTGCTTTGGTTACTATGGTGAACTACCTTCCACCCGTGGTCGTAGAGATGGAAGGTACATCCATTCGTGATGTTGCTGAATCAACTGTTGAAAAGTGGGAAAACATGGTATCTACCTGTGAATCCATGGAGTTCAACGTGGGATGGTTGTGGCAGTGCCTTAACATTATCAAAGTTGATCGAGATGGTATCATTGCCAACGTCGTTCTTGCTGTAAAAGCTATCTTGGAAGAGGAAAAGGCTCTGGCTGCGGAATCTGAGAAGGTCGAGTAGGCAATCCAAGACTTGAAGAGTAGGACCGAAAGGTATCAGAATAGGTTGAAAATGATGCTTTCAAGGGATTACAACTTGCTGGATAGCCTTTTCTGAGCCATGCTATTATTTTATTGTTTTTTGAATAAGTATGCATGAGAACGTTTGATTGTTCTCTTTTTGTATTGGGTTTTGAACATTGTTTCTGGAAAATGAATTGCATTGGGTTTTGGTAAGCAAATGAAGTTTACACTAATGCATCTTGGCTAATGAAAAACTTTGATAACTCAGACATGAGAGAAATGAAAAATGCCTGATTGATCGTGTCATGAGACCGTGAGGGATGGAATAATGATTAGGCAAAGTATGCCTTGAGCCATTTTCCATTAATGACTGCCTCTAATTTGCCTCCATCCTCCTTGACAATCTTGTAGTACCCACTGTTATAAGCTTTGGTGATCACATAAGGACCTTCCCATTTTGGGGAAAACTTTGGCGCGGACATGTCTTGCTGAATGTGCTTCGCTATCTTTAGTACCAGATCTCCTACTTAAAACACTCGAGGTTTTACAGCTTTATCGTATGCTTTGGAGATCCTTCTCCTGTACGCCTGAGCGTGCTCTTCTGCCTTAATTCTCCTAGAATCCAGAGTGTCCAATTCCGCTATTATGGAGCTCGATGCTTTGGTCTCGTTCCATTGGACTCCACTTGCTGCTGCAATCCTAGCCGACGGGATTTTGATCTCTGTTGCGAGAATTGCGTCAGCTCCATAGACAAGTGAATAAGGAGAAACTCCAGTAGAGCTCCTAGGTGCCGCCCGATATGCCCACAACTCCATGGGTAATTGTTCGTGCCATGTCCTGGGGTTATCATGCACTGTCCGACTGAGAATTCGAATCAAAGTCTTGTTGGTGCTTTCGGCTTTCCCGTTCCCCTGGGGGTAGTAAGGCGTAGAGAAGACTTGCCTTACTCCATATTCTTCAAGCAGCTCTCGTACTTGCTTGTTGGCAAAAGGAGTACCATTATCAGTAATGATGTGCTTAGGTATGCCGGACCGACAAATGATGTATTCTTTAATGAATGCCGCAATAGTCGCTCCAGTGGTTTCTCTGAGAGGAATAGCTTCGACCCATTTGGTAAAGTATTCCGTCACGGTTATGATATACCCATGCTGCTTTGATGATGGTGGATTGATTTTCACAATAATATCAAGTCCCCAGCTGTAGAAAGGCCACGGACTACTCACTGAATGAAGGGGAGTATAAGGCGTGTGGATGAGATTCCCGTGAGTTTTACATTCGTGGCATTTATGAACGAATGCTGCTGCATCATCTTCCATAGTTGGCCAGTAATACCTTTCATGCACCTCGAGGAATAACTTCTTCTTCCCTTGGTGTTCACCTTCATGTGTATCTTTCAATATAGTCGGGATTTTAGAATTTGCTAAACATCGTAACAGGTCCCCTCCGAAGCTTTTGCGGTATAGGATTCCCTCATGAAATTCGAATCTTTTGGCTCTTTGCTTTATCTTGGCTGCATCCTTCTTGTTAGCAGGCAGCACTCTATCGCGGAGATAATTGATGTATGGTTCTCGCCAGTCCCCAGAATAATGAATGTTAAGAACTTCCAATTGGTGTGGTGGCGCCTGACAATTGGGGCAAGATCCTTGGAGCGTTCGAGATTGGGTCTCCATATCCGGCCAGTAGTATCCGAGGCGTTGAAGACATCGGTAAAGAGTCACTACTAATGTTTGTCCACATATTTCACCATGAACGCGGTTAAGTTATAGTTGTGCTTCTTCATCTCCAAGACATCTCGATAGGGATCCATCTGAGTTTCTGTGGTATAACACTTCATGGAGCATGAAGAAGTTTTTTAGGGTTTTAAGACTAACCTTTCCTTGAGAAAGCGAACTGTTAAGTTATTGAATAATCGGAGTTCTCCAATCATTGGTTTCAACATATTTAGGTTGTGAAAGCCATGTTGATGTTACGATACATCTCTTCACCGTCAAAATCTCTTCCAAACCTTCGAATTGCAATTTCGAAGCTAATGTAGCTAGGAAATTGGCATGCTTGTTGTTATTTCGGCCAATATGAATTATGGTTGCATCAGCGAAGTAGTTCAATAGCTTTTTCACCTAAACTCTATAAGGGGCTAGTGTTACCTCTTTGAGTGAGTATCAAAACCCTGAACAAATACACTTCACGGGAGTACTTTAGATTTGAGAAATCAATATGTACAATCCTGGCCTAAACCAAGAAATGGCCGTTCCAGTCTTGATTCGGTCACAAAATGAAGGAGAAGGGTTGATCTTAGGGAGGGAAGCGAAGAAGGTGTTGAAATCAAAATGGTTAACTCTGAAGGTGTGGCTGTTTAATGACTTGTATCAGAATGTGGAACTCGCTTGCAGAATATAAGCTATAAGTTCTTTTTATGTTTTCTGGATACTTGTGTTAATAACCCCTGTTGGTTGAAATAGGTTGAAAACCTATTTATATAAGTCATAGTTGAACGCACCTTGATCTCATAGGAAGTGGGAGTAGTTGAGTGATGGAGAAGTGGGATCGTGTGAAAATGTTGGAAACCATGTCTCTCAATGAGGGAAGACGGTTTGGTGTACACCCACTACTTCTCTGCCACCACTAACTGTCCGCCTTTCCTGACACTTTCTCATAATGAGCGTGTTGCACGCCGCACGCTGTAAACCCCAGACTAATACCCTGATGAACATCCCCCAGTTTGTGACATGTTTGATGTCTCGAGTATTTTCATGAAAATATGCAGCAGGTTGCTGAGTGGGTCTTGTTTGCAAGACCTTATTATCTTGACCAATCACGTGCAAGTTAGGCGGCGGGTGGTCATGTATTACAAGTCAAGCCATGAGGCTTGCCACAAGAAATAACATGTAACGCTTCTTAGGTCAAATAATTAAATTATTTGTGAAATCGATATTTATAAAACATCATTTGTAATCGATGCATATAATGCATCGCTTTTAAGCAAGCAACTCAAACTAATCGATGCTCATAAAGCATCGTTTGCATAAAGATGTTTTAAATTAGTTGCGGAGCCTAATGTCTTAAAAGGAGCATGACCAGCCATTTTCAAAAAGCTGCTGAGAGCCATTCATGCGCGCCAAAGATAGGCCGATCGGTCCTTATAGGAGAGTAACGGTTGGCGATCAAGGCGACATCTTATTGGTTGCCTAAGATTTGATCTAGGCCGGTCAATTCGGCTAGCGAAGTTGGACTGCCGAGATGATTTGCGGCAGTTAAAGGCTGTTGTAAAATTCCTATATGCTGAGCGACTAGACACTTTCGGGTGACCGTTTAGGAGCCATAAGGGCAGGCCGCGGCTTGGCCGACTATTCCTTATGGAAGAGGGGTGGCCGGTGATCATGGCCACATCTTGGTGGTCACCAAAAATAAGATCTAGGCCGTTCAATTCGGATGGCAAAGTTGGACGGCCGAGATGATTTGCGGCAGTTAATGGCTGTCGTTGATTCAATTTAGGTTTTAAAAGCCGTGTGGCTAACCCATTTTGGGCCAACGGTTTTTGGTGTTAGTAGCGTGCTGGGAACTATTCGATCGGCCAGCACTATATCCGGGCCGCTGGTGAGCGTATCCGCACCTTACCCGTTGATTAGAATTGAATCTAGGATGGTCAATTCGGCTGGCGAAGCTGGACGAACGATATCGTTTTGTGACAGCAATGTAATGCTGCTTAACAGAAATTAGGGTTTTGTAAGTCCGCGCCAACTAACTTTGGGAAAATGGTTAGTGGCTCTATTGGCGAGTTGGAAGGGATCTGATTGGCCGAAGTATTAGTGGGGCCACCGGTGTGCCTGATGATGCTTGTCCAGTCGCGTCAGGGAGCGGCTAAGCTTGATAAATCAGCCGGCCAAAACGTGTGGATATGATCGTTTTGAGACTGACATGGGCAGCCTATGTCCAATTCCTTAAGGAATTAAGTGTGTCGACCAACCAACTTCCACTTTTAATTGAAAGTGCATGTGGCGCTTTTAAAGCGATCTGATTGGTCGATGGGAAAGGGCCCGACAAGCAGCAACATGGAGCGTGGCCGTACGGCCACGGGTGGCGCCTGCTGGAGCAGATTGGTCGGCCAAGTGGCGTGGCCACGCCTCCTTTTGCTGCTGCTTTTACTTGCCGCAGTTCCTCTTTATTTCTTGTTTTCTGATTTTTGGTAGGGTCTTGCTCCTATCAGTTCCATGTTGGATCAATTTCCTAGTGTACCTATGATTAGTCTCAACCAATAGGGTTCGAGATATTGTGCAAGCCGCAAAAAACCTAATTTTTGCAAATTTATAAAATTAGGTTAAAATTTTGAATTTTGCGGGTTGTCACAAAATATATCAATTTTTTGGTGAATTTCGCGTATTGATACAAAAATCACTAATTTAATCTCAAAGGGAAGCATAACTTTGCGTGCCTCTGATTGAGTACTTCCACACGCATCTTAATCCTGACATTTCAGGAGATTCATGCTACTCGGCTGCGAGCAAACATTAGTCGTCATGTCATGTAAGTATTAAGAGTTCAACTGGGGAACATGGCATAAAATAAATACTCATAAATTTATAGAATATTTGGGATTGTTGCTACATGCACCATTCTGGATAAATTTCATATAAATATATTGAATTGCTCGGTACATATTGTAAGTGAAGAGGCCTGGGCGCTAGTCACTTTTAAATGGCTCTGTTTCTCTGCAGAATGAAAGCACATTAAATACAGGGTTTTACAATTTTAGCCCTAAACTAAAAACCACCATCAACAAACCTGACGAGGAGAAGTATATTGTTTATCGTCTCTTTCATCAGGTCCATGTTCCTTATGTGGATCTCCTGTACTCGTGCCAACTCGATCAAATTCGGAATTTCTCCATTGGCTACGCGATCAGATAGAGCGTTGGGAGGAGAAACATTACCATTTGAAGGATTCTGACCGGGTTTGGAGTTGTTGAATTAGTCCTAAGACCAACCATCTTTGTGAAAATTGGGATTGCAACCGAGAGTTAATCTCCCACTGTGGTCGCCAGTTGTTTTGGGGTAAAAATTGATTATGCTGGAAATGGTAAATTTGGGTGTGCCACCGAGAAACAAATATAAACCCTAAACAAATGCATTGCACGGGAGTACTTTTGATTCGAGAGATCAATCTGTACAATTCTAGCCTAAACCAAGAAATGGTCGTTCCAGTCTTGCTTCGGTCACAAAATGAAGGAGGAGGGTTGATCTTAGGGAGGGAAAATAAGAAGGTGTTGAGATCAGAATGGTTAACTCTGAAGGTGTGGTTGTTTTATGACTTGTATCAGAATGTAGAACTTGCTTGCGGAACGTAAGCTATAAGTTCTTGGTGTTTTCTGGATACTTGTGTTGATAACCGTTGTCGATTAAAATAGGTTGAAAACCTATTTATATAAGTCATAGTTGAACACACCCTGATCTCATAGGAAGTGGAAGTAGTTGAGTGATGGAGAAGTTGGGATCGTGTAAAAATATTGAAAACCACGTCTTACTATGAGGGAAGACGGGTCGGTTACACCCACTACTTCTCTGCTACCACTAACTGACCGCCTTTCCTGACACTTTCTCATAACGGGCGTGTTGCACGTCGCACGCTGTAAACCGTCATACCAATATCCTGATGAACATCCTCCAGTTTGTTACATGTTTGATGTCTCAAGTATTTTCGTGGAAAATATGTAGCAAGTTGCTAAGAGGGTCTTGCTTGCAAGACCTAGTTATTTTGACCAATCACGCGCAAGCTAGGCGGCGGGCGGTCATATGTTACAGGTCAAGCCATGAGACTTGCCGCAAAAAAATAGCATATGATGCTTTTAGGTCAAATAATTAAATTATTTGTGAAATCAATGTTTATAAAACATCGTTTGTAATCGATGCATATAAAGCATCGCTTTTAAGCAAGCAGCTCAAAATAATCTATGCTCATGAAGCATCGTTATATAAAGCTTGTTTAAATTAGTCGCGGAGCTTAATGTCTTAAAAGGAGCATTACCAGCCATATTCGAGAAGCTGCCATGAGCTATTCATGTATGCCAAAGGTGAGCTGGTCGGTCGGGTAGCCATTTTGACATCATATTGGTCGGCCCAAGTTAGATCTAGACCGGCTAAATTGGCTAGCCAAATTGAGTGGCTGAGATGATTTGCGGAAGTTATTAGCTGCCGTTGAATTCATTCAAGACCCTTGTAGGCAGCGCGACTAGCCACCTTTGGGCAGTCGTTCAAGAGCCGTACAGATAGTTCACGGCTTGGCCGATCGGTTCTCATGGAAGAGAGACAGCCGGTGATCACGGCGACATCTTATTGGTCGCCTAAAATTAGATATAGGCCGGTCGATTCGGCTAGCGAAGTTGGACGGCCGAGATCATTTTGCGAAAATAATGTGTTGCCGCTGGCCGTGTGGCCAACCTGCTTTGAGCTAACAGTTTTAAGTGTTAGCTGAGGGATGGGAGCAATTCGATCGGCCAGGGCTATATCCGGGCCGATGGTGAGTACAACCGTACCTTGCCCGTTTACTAGAATTGAATCTAGGCCAATCAATGCGACCGGCAAAGTTGGACGGCCACGATTGATTTAAGACCGTCATATGCGGTCTTAATTCCTTTGAAGCATATTTTCATCCGCGCGGCTGGCTTACTTTGGCTTGCGGTTAGGGTTGTTTCTGACGTTCTATAAGGATTCTGATTAGTCGGAATAATAGTGGGCCCACCAGTGAGTATCATAGAGCTTGTCTGGCCTGCTAGGAGGAGGCCATGCTCGTCGAATTGGCTGGCCAAAACGTATGGTCGTTATAATTTTGAGACTGACATGGGAAGCCTATGTTCAATTCCTCAAGGAATTAAGCGCGTTCGACCAACTAACTTCCACTTTTAATCAAAAGTGTATGCGGCGCATTCAAAACGATCGGATTGGTTGATTAGAAAGAGGGGCCAGCAGGCAGTAATATGGGGTGTGGCAGGTCGGCCACGGGTAGCGCCTGTTAAGGCAAACTGGCCGGCCAAGTGATGTGGCCGCGCCTCCTTTTGCTGCTTCCTTTATTCGCCGCAGTTTCTCTTTGTTTCTTGTTTTCCACTTTTGGTAGGATTTTGCTCCTACTAGTCCATGGCGGATCAATTTCCTAGCTTGCCTAGGTTTAGTTTCGACCATTCGAGATATTGCGCGGGCCGTAAAAGACCTAATTTTTGTAAATTAATAAAATTAGGTTAGAAAGATTGAATTTTGTGAGCTAACACAAAATCAATCAATTTCTGGTGGATTTTGTGCGTTGATACAAAAATCACTGATTTTGTCTCAGAGAGCAGCATAACTTTGCGTGCTTCTGATTAAGTACTTTCATGCACGTCTTAATCCTGACACTTCTGGAAATTCATGCTACTCAGCTGCGAGCGAACATTAATTGTCATGTCATGTCAACATTAAGAGTTCGGCTGGGGAACATGGCATAGAATAAGTACTTGACAGGCCATGCATTAGTGAGTAATGCAAGCAGAAGATAAAATTTATATAATATTTGGGATTGTTGCTGCACGCACCATTCTTGATAAATTTTATATATAAATATACTGAATTGCTCAATACATATGTGAGTAAAGAGGCCTAGGCAAAAAAAAAGGCCTAGGCACTTATTACTTTTAAATGGCTATGTTTCTTTGCAGAATGACAATACATTAAATACAGGGTCTTACAATTTTAGCCCTGAACTAAAAACCACCATCAACACTGTCTCATACAAATCATGTAAGATGTTCTAGGTAATTTTCACATGATCATCTTTTGAATTAACATTTAGTTTCCAACAAATAGATTGTTTCCAACTAAACTCGTCAAGAATACGATAAACATAGTTGAAGCAAAAAAGCTTCCAACACATATTTCGAGAAATAGATAAGCGAGATAAACTCGGCTCGAAATATCAAATGTGTATAATGTAAAAGTCTATATAGCTATATGACTTAGTCTCATTAGAATATAGAATAGAATAGACTTCTGAGTGATAGATAAGTTTTAGCCTCCACATACCTTTTGTCGATGAAGTTCCTCCGATATCCTCAGTAGATCTTCGTCTTCAATTGGTGAACGTCGTGAAGTCTAAAGCTCAAATACACATTCTATCCTAATTTGAGACATAGCTATAAGTAGACTAGAAATCAAGTATATAGTTTTGATCAACTAAACTTGACAAACAAGCTTGAGATAACAACGCTTACGAGTTCGACCGAGCAGTGCTCTAACAATACACATTATGCTGACAGAGTATGAAGCTTTTAGGCTGTCTCAGATAACATTTGCATGAATTACTATCCGAATAAAACATGAAATACTATCCACCGTGTCCAGCTAATTCAGCCTTCTGTTGAATTTCTTACCAAAGATATAAAAAAATGGCGAGAAGATTCCTAACAATGGAACTCCTAGAATTCTCAGACTAGTCAATGAACAAGGAAATGATATTGCTTTAGTGATGGAAACAACATGATTTTATTTTGAGATAATCTAAACACTATGAGTTGTTAGAAATACCAGATTCAAGTGATGAACAAGAGTAAGAACATTCAGTTCTGCGAGGAACTCTTTTGATGCTTGTATATCCATCTTCTTGATTGCAGCTTTCTTATGCATAGTAGAAAAAAATGTGAAACAAAGTAAGGTTTTTATATTCAAGAAATGCCTAGAAGTGAAACATATGAAAGTAATAATGCAATAAGAACTCTTCACATCTTATGGTTTATGTGTTCAACAAGTTATATTGAGGTTAAAAAATGTTGAAATGCACACGCCAACAAAGAGAAGTTCAGATACAAACAAACCAAAGTCTACGTCCTACAAATCCAAACAACCAAAATATGTTTAAAAATTCATGTTGATATCTCCAGTATAATTACCTCTTTTTAATCTCCTTGTTTCATTCCCATGAATACCAACTGAAAAGACAAATACAATCAAAAATCCTTAAAGGGCCTAAAGAATGCTAGCGAGCAACACTAGTTGCTGCAAACCCACAAACAGTCAACATTGTTTACCTCCTACAGTCTACTGGGAAGTGGGAAGTGGCAACAGAGTTATATATATTTACGAATTTGCTCATTCATGGAACAAGGAACAATTGAAAAGTTTACTACTAAATTCATGGCCATGATCAAATATTTACCTGTTGATGATAACTTAAGATAGTAACATAGTTAATGAAGTGTTCTTCTAGAGACATGCAAATTGGTTGCAGCATACTTGAATTGCTTGCAATTTAAAGCCTACTAAAAGTTGGGTTTTACCATTACCACTACCACTACCATTAGTAGTAACAAATAACGCACAAAAACTAAAACCCATAAATCAAAATCATCACTTAACAATAAACACTCTAAGGTAAAGAATTTCAGCATCAATAAAATTGGGGGTTCATAAGATTTAGAGTTTTCAATATCCACTTATTACTTACACTTGGAGAACTTGAAATGAACCTTCAACTGATAAATTGTCTTTCTTGAAAGAGGTAGAGATGAAGGAGAAGGAATAAAAAATCTTAAAATGGAGCCGCGGAACTGGAGAGAAGAAGAGAGTTTTTTCTTTCAAAATCATTACAGAGTGAGAATTGGTAAAAAAAAGTTATGGATCATGTGAAAAATAACTGCCAAAGGGGGTTACCAATTTTTTTATGGGATCACCAAATGAGTTGATAATCCCATGGAATTAGTACCCCTGTTACCCTGTATCAGCCTTTATGATTTATATGGGATATCAAGGTTAACATGGGATACAATTTTAACGATCCGACGATCAAGATCTGTTAAGATATGTTTATTATATATGTGATGGGATAAGCTTCGCTAAAATCGGTACCCCTTTATAAATCGTGTCAGACTTGTACGTAAATGGATTTCAAATAGTAATCAAGTGGCGGACGGATTGGAAAATCATGCAGAGGATGTCAACCAGTTGGAAAACCTCTTAACAACGATTTGGGATCATACAATACCATCTTGCATAAATCAAATTGTATTGGACGACTCTTTGAGTATCCAGTACCCTCATGTAATCACGTTTTAGTTTTTTAATATTTTTTTTAATAAATCTTATGCTTAAGAAGTGAATAGGTTCATATTCACCTTTTTCTTTTTTTGTATCTTTGAAAGCAAGGTTCATATTCACGGTATGGGTCGGATTCTGGGACGTCTAGTTTACAGGAAAATTTTGCGGGGAATTTAGGCTAAGGACCAACCCATGGGTTATCCATAATATCAAGCCCTTAATTAAAAGAAGTTTAAATCTAGGCCGCAAATTATCAAAAGTCATTGATACCCTTATGTATATTGTCAAGCCCCAAATTAAATAATTTTTAAATTTTGGCCAAAAATTATTAAAATATAGTAAAATGATGTCTCCACCACGGACCATCTCTGACCACCACCTCCGACCACCACCACCTACCACAATCTCCGCCACCATCGCCCACCGTCACCAACCACCACCGCCCACCAAAACCACCTCCGCCCACAACCACCACCCACCACCGACTACAACCACTACCACCGCCAACATATAGATGTGTACTCAGAAGTTACACATGCATATGGCATGTGTATCCAGAAGTTACACATTCATATGACATGTCATGTGTAATGCAAAGTTACACATGTATATAGATGTACTCAGCAGTTACACATGCGTATGGCATATGTATATAGAATTTACACATCCATATGGCATGTGTAATGAGAAGTTACACATCAAAAATGCACATATAGAAAATACATGGATTACTTTAATATTCATTTATAATAATTTCACCGTTTATCAATCATAGTAATTGGTTAATATTGAACACGATAAATGAGTTAAAAAAAAACTAGATATGTAAAACAAAATCCTATAAGATAAGCCATGGCATCTGAAAAAGCGGGGGTCTAACAACCTCACCCAATATTTCGCTTAGCAATCCGTATGGACTAACTCCAATATACTTTTAAGAGAATCAACTAGACAGTCAGACTCAATCTTAATAAAAAGTATATCAAAGAGTTATATCTCAATTTCTCAATTCAATACTTACTCAAGCAAATAGAAATCTGCGAGTCTAATTGAATACAAGAGAAATTAACTTGAACGGTACCAAAGACCAATGTTCAAGTATCAATCAACAACCAAAGGTCGGATTTACAAATTAATTGATTTAACGCACAACCTGTGATATTTCAATTATATTACAAATATAATGCGGAAAAGAAATAATACATACACCAGAAGTTTTGTTAACGAAGAAACTGCAAATGCAGAAAACCCCCGAAACCTAGTCCAAATTGAATACACACTGTATTAAGCCGCTACAGACACTAGCCTACTACAAACTAACTTCGGTCTGGACTGTAGTTGAACCCCAATCAATCTCACACTGATCCAAGGTACAGTTGCGCTCCTTACGTCTCTGATCCCAGCAGGATACTACGCACTTGATTCCCTTAGCTGATCTTACCCACAACTAATAGTTTCTACGACCCAAAGTCGAAGACTTTAATAAACAAATCTGTATCACACAGAAAAGTCTACAGGAATAGATAAATCTGTCTCCCACATAAATACCTACAAGTTTGTTCCGTCTTTTGATAAATCAAGGTGAACAGGAACTAATTGATAACCCGGACTTATATTCCCGAAGAACAGCCTAGAATTATCAATCACCTCACAATAATCTTAATCGACTAGCGAAACAATAAATTGCGGAATCACAAACGATGAGACGAAGATGTTTGTGACTACTTTTCTATCTTGCCTATCGGAGAAATTAATCTCAAGCCAATCTTACGATTGTACTCAAATATGATAGAAACAGCAAGATCAGATCACGCAACTACAAAGAAAATAGTTGGGTCTGGCTTCACAATCCTAATGAAGTCTTCAAGTCGTTAACCTACAGGGTCTCGGTAGAAACCTAAGGTTAAAGGAGAATCGACTCTAGCTTATACAACTAGTATCACACAGGAGGTGTGGGGATTAGGTTTCCCAATTGCTAGAGTTCTCCTATATATAGTCTCCAAATCAGGGTTTGCAATCTAAGTTACCTTGGTAGCAAAGCATTCAATATTCACCGTTAGATGAAAACCTGATTAGATTCAAGCTAATATATTTCAACCGTTAGATCTAACTTAGCTTGTTATACACAAATGAAATGCACGTTCATTTAGGTTCGTGTAACCGTACCTAAACGTGTACACCTAGTTGTTTCAACAATAGTTAACCAAATGGTTAGCCATATGAGCACTTTCATATCAACCATATTCATCTTCACCATAACTAGTTCAAATGACTCAAAAGAACTAGTTAGAGAGTTGTTCAATTGCTTAGATCTCATAGAAGTATACAAGACACAATCGAAGCAAAAACGATTTTGATTCACTCGAATCAATTCATGAACTTTATAGCCACGGTTTGCAAATATGCATTCCTTAGTTTATATATGTTTAAGTTCACGAATAAACCATTTTTAGAAAATAACCCACTCAAGTATGCATACTGGTACGCATACTTAAGTACCCGGATTGAGTTTGTTTTCAGTTCACAAACTCCAGCAGAAATTCACGGGACGTGAACTTCCGGCAGTACGCGGACTTTAGTTCCAGTTATCCTGAGCAGCAAAGTACGCATACTTTGGTTCAAGGATTTTGGACTTACACAAGTATGAGTTCACATACACTATTTATATCCATTCAAGGTTATATATTCTAAACTTTCATTTGAATCATTGAAACATTCTTATAGGATGTCAAATAGAGGTTATTCACACACTATTCTTCATCAAAGCAATTTTCAAGATATTGAAATAATCAACATGACTTTCTTCACTTGTAAAGATTAACTTGGCCAAAGCGAAAGCTTACCAACACATATTTCGAGAAAAGGATAAGCGAGATAAACTTGGCTCGAAATAGTAAATGTGTATAATCCGAGTCTATATAGCAATGCGACTTTTGTCTCAAGATAGGAGATATAGTAGATAGACTTTTTGAGTGATAGATAAGTTCAAGTCTCCACATACCTTTTAGTCGATGAAGTTCCACCAGTTCCTTGAGTAGTTCTTCGTCTTTGTATGATGAACGTCGTGGAGTCTAAAGCTCAACTACAAACCGGTACACAGTTCGGTTACGGTTTCACCTAACCAGAGTGTATATCTTATTTATGTGGATTATATTCAAAGATTCATCTAAGGGTAGATATTGTTTGCTTGGTTCCAAAGCTATCTTAGCTTAAACCTAAAGCAATCTATGCTTTGAATGTCTATAAAATGGGAACTCCAAGCAACTGGGATCTTTAAATCCCGACACTACTTTTTAGTGTTTCCTAGTTGTATCTAGAGTCGTCCTCTCCAGAAACCCTTTTATGGTTTTGCGACTACAAAGACTTCACAGGGGTTTGTGAAGCCAGGTCCAGTTATATTTTATCTTGATAACTTGAGTATCCTGATCTTGTTCGATCATTGATTTATCACTTCAACAAGATAGATAGAAATCACAAAGTTCTCTTCGTCCCAACTTTGTGATTCCACAGGTTTTATACTTGTGAGGTGAATAATAATCTAGGATGCACTTCGGGTTGCATAATTTCGGATTTTGAGGAAAGCTAGACTTTGTCTATTGCTATCGATTTCCATCACCTTGATCATACGTGTGACGGACCGGAAAATTACGCCTGGCGCGCCTGGGCGCGAAGGCCATAACTCCCCCGATGCGCCATGATGATGCTACAGTTCGGGCCTAAAAGTTAGGCAAATGCACGTTCATTCGCCGTTGCAAGCATGCCCGTGGAGCATGATGCAACTAAATTAGCTTCCACACCTTTCCAACTTACCCTTGTTCCGCAAAAGGTTTATTAAGAAAAACAAAAACTTTCTTAAAACAGTAAAAATGGCCTTTTGAGGCCCTAAACAATGGAATTTGGTTAAAATTCCAAGACCATGATGCTCTTGATCGTTGGGCCGTTTCCAATCAATTTAGACCCGTCTTGGGCTAAATTACGACACTCGGGTTTTAGCCTAGGTCGAACGCCTTGATAGGAAGTATGAGCATCCAAGGAATGGAATGCAACTTGCCTCATCAAGTTTGGACACAATCATCTCTTGCATCGTATCACCGATCTTAGATGATATGAGGGGCCAATATGTCGCAATCATCTCGCAATTAGATGATATGAGCGACAAAGTGCTGGACCGGCAATGTTGCAACTCATTGCGGATGCCTACGTACCCTTCCCTACTCTAAAGGGATCAAGCACAGACTGTAGTTCATCACGAAGGGACAACAACTTAAGCCAAACTCGTTTGCAAGGCCGTGGCCAAGCAATAATGGTAATGGCCTAGTCCGTATAGGTCGTTCCGTCAAGATGCACAATGATTGTGCATTATCCGGTCCGCAGCATGGCATAGTGATGCCTTCGCATCATATGCCCCATTGGCAAGGCTACGCGGCTATAAATGAGGCTTACGCATCATTTATACTCTTTCGTCTAAGCTATGAAGCTTACTTGGCACATGGTCCGCATATGCACCTTCAACCAACTACCCCTCCCTATATATGTTAACTTGCAATTTCTACAAGTTAGAAAAGGGGAGCAAATTGACATGCTTGCTTCACTATTCATGGCCGTTGCCATGTATTTTTGAGTAACCGGCAATGATTGCCGAGTTCTGTTCTGTGATGCACAATGATTGCGCACCACTCGGTCTGTCTGTTGCACAATGATTGCGCACCACTCGGTCTGGCTGTTGCACAATGATTGCGCACCACTCGGTCTGTCGGTTGCACAATGATTGCGCACCACACGTTCTGGCTGTTGCACAATGATTGCGCACCACTCGTTCTGGTTGTTGCATAATGATTGTGCAATACTGGTTCCGGCTATCGCACAATGATTGCACGACATTCTCTCTGGCGTATTGCACAATGATTGTGCAATATTCACTCGGCTAGCCCTCTCTGGCCTGATGCACAATGATTGTGCAATATTTGTCCTAGGCCAATCGTCCACATAATGCGTGATGTTTGCACTGCATCGTCCAAGGCCATCTACCCAACTGGCCTTGTTATAGCACTGCTCGGTCGAACTCGCATGCGTTGCTATCTCAAGCATGTTTGTCAATGTTAGTGATCAAAACTATAAGTCTTGATTTCTAGCCTATTTATAGATGTCTCGGACTAGGACATAGATCGCGTAGTTGAGTTTCAGACTTCACGGCGTTCATCATTTGAAGACGAAGAACTACTAAGGGGAGCTTGTGGAACTTCATCAACAAAAGGTATGTGGAGACTGAAACTCAACTATCACTTGGAAAGTCTATTTCTACTCTATCTCCTATATTGAGACATAAGTCGTATTACGATATAGTTTTCTATTATACACATTTGAGATTTCGAGCTGAGTTTATCTCGCTTACATATTTCGAGAAATATGTGTTGGCAAGCTTTCGCTTCGACCAAGTTCATCTTATATTCTTGACGAATGTCAGAATATGACCATGTGAAAATTACCGAGTAACATTGTGACGGATCAAGAAATTTTTGCTCCAAATGGGTCGGGTTACGACCCGCTTGGCAAGCTCTAACTTCCCGATACGTCACTCAAAAAATAGGGCTTTCAAATATCTCGGGTTCCCTGAGCATATGTCCCATACCATAGTGCTCAAAAAATCCGGCAAAAGTTCCCAACTTCACAAGGGTCATCGAATCAGATAAATAGTTTACGTCTTTCTACTATGAGGATACATTGTATCTCTCGCCAGAGTAGTCGGATACCAGCCACCGTTACAGCTAACAGTCTTCCGAGTTGCCACCCGTAGGTGGGGGGCCAATTAAGGCCTGATAGATGGCCAGGGTAGTCAGATACCAGCTACCGTTACAGCTAACGGTCTTCCGGGTTGCCACCCGTAGGTGGGGGGCCCCAATGGGCCTGGCAAACTCACAGTACTCAGTCAAGCTCAACAAACTATCTTTCCATCCTTCTCAAATGGTATGAATTGCCTCCAAATGGCAACAACCATCTCTGAGTGTAGTTAGATGATATGAACTGCCAAGCAATAATCATCTCTTCACTAGGTAATATGAACAGTCAATACTGCAACTACCTCTTACCAAAGTACGCCAAGATTGCAATCATCTCTGAATAGATGGTATGAACTGCCAAGCAGTAACCAACTCCTTTCCGACGATATGAACAACCTAGCAGAATTGTGCTGAACCGCATTGCGGCTGCCTACGTACCCTCTCCGTTGCTCGAAGGGATCAAGCACGACCGTAGTTCATCATTTATTTAGATAGTATGAACTACCCATAATGGAAGCAACTATCTCTTATCAGCTATCAAGTAAACTGATTCCACTTGCAATATAAATAATGAGTTACGGGTTAAGGAGTACTTTGAGTAATCCAGAGATACCCAAAACAATTCGTATTTCCCACAATAATCTACCGAAGAAGTAAATCACATTCAAGTTTACAGTCAGCTACGAAAATAAAGGTCATATATCAACAGCTATAAAATGAATTCAAAATCAGTTCATAGACCGGGATACTGCATTTCTATCCACAACATGCTGTAACGGATTCTCTAAATTGTATCTGGTCCATAAAAGGCAATAAAAACCATTCTCCCCGCGACAGGAATGTAACTTTAACCCTAAATACAAAAGATACATGAGCATTTCCCATGCGCTAGCTATAGCGTAGTTAAGCTCCTAAACTAATAATTAAAATACCATGAAGACATTCCAAGTACCAGAATGGACGGAAACACAAAACAAATAATACCATTCATTCTCGCACAGGCATACCGTCGTGTCAGCTGTTGGTTTTGTAAACTAAACAAAAGATTTCAATACTGGCCAAGTCCCTAGACATCACCGGCACATTCACTTGAGTGAGTGGAACTGTCTTAGCTTTAAGAAAAACAAAAGAGGATTCAGTGTCAACAAGAAGTTCCTTCATTTACATTAATATACAAGTGGAAAGTATACAATCCCTCATTCCATTATAAATATATGTGTTACTTAGTCCAATGCGCATGGTATCGTTGTGTCACTTGGAATTCAAACCAAAAATGCCACCATTAATCAAGTTTTCCTCCTCTAATAAATATAACTTGATTATAAATTTAAAATGAGAGGCAATACGTATGCATGGTCAAGACTCAAGAAAATATATCAAATACGCAGAGTACACACCTGCTGTACTTCAAAACTACTCAAGTATAGGAAACTAAATATTCCAGTAGCCAATCAACGGCATAAAAGCTCTCATTCTACAATCCTAATTTAAATGTCTTTGGCATATGAGCAATATATTGCAATGCAAAATACACCTGCAAATACAAGATCGTAAACGACTGGATACTAAAATAGGATATGCATTCCCATGCCAACCACTGAACATCGTATTCAAATGAAGCTAGGCAAATAAAAACTATCAACAGTAGACTAGCAGAAGCGGAGTCACGTCTTTTTAATTAGTCTAGCTAGTACTGATTTTCAAGTATGATGTTATTGCTTACACCATATAACATTAAAGTTACAAAATGAATAAGAGCATAATTAAGTTCTCGTCATCAAATCCTAAAGCACAACGATCCTTTCACGGTTTCACTAGCATGTCAAAATGTTAACTTAAAGGTCAAAGAAGTGAAAATGATGGTTACGAAACAAATAAGGATTTCCACCTATGAAATTTAGTTAGGACTAAAGCCTATCCTAACAACACCAAACCACCACTTATAAACCCATCGTCACTTCCAAGCTAGCTAACAGAACTTGTGACTATAGTAAACACGGTAAGCTCCTTTTAGAATTTTTTTAACATTAGTTCATCAGGAAGTAGTATATACCCTTAAACCAAAGGTCCGACTATGCACCAACACCATCTCAGCTGTTACCGTCTCACTGGTTCATGGCATGGACATGATCTCACCTCAATTGTGAACCTACACCACCGTTCCTGCACATGTAGTACACCACAAATGAAAGTACACAAGTAGCAGGCACCTCATGCTGCTATATGTTACAACCACCATGTCAAAATAGTGACTGCAATGTCATTTCGCAACACAATGTAAAGTTGATCAATTGTTCGAACGTTAAACACTTAAACCACACAGTTCAAATACACGGAAGTCGGAAACTCATAATAATTTAGGTTTATGGTTCCCGAGTTATGCTAGATCACATTTCGGAACTAAAATGGTCGGGTGCAATAATGTTAAATGTAAAACAAGCTCTTAACCAACACACACATATATATATATATATCATTTGTAATATTTTTGAACTTAAAACACATTTTCCTTTTAGGAATTTTATCAAACAACTGTAGTATATCACTTTGGGTCCCTTGAAACTTAAAAGGAATAGATAGCACAGTATTCACTTTGCATTTTCATAAATTTTAAGAGAGTTACTTAAGTCGAATAAAAAATGATGGTCATACACACCAAACTAGAGTACCATCATCTAACCCCAACCACTTTTGCACTAGGGACAAAATTACATTCAAATCAAATCAAAAAATCAGATTAATAATAAAGCAATTACCTTCAAAAAGATTGAAATCCCAAACAACGATGAATAGACCAATTCTCTGGGATCAAATTTACACTTAAACATCAAAGAAAAATGTTAAATGAAATCCCATAAAATTGACTGTATACTTCTACAAATCCAGATTCAGTATATGCTTAATCTTAGAAATAATTTACCCATCCCATCCGATAAAAATTGAAATGATTATAAAAAGACATTGTCGAACAGAGGGGTTCAGGAGATGTGAGTAGTACATAGAAACTAAAATTTCATGTCTACTATTCTTATGAAAGTTCATAAATTTGTTTCTGTTCGAGAAAGAGAAGAGCAGAAAATGGAACCCCCCTCTTTTAATTCCCTTGTAAATCCCCCTTGATTAACATCATACATTCAACTAAATTGGTATTGAAGCCCTAGTTTTGTTGCTGTTGTTAGGGAAACAAGAGAAAGAATTCTCACTAAATGATATCCCTCTCTATGTACGAATCACACTACCAATTACCTCTTCATCCCCAAATTCCTCCATCAACTCTTTCAGTTCTTTGGATACCAATCACTAGAGAGAGGCCGGAAAGAAAAAGGAAGAACAGGGAAAGAGTACCGAGTCCTCTGAGTCATGTTACTTTAATTTGAGTCATGCAAATTACTCAAATGTCCCTAGCTACTCATAAAAGCCATGTGTCTTGCATGCAAAAATTCTTATATTACTAAATCTTCTACAAATTAGACACATTATGCTTATAAGGGACTATATAAAAGTGTTAAAGGCACTCTGTATCAGCCTTTCAAGAATGAATTTGGTTAATGGGTTCACTTAAACCCGAAAAAGGATATACGGACTGTCACAAACATCTTACATGGTTTGTGTGAACTTGGAATGTTTCGTTATGATTATTTCAATATCTTGAAAATTGCTTTGATGTTAATAGTGAGTGAAAACGGCTATTGTCATCCTCTAAGAAAGTTTCAATGATTGAAGTAAAAAGTTTAGATTCAAGTAACCATGTTTGGATATAAACATAGTGTGTTCTCACATTTGTGTGTAAGTCCAAAATCGGGAACCTGAAGTATGCGTACCCGTACGCGTACTGGCGGTTATTGGATGTCTGGGCAAGTATGTGTACCCGTACGCATACTGGCGGAAGTCTCACGTCCGTGAATTTCTGCTGGAGTTTGGAAGTATGAATTGGTATGCGCACCCATACGCGTACTGGCGTAACCAAACTCGGTCCGGCTACTTAAGTATGCGTACCTGTTTGCATACTTGAGTTGGTTACTTTCTGAAATAGGTTGTACATGAACTTAAACATTTATAAAATAAGGAATGCAATCTTTGCAAACCGTGGCTATAATGTTCATGAATTGATTCGAGTGAATCAAACCGATTTTTCTTCAATTGTGTTCTTGTATACTTCTATGAGAATATAGCAATTGAACGGCTCTTTAACTAGTTTCATTTGAACTAGTTATGGTTAAGATGAATAAGGTTGATATGAGAGTAATAATATGGCTAACTTCGGTTAACTATTGTTGAGCCAACATGGTGTACACGTTTGGGTACGGTTACATAAACCTAAATGAGGGTACATTTCATTTGTGTGTAACAAGCTAAGTTTGATCTAACGGTTGAAAGATATTAGCTTGGTTGAATCAGGTTTTTCATCTAACGGTGAATATTGAATGCTTTGTTACCAAGGTAACTTGGATTGCAAACCCTGATTTGAAAACTATATAAAGGAGAACTCTAGCAACTGAGAAACCTAATCCCCACACCTCTTGTGTGTTACTAGTTGCATCAACTAGAGTCGATTCTCCTTTAACCTTAGGTTTTTATCGAGACCCTGTAGGTTAACGACTTCAAAGACTTCATTGGGATTGTGAAGCCAGACCCAACTATTGTCTTTGTAGTTGCGTGTTCTGATCTTGCCCGATTCTATCGTTTGAGTACTATCTTCTCTAAGATTTGCTCAAGATTTAATCTCCGATAGGCAAGATAAAAAGTAATCACAAACACCTTCGTCTCATCGTTTGTGATTCCACAATATCTAGTTTCGCCATCATACAATTTAGATTATTGTGAGGTGATTAATAATACTAGGCTGTTCTTCGGGAATAGAAGTCCGGTTTATCAATTGGTTCCTGTTCACCTTGATTTATCAAAAGAAGAAACAAAAACTCTTGGGTATTTCTGTGGGAGACAAATTTATTCATTCTATAGACTGTTCTGTGTGAGATAGATTTGTTTATCAAGTCTTCGACTTTAGGTCGTAGCAACTTTTAGTTGTCAGTGAGATCAGCTAAGGGAATCAAGTGCGTAGTATCCTGCTGGGATCAGAGACGTAAGGAACGAAACTGTACCTTGAATCAGTATGAGATTGATTAGGGTTCAACTACAGTCCAGTCCGAAGTTTATTGGTAGTAGGCTAGTGTCTGTAGCGGCTTAATACAGTGTGGTGTTCAAACTGGACTAGGTCCCGGGGTTTTTCTGCATTTGCGGTTTCCTCGTTAACAAAACTTCTGGTGTCTGTGTTATTTCTTTTTCGCATTATATTTTGTTATATAATTGAAATATCATAGGTTGTGCGTTAAGATCGATCGATTAGATAATCCAACCTTTGGTTGTTGATTTAAATTGATTGACACTTGAACATTGGTCCTTGGTACCGTTCAAGTTGTTTCACATAATAATCAGGCTCGCAAGTTTCTATCTGTTTGATTTGTTGATTACATTGTGAAACAGGGATATAAACTCTTTGATATACTTTACTCTAGATTGAGTCTGACTGTCTAGTTGATTCTCTAGAAAGTATATTGGAGTAAGTCCTCTCAGATTGCCAAACGAATTGTTGGGTGTGTTTGTTAGACCCCCGCATTTTCAGGCCTAATGTATCATGATGATGCAAGATTTGACCCTTAGCCAAATGTTAAACATAATGCGCCATTTTGGCGCGATATTGGCCGTAAGCCAATCTACCTCTTGCCAACCAACAAAAGCTTTGGATGAAGCTTCATCTCAGGCCATGGCGCATCTTTTAGCATGCGCCATGCTAAAAAAATCGGGGTGTTATAATACGTTTTGATCGTAATCAGGAAATCACTTATATAGGCTTAATATTCGGGAGGCAGATTGGTTTAAAGCCTTCAATTGAGTTGAAGCAACACTTAGTTGGTGTGACGTCATCTAAGGGAATCAATTGCGCGGAGTCCTGCTGGGATTCAAGAGGCATAAGGAGCGCGACCGTACCTGAATCAGTGTGAGACTAAGTTCGGCCTCAACTACATTCCAGGCCGAAGTTAATTGGTGGTAGGCTAGTGTCTGTAGCAGCTTAATACAGTTCGGTGTTCAATCTGGACTAGGTCCCAGGGTTTTTCTGCATTTATGGTTTCCTCGTTAATAAAACTTCCGCTGTCTGTGTTATTTCTTTTTTCGCATTATATTGTTTATCTTTATAATTGAAATATCACAGGTTGTGCGTTAATCAATCATAGTAGCTACATCCAACCAAGTTTGTTGGATACGACTTGATTGATTCTTGGACATTGGTCTTTGGTACCGTCAAAGTAATCTCTTTATGATTAGGTTCACGGATTTTATTCTTTAAACGTTCTAACCGCAAGAGAGAGAAATATATAACTCTAGAAACTATTCCTTGATTGAGTTTAGCTCTCGGAGTTGTGTTGATTTTGTCCATACAGATTTCCTACGAAAAAGTTGGTTGTGCATTTTGGTACCCTAAGTTTTTAAATTGGTATCAGAGCAGGCAAACACGCTAAGACTTAATAAGTCCGTGTTTGAAGCAGTCTGACTATATGGACAGGAGTCCAATCTCGATAAACGTACCGTCAATATTTGATGACACAAATTACTTATGGTGGAAAATTGCTATGCGTTCCTTTTTACAAGCCCATGACTTTGAGAAATGGAAACATGTAAACGGAAACAATGTTGCGAAGCCATTAGGACAATATAGTGAATCCGAGATAAGTGTTGCAAAGCATATTTCTGACGGGTTAAACGATATTATCCACGCCATAAGCTGATAGACGCATTTATGTGTCTATTTTCATCTCTTTTGTGTATACTGTTAGTACCCATTTCTGTACTAATTTTGGTATTTTACCCCTTTGTAGGTGTTTTTGGAGGAATAGGCTTTTGCGGCAAAATTGGCTCGAAAAGTTGTTGAAGGCTCCTGGGAGGACATTTGCTATTCGGACTCTCATTTTGGATAAGGGGTAACCCATTTCCAAGCAGCTGCTAAGTACAGACCGGGACTGGATAGGGGGAGGTCACATTTCTTCACGTTTTCAAAAACAGAATTTTTGCGGGAATTCGTTTTTTTTTCACAGACGATTTTTGGATGGATTTTTGATCGATTTTTAGGGAGATTAAAGGGCTGAATTTGATTGGGTTTGTTCCTATGGACCTAACAGGCGAGGTAAGGGTGTTGGAATGGATCCAAAGTGGCTAGAACTCGAATTGGAAGCGAAAAATGGTTAAAATATCACGTTCTATTTTTGGGAAGTTTCTTGGTTTATTTTTTGGAAATTTACGTGAAGAAGAGGAAGGAAACTCTTATTAGAGACTTGTTTCTATCAAGGGAGGAGTTTGGACGACTGAGTACGCGTGAAACAGAAATCAAAAGGGAAATAACGTAACGTGCTGTGGAGGAAAAAACCAAGTTTATTCTCGAATTTTCTTTGCTCTACTATGTATAAAAGGGTTGGTTAGGGTCCTAGGAAGGAGAGGAAGAAGTTAGGGGAAGTTTAGAGCCTTAGAGAAGCTAGAAAAATCATTGGAAGAAAACACGTTTCTGCTGGTGCAAACTGTACCGGAGAAGACGAAGAACACAGAACAGCGGAAAAAGAAAGTTGCAGAGGCAGACTTATTTTCAGTGACAACGATTTACGGTCGCATCATCCTGCAGTCACCGAAGCTCTTCAGCAACGATTCCATCCGCTGTATTAGACTTTCAGCGACTACAGTATACCCTTTTCTCTCTTGTAATCAACTTTTGAACACCAAAGATGTATTTTGAGAACACGATTAATATGAGGAGCTAAACCCCTTAGCCGAGGCGACGGAGGAAGCCATTGTTCCATGAAAAGTGGTATAGTTCTATTTTAATTATTTATTGCAATTATTTTACATGATTTTTTGCATAGAACTTAAAAGAAAAATTGGTTTTTATTGAGTAGTTATGAAGTGTTTTGATGGGACATGCTTGGTTTTAATACTTTTGATGTTTCATGCTTCGTGCTTACAATTATTACTTCAAGAACCAAATTAGAGGCAAATATTAGA